>JASJET010000307.1:170000-618424 GCA_034092305.1 Diaprepes abbreviatus
ATTCTGGAACAATAACAGCAGGAAATAAATCACTGTGAGAAATACAAGTATCTCGGAATGCATATAACCAACGACGGCAAACTTGATGAAGAAATGAAGCATAGAAACAACCAGGGACGACAAGCTATTAGACAGTTAAACAGCATATTGTGGGATAAAACAATATCCAAAGAAAACAAATACAAAATCTTTAATAGTATTGTTAAAAGCATTGTCACCTATGGAAGTGAAGTATGGCCATTGAAAGAAAGAATTCTAAGAACACTGGAAGCTACAGAAATGGATTATTGGAGAAGAGCGGCTGGAAAATCCAGAATGGACAGAGTCAGAAATGAAAGAATCTAAGAAATTATGGGCGTCGAGCACAAGATAACAGAAGATAGTAAAATCAACCAACTTAGATGGTACGGACATGTTCAACGAATGGACGATACTAGCCTCCCAAAAAAAGTTTTAAATTGGGCACCACAGGGAAGAAGAAAGAGAGGTAGACCCAGACTAAGTTGGAGAGAAAGAGCAGATAAAGATATAAGAACAAGAGGAATGGACAAACCGAAATCAATGGAGACTGGAAATCAGAAGACGGCGTATATATATTTATATGTATATATATATATATATATATATATATATATATATATATATATATATATATATATATATATACTTAGAGAAATTGATTTGGACTGCACGATCAAGTATTATTACATACATCATAATAATTCTAAAAATAGCTCTTTCCACCAGGTGTTTATTTATTGAGATATTATGTACTTTTACGAAAACAGTATTAAGTAAGAACGCGATCACCTCAATATCTGCATGCAAGTTAATGTTAATGTAATTTAAAATTATTCACAGAAATGTTTTTGAGTGACATGTTTATACCCATAAAGCAGATGGTTGTGCGGCTACCTTGTACACGATACATAATATAGCACGTTTAGGATCAGCAACTGCTGTCGTAACGCTAAAAACCTGTAAGTTTAAAACAATTTAATTTATGAATAAACGTTAAAATATAACTATAAACAAAATTATCGAGTAATTTTAATCACTATTGCTTGAAGATCATTTTAAATTAACATCGTAAACTTATATGTTATATGTGCTGGTGTAAAATTAATTTTGTGGATGGATATACATTTGTTTAAAAATGTTAATGTTTAATTCATATAAATGGCTTTTATGGTCCCTTGCGAATTTTGTCATGAAAAATTCCTTACATTATTTCAAAATTAAATTAAATTAAGGGATGTGTTTTATCATGAGGCACTAAATGCAAGACAAATTAATGTTAGTTGGAAACCACTCGAATGAAGATTCAGGAGGGCAAAGTGTCCAGTGTTTCTCCAACGTCAATATTCCTTCCCCGAAGTGACAGTCTGGAAGGCTGTTAAAATATTCATCTACGGCCCTCTCAACTTCTTCATTGGACGCGAAGCGCTTTCCAGAAACAAATTTCTTCAGGTGTGGGAAGAGATGAAAGTCTGAGGGTGCCAAATCAGGAGAATAGAGGGGATGGCCGAGCAAATCGTACGTCAAATCCCGAAGTTTTCCTTTTTCCCACACTTTGGTGAGCAGGTGCATTGTCCTAGTGAAATATGATTTTTTTCTTCTTCAAGCCAGGCCTCTTCTCGTGAATTTTGACATCCAGCTGGTCAAGAAGATTAGAGTAATATTCGCCTGTAATTGTTCTCCCTTTTTTAAGGTAATCAATTAACAGGATCCCTTTGGCATCCCAAAACACACTGGCCATGACCTTTCCGGCAGATGCGATCGACTTCGCTTGCTGCTTAGTTTTTGACGTATAATGATGGACCCATATCTCATCTATCGTGACAAATCATCGCACAAAATCGGTCGGATCCCTCTTGAATCGGTCCAAACATTGCTACAAATGTCGTTTACGCATTTGCTTTTGATCCGCATTCAGCAAATGCGGTACCCACCTTGCGCACAGCTTCCACATGCCTAATTCTTGGTGCAAGATGGTTCGCACCCTTTCTTCCGGCATGCCCACGACTTCAGCTATCTCACACACCTTGACTCGCCTATCGCCCAACACGATATTGTGCACCTTTTCGATAGTTTCCGGTGTGGTTGCAATTTTTAACCGTCCTTCAAGGTGGTCACCTTCGAGCGACGTGCTACCACGTTTAAATTGAGCTGCCCACTTTTTAACGGCTGACATTGAAGGAGCAGAGTTCCCGTAAACTTTTGTCCACTTCAGGGGTTAATTCATTCAAAACGAAGAAATTTATGACCGCACGATATTGAAATTTATCCATTTTAACGAAACACACCCAAGACGTGTACTGCAAAGACTGGTTTACATAAAATACTTGAGCGAACAAGTTGAAGCTTGTCATACGAACTATTGATATGTGCGCGCAAGCAAGAAACATAAACTTTCGCCGATTGTAATGCCATCTCTTGGTCAGGTCGAGAACTTTTCACCTTAACATCGTAGAGCAACGAAATTGCAGAACACACGCTGTAACTCATTCATATTTTTTTATTTCAATATTTCCGACTCTACAGGCAACTCTATCAAATTGTTTAGCTCTGTATTAATCTGGGTTTGGTGATAAAAAGCACAATACGGTGGTGTACGTTGCGCGACACCGTGTCGGACATGTTATGAAAAATGTTTGTTGTTATGTTGATATTTTTCGATTGCCAAACTAAGGCTTCAGCTTTTTAAAAAATCAAAATTTCAGTAAAAAATAAAGAAATCTATCTGTATTATTTAAATAGTTTTTATATATGTATTTTCCTTTTAGGCAGAGAAAAGGAACCTGTTTGTAGTGGGTGTTTTTTTTATAGAGGTATAGAACTTTTAAATGGAATAAAACAAAGATGATTTTTTTAAATTGACATGAAATTTACTTTATTCGAAAGATAACCTTCTGGCATTATAATTTAAATATGACTTCTGGCATATGACCGCCACGGCTGGCTCGGACGTAGTCTAATCTGGAGGTCCAATTTTCCATGACTTTTTCCAACATTTGTGGCCGTATATCGGCAATAACGCGGCGAATGTTGTCCTCCAAGTGATCAATCGTTTCGGGCTTATCGGCATAGACTAGAGACTTCACATATCCCCACAGAAAATAGTCTAGCGGCGTTAAGTCGCATGATCTTGGAGGCCAATTCACGGGTCCGAAACGTGAAACTATGCGGTTACCAAACGTTTCCTTCAATAAATTAATTGTGGCACGAGCTGTGTGACATGTTGCGCCGTCTAGTTGAAACCACAGCTCCTGCACATCATGGTTGTTCAATTGATGAACGAAAAGTTAGTAATCATGGCTCTATAGCGGTCACCATTGACTGTAACGTTCTGACCAGCATAGTTTTTAAAGAAGTACGGACCAATGATTCCACCCAGCCCATAAAGCATACCAAACAGTCAGTTTTTCTGGATGTAACGGTGTCTCAACATACACTTGAAGATTATCATCACTCCAAATACGGCAGTTTTGTTTATTGACGTATCCATTCAAACAAAAGTGAGCTTCATCGCTAAACAAAATTCGCTTATGAAAATCGGGATCAACGGCAATCTTGTTTTGGGCCCATTCACCGAATCTACGCCTTGCTAGGTGATCGTGTGGCTTCAATTCTTGCACGAGTTGGATTTTGTAAGCACGCAAACCAAGATCTTTCCGCAAAATCTTCCATAAAGTGAATGGACACATATCCAATTTCTGTGCACGATGGCGGATAGACTGATTCGGGTCTTCCTCTACGCTACGCTCTACAGCAGCAATGACTTCTTCTGTACGCACTGTACGACGTCTCTGTGGATGCGTATTATCATTTAGAGTAAACGTGGTGAGAAAACGTTCCATAGTTAATCGAATTAATTGCTCTGATGGCCGATTATGATGGCCGTAAAATGGACGTAGTGCGCGATACGTATTTCGAACAGAACCGTGATTTTCAAAATAAATTTGCACAATTTGGAAGCGTTGTTCAGGCGTCAGTCTATTCATGTTGAAATGCCAAACCAAACTAAACATAAATCACTTGACAGCTGACAAAATGGCCGCCAGTTAAAAAAGTGTTGCCAACTTAAAGTTCTATACCTCTATACAAAACACCCTTTATAAGACAATGCAAGTCTGACAACCTCATTTTAGACGGAGTAATGTTAAATAACAAGATATACCAAACAATAATAGATTTTAAAAATGAATAAAACCAGAATGCCCAGGGAATTTAAAAATAAAAATTCCTTGAATTTTCCAGGTTATACGGGAAATTTGCGGATATTTTCCAGAAAAATTGTTTCAAAATTTTGTTGATTTATTTCATTCAAACAAACATATGAGTCCGCTGGGTACAGATTCTGAAAACTTTTTTTTAGTAGAGTTGTTGTAATAAACGTTCGCTTTCATGTTCAATCTCGCAAAATTTATACTTTCCCATTCGATTTCGCTCACGCTAATTTTATTGCCACCAGTTTGTTTGTTATTATTTCTCATATCAATTAAGGCTGATTCTAATGAGCCTGCTTTTAACGCAGCACCTCGATCGATCTGATGCAGTTATACCTACTTGAAATTCGCATTATAAACAGTTCCGATTAACGTTTCCATCTGATGCCATATTTTTCAGCTCAATTATTTGATTTGAATTTAATATGTCGAACGGAAAAGGTATTTTGCACATTAGGAACAGAATAATTTTGAATTGATAAAAGATCAGTAGGCTAAATAGCCGATTTAACATATTCAAAAACAGCAAAACTATAAAGGGTTATTCACCCTATACGGCACGGAATATTGAGGCCAAAATACGTGACTTTCAAAAAGTTTTACTTTTGAGATATATGGGGGTCTAATTCATCTTCAAGTGCCATATCAGGTCCCCCTGACATTGGCAATTACATTGGCAGGTCTTTCACGGTCCTGCGCCAGCTGGAACAGTTCCCCCGCGCTACGTATACCTGTCCATTCACGAATGTTCTTCAACCAGGAAGCTTGTCTCCTTCCTACCCCTCTACGTCCCTCTACTTTACCCATCATGATTAGTTGAAGAATTCTACATCGCTCCCCTCTGAATATATGCCCAAGATATGAGATTTTTCTACACCTCACAGTGTTTAATAGTAGACGAGATGTGTAGGCCCTATTGAGTACCATTTCGTTGGTCTGCCTAGCTGTCCAAGGTATTCTCAGCATTCGCCGATGTAACCACATTTCGAGAGCTTCCAACCGATTAATCGTGGCAGCGTTAATTGTCCAGATCTCTGCCCCATATAGTAACACTGGCCAGACGTATGATCTTATCATTCTCTGTCGTAATTTTAGGTTGAGGTTATCATTGCAGAAAAGTGGTTTCATTTTTTGAAAAGTTGCTCTAGCAGTCTCTATTCTACACCTTATCTCTTTATCTGGGTTTAGATTTTCAGTGATATAACATCCAAGATATTTAAAATGAGTCACCCTGTCTATACGTTTTCCTTCTATTTGTATTGAAGCCTTAAGATGAGGTTGTCTACTAAATACCATAAATTTTGTCTTTTTGATATTTATGTTGAGCCCCATTTCTTGACCCTCAGTGTTAACACAATTTAATAGATGTTGCAGGTCTTGTAGTTTGTCGCTTAGGATAACAGTGTCGTCAGCATATTGTATTGTATTTATATATTCTCCAATGATTTGAACTCCCATTCGTTGTCCTTGAGTAGCCCCTTTAAAGATTTTATCTGAATATATATTAAAAAGCAGTGGAGATAGTATGCAGCCCTGTCTGACGCCTCGCAGAATTTTACTTTCTTCTGTGAGTGTTCCATTTAGCCTTACTGTTGCTTTCTGCCACCAATATAGATTTTTCTAAATCCGAATTGGGTTTCATCTAAATTTGCTTCGCATTTAGATCTTATCCTGCTGTGGATGATTCCGAGAAATACCTTCAAAGTGTGGCTCATTAGACTTATTAGTCTGTACTCACTGCATCACTTTGCTCGCTGTTTTTTTGGGATTAGGAAGAATACAGACTTCAGCCAATCTTCCGGTATATCTCCAGTCGCGTAAACGGTATTAAACAGTTTCACCAAGATTCCTATATTTGCCTCATGGGTCATTTGTAACAGCTCGGTTGGGACATTATCAGGCCCGGTGGCTTTCCTGGTTTTTGCAGATCTTATGGCAGATAGAACTTCACTGTTTAGAATTTCCGGTCCCATGTCTGCATCAGCGTCTATATTAGCGAGGTCATCGGTGTTGTGTTCATCCGGTCTGTCATCATCAAATAATTCTTTCACATATTTAACCCATGTTTTAAAAATTTCTTTTTCGTCCACGATAATTTTACCATCAGGGTCCACAAGGGTATTAGTGGTATTCTTATTATATAGACCTGCTATTTCTCTGACCTTTTTGTACATGTTGAATGTGTCATGCTTCCTTTCTAGATCTTCCATTTCGATACACTTGTCTCTCATCCCGTTCTCTTTGGCTATCCGAATTTTTTGTTTAATTTCTCTTTGTCTTCTTTTATTTCGACTGTCTCCTTTGTTCCATGAGGTCCAATATTTCTGCTGTCATCCATTTCTGTTTTTTCGGTTTGTTCTTCCGTACAGTATTTTCAGTTATTAGTTAGTTGGTTAGTTCCTTAAACGATTTCCAAATTTCTTCTACGTTGTCGTCAGTTCTTGTGTTCTTTATGTAGTTGTTCAGATCCTTGAAGAAGAAGGGGATCTAATATAGTTACTTTTTAAAAATAATTTTCTTATTATACAGTGTGTCCCAAAAGCTCTGAAAGTATCAAAGTTGTTTTTTTTTAAATGAAATCCCCCTGTATATTATTGCATTTTTGGATTCTCCGATCAAAATAAGTGCCTATTTTAATAAGGTTTATAGTACCTAAACCTTAAGGATTTTTTAATAATTTGAATTTTGACAAAATCTAACCTAATTTTCATGTTTCAAATACTTAAGAAGTATTTCAGTTATGTGCTCGATATTTACAGTGAAGTGTAACAATAAATCATATTTTATATCCCAATTATAATAAACTTGCTCTATTATACAGGGTGTCCAAAAATTAAAACTAATGAAATAAGAAATTTAAGTGGCTACAACTTGATTAATTTAAATAGAATGCTATACTTTTTAACTTACAAGAAAATGTATCTTTTAAATATCTATCGAAAGGTATAAGGGTGTTCTATGGCTAAGTCTCCGCGTTTTTACAGAATACGAAAAATAATCGTTTTATGCATCATTTTGAGTTTTTTGACTAGATGTTCGGCTAAGACTTTTGGAAATGACAGGTAATTTACAACTATAAGAATAATAATCAGGAACATCTTTACAAATGTTTAAAAACACGTTGTTTTTTTTTAATATCCACATATGAACCTGACCCCAAAAAACATATTGATACATATAATAAATGGTTCAAGAAAAACAGGAAATATATATATATATATATATATATATATATATATATATATATATATATATATATATATATATATATATATATATATATATATATATATATATGTATATATTATGTCAGATATTCTCACGATGGGATCGCCGCTATCTCCTGCACTCGCTAACTTATTTATGGAAGACTTTGAATCAAAAGCTTTGGAGCCCTCTTCACACAAACCAAGACTGTGGCCACGTTACGTAGATGACACATTCATTATCTGGCAACATGGGGAAGAAAATCTCAAAAGTTTCCTGGAACACATGAACAGTATACATCCCAAAATTAAATTCACCATGGAGACAGAACAGGAAAGAGAACTACGGTTTCTGGACATCCTGCTGAAAAGAAGAGAGGATGGCTTGCTTTCGTACACTGTCTACAGAAAGCCCACTCACACCAACAGGTAGCTCAATGCCGATTCACATCACCATCCCGCCCAATTATTTGCAGTAGTGAAATCACTTGCGTTTCGATCGCGGTCCCTTACAGATCCAGAAAATTACCACAGAGAGATGAACATACTGCAAGACGCCCTAACAAAGAACGGTTATAAAAAAGAACATATAGACAAGGCTCTAAAAAACAAACACTTGGCCCCAAAAAATCGCGAAAACCAAGAGAATAGCTCCAAAGCTTTTGTTCTTTATGTAAGAGGCACCACAGACAAGATCGCAAGAATTCTCAGGACACACAACATTGAAACCATTTTCACCACAGACCGTAAAGTAAAGGATCTCTTGCCAACACCCAAAGAAAGAATCCCTCTAGAAAACCAGGGAGTGTACGAAATTCCATGCGGAGAATGCAGCTCATCTTACGCAGGCCAAACCAACCGTAAAATAAGCGCCAGAAGAGACGAACATATGAACGCTGTCAAGCAAAAAACAACTTCTTCTGCTCTGACCCAACACTGGTTAAACTCAGGACATAAGATAAATTTCTCAGGAACAAAAATGCTATCGAAGTGTGAAAATCTGTCCACAAGAGTTATAAGGGAAGCCATTGAAATTGCAAAGAGGCTCAACAACTTAAATAGCAGACATGATAGCCAACGTGTGCCTAATACTTGGAAAAATCTGCTTACAAAACATCAACCAATACCACTTAGTAACGAAACAGATTACAACTCGGCAACGCAACCACTGGCAACAGGGCCGATGACGCGCAGCAGGTCTCGCAACCTGATGGGCCGAAACCATTCGGAAAACGAACGCGTCCGACGCGCACACGGTACCGACAGCACCGGAGTCGCGGGCGTCAGTTCGCTCGTAGACGCCATATAGTGAGCTTTGAAAATGGTGAATGAGATTTCACCGAAACGTCAGCTGACTTACAGTCCTGAGAGGGACTCAGCACATACACGGGATGCCCGCAAACCTTCGATTACATATATATATATATATATATATATATATATATATATATATATATATATATATATATATATATATATATATATATATATATATATATATATATATGTATATCAGCTATCCTCATAAACCTATTTTATAGTATTTTCCCATGGTTTCCCAGCATACAGTTTTTTTTGCTGCAACTTTTGCATGAAAATTAATAATCGCACTACCTTCTTACACTGGCCTCGTAATATCCTTAAAGTAAGACTCATTTTATTACCCTAGCTATACATAAAACTTTAAATTTTTCATGAGGCCACCATCTTAGTCCGACTTTATCCCTTTATAGCAAATAAAACAACACCGAAAGCGAATTATTAAAATTAACTTTAAAAAATTAATTAACATGCCCCCCGACGGATGATGCACGTACGTCATTATTTAATTTTTAATGAACTAAAAAGCAATATGGAGGCAAGTGCCGCTCCTGAAAAAATTCGCTTTGATGAAGCGAAAGCTTGCATATTTAATATGGCTTTTTGGTGATATTATTTTTTCCGTTTTACGGGATTATTAAAATTAGTCAAAATACGGTTCAGAGAAATTAACAGCGTGTTCCTAAAATATATATGTTAATATTATTCTGTATACTTTTTTACTTACTCGTATCAGGGATAGTTGTTATTTTAGTATTTACGAGGACCGGGGTCATTTTACAAAGCTGAAAACTGATTTTTTAAATACTTTGATCATTCCTCTTCAAAAAAGGTACTCTTAATTTATTTCGATAAAACTATAATCTACATAATGAATTACTATTGACGGAACTTGTCAAAGCCGCCTTTAAGTAAGAATAATTTTAAAAAATAGAAGAATATTCTTACGCAAAGTATGCTGATATGCATTTAATTTATTGTGAAACGCTGTCAAATTTTTCGAAGACAAAAAGACTTTATGCTGAAAGGTTTCCAGCTCGAACATATGAGTTAATTTTTTACATGTTTTATTCAGGGTCATTTTTAACGCGATATGGCCATGAGGGCTTCCGAGATTTTGACGCGTCGACAATATTAGTTGTTAGGAATATTATTTCTACTTCCTTATAACTTGTTCAACAGTTGGATGTCCTTTAGGAAAGAGATTATATTATTGATATTTTGCGGAGAGAGAATATTAGTAGAGCTACCCAAGATTCTGTACCTATTACGTTGATTTTGATAATTGAGGCAGACAAAAAGAACGTGTTTTATGGTCAAAGGAAAAAAAAACATGTAAGGCACAGAGGTTGATCTTGATTTTTTATCAGGTTGTCGTGTTTGAGACGCGTATGACCGATCTAGCAAGTATCACAGATTCTCTTCTAGTAAGTGAGTAGTGTGTTATATTATTGAAGTTGGAATGTTTAATGTTGTGAAGTTTATTTTCCTCTAGGGTTAAATCCCGCTGGATTTGGATGAGATTGTTAACAAGGTTGTTGGTATAGGTGTTAAGCTCTTTTATATAGAAGATATAGTCTATGGCGATGAGACTAAGGGGGTGTTTGGAGAAGGAATCGACCCTTTCATTACCCTGTATAGCTATGAGATTAGGATTATGTATTTATTATGTATGCGTCTCCTTTCATGGAGATATTTGATTTCTTTAGTTAAAGGATGTGTAGGGTCGTAAGAAGAGATGTTTTGGATAAAACTGAGTGAATCAGTAGCTGGTATCCATTTTGTGTGGGGAGATGATACAATATGCTTTAGGGCGCTACATATTGCGTAAAGTTCTGCAGTTAAAATACTGGTTTAAGGGGCAGTTTTAGATCCATCTGTGTATATAATGTTATAATCTTTATATGTGGTCTGAATTAATTGATCGAAAATTGAGGGGAGGTATAGTGTTTATCATATATGGTGAGAAAGAGGTCTTGTACGAAGGGGGTCATGCACCAGGGAGGAAGTGTATAGCCATTGTTATGTGGTATAAAGCATGGACGCAGAGAAATTTACAATTTTCCCTTAAACTCTTGGAATCTTTGGTTAGAACTGGAGGAGGGGGTATAATAATTTTGATATAGAACGGTTGGGTCTAGTGAGGAGGGAATGACCATAACTGATAAGTTGTTTGTCTCTGATGTAGTCTATGGGCAAGGTTTCGACTTCCCACATGATGCTATTAATGGGGCTTGTATGAAAAACGTCTATGGCCAGCCTAATTCCTTTATTATATACCGGATTTAATCTGTTTATGCCATAAATAAAGGAGGTATAACCAATTTTAGAAAGAATGCAGGCTTGGTGTATTTTTACGGGAGAATGTCGATCAGATAGATTCCCATGTGGTGCCTGCCAAGATTTTTATGATTTTGAAATCAGGCTTGCATTTATCCTTGAGCTTACCAAAGTTTAGTAATTGATCGAAGGTAACCCCGAGAAATGATTTTTTTTGTTACCGGTTGTATGATATTACTGAGATGCAAGTTAGAAATTTTGGGACAGTACCTTATTCGACAGAAATGGATCACATTTAATTTCCCTGTAAAGAATATAAGGTTTTTTGGGACGACCAAGCGACCAGGGAGTTAAAAGAGAATTGGAGGATCAAGGAGCTATAGTTAGGGTCAGCCGAAGAATAGAATAATAAGATGTCAGCGGCAAATATTCTTATTTTCGCTCTATAATCTAGGTGTTTGGTGACGTCATTCATAGCCCAGAAGAGCACGAGACCCATACGTAGAGGAACAAATATTGCTGACAACACTGGACTTGTTTTATAGCCACCAAGGTCTCCAGACCTAAATGTCTTAGACTTTTATTTCTGGGGACATCTAAAAGAACTAGTTTATTCAACATCAGGAAATACTAGAGAAGAACTATTAGCGCAAATAGAACAACATTTTAACGAAGTTTGTAATAATGCCGGAATATAATTGTGCAGCAGGAAAATATTCGAAAAATAAGAAAATGTATTGAAGCACACGGAGCCCATATTGAACATTTGTCAAAATAACATTTAAACGTTTTAAATATTTTTGCATTTTAATAACATTGTAAATTAATTGAGCCCCGATCAACCCTTTAAAAGGTTTCTGTAGTTGACAATGTCTGAGCATAACATCTTCTTGCCTTCGAAGAATGAAACAGCGCTTCCCCATAAATTAAAGCACATCCTGCGTATTCTATTTTTACCTGTTTGTGTTTAGCATTAACAAATATTGAATTTTCCGCATAAAAACCTATTTATCTCGAAAACCGTCAGTTTTATCGAAATAAATTAAGGTACTTTTTTTGAAGAAAAATGACCAAAGTATTTAAGAAATTAGTTTTCAGCTGTGTAAAACAACATCTGTCAAAAAATAGGCCCAACGAGTGTAGCTGCGAGTCGTTCCTAATTTCTTTGATGATCTAAACATCTACTGTAGTATGGTTTCATTAAATTGTACAAGTCAGTTCAAAACTTAGAGTCGATAAGGTAAATCGCTGGGAACCCCTTTAGGGCTTTGTATCTCCGTTAAGGGGCAATTTAGGATTTTTTTTTTCTATAACAAAGTAGGATTATTTTGACCTCCCCTCTATGTTCCCGAGAAATTAGGACATACTTACCGGACATCCTGTATAGTACTATCCTTTACTAGCTTATATACGAAGTTACAAGTTAACAGCTCGATTAGTATAAATTTGACAGTTTTTGGAGCGAAACGCTTTTATTAATTTTACAAAAATAAAAAAAATGGAAAAACATGCCATTATAAAATACTTGTAAAGGATGTTTTTTATAGAGGTATAGAACTTTAAAATGGAATAAAACAAAGATGAATTTTTTAAATCGACATGAAATTTACTTTATTCGAAAGATAACCTTCTGGCATTATAATTTAAATATGACTTCTGGCATATGACCGCCACGGCTGGCTCGGACGTAATTTAATCTGGAGGTCCAATTTTCGATGACTTTTTCCAACATTTGTGGCCGTATATCGGCAATAACGCGGCGAATGTTGTCCTCCAAGTGGTCAATCGTTTCGGGCTTATCGGCGTAGACTAGCGACTTCACATATCCCCACAGAAAATAATCTAGCGGCGTTAAGTCGCACGATCTTGGAGGCCAATTCACGGATCTGAAACGTGAAACTATGCGGTTACCAAACGTTTCCTTCAATAAATCAATTGTGGCACGAGCTGTGTAACATGTTGCGCCGTCTTGTTGAAACCACAGCTCCTGCACATCATGGTTGTTCAATTGATGAACGAAAAAGTCAGTAATCATGGCTCTATAGCGGTCACCATTGACTGTAACGTTCTGACCAGCATCGTTTTTAAAGAAGTACGGACCAATTATTCCACCAGCCCATAAAGCACACCAAACAGTCAGTTTTTCTGGATGTAACGGTGTCTCAACATACACTTGAGGATTATCATCACTCCAAATACGGCAGTTTTGTTTATTGACGGATCCATTCAAACAAAAGTGAGCTTCATCGCTAAACAAAATTCGCTTATGAAAATCGGGATCAACGGCAATCTTGTTTTGGGCCCATTCACCGAATCTAAACCTTGCTAGGTGATCGTGTGGCTTCAATTCTTGCACGAGTTGGATTTTGTAAGCACGCAAACCAAGATCTTTCCGCAAAATCTTCCATAAAGTGAATGGACACATATCCAATTCCTGTGCACGATGGCGGATAGACTGATTCGGGTCTTCCTCTACGCTACGCTCTACAGCAGCAATGACTTCTTCTGTACGCACTGTACGACATCTCTGTGGATGCGTATTATCATTTAGAGTAAACGTGGTACGAAAACGTTCCATAGTTAATCGAATTAATTGCTCTGATGGACGATTATGTTGACCGTAAAATGGACGTAGTGCGCGATACGTATTTCGAACAGAACCATGATTTTCAAAATAAATTTGCACAATTTGGAAGCGTTGTTCAGGCGTCAGTCTATTCATGTTGAAATGCCAAACCAAACTAAACATAAATCACTTGACAGCTGACGAAATGGCAGCTAGTTAAAAAAGTGTGGCCAACTTAAAGTTCTATACCTCTATAAAAAAACACCCTTTATTTGAAAGGTTTAACACCGTTTCAAGTCAACCAAGAAATGGACACAAAACTAAACGTCGCTTCTTTATTGAGATGAAACTAATATCTCCGAAAACGTAAGAGTACACGAATTAAGAATAACTTTAAAATATCCACCTATTAAACAACCGTGGTGATAATTTTATAGTTTTAAAATATATCCTGCGTCGCCTGCTTTATTAAATTTGACAAAATTTTATTTTAACTTGCAGTGTTAAGTATCAATTAGTCAGACGAAACATAGACGAGATTAAAATCTGGAGTGCAGATTCCATGCTTGAATTACTCAAAATTCAAAAAGCAATTTTTTTGTTTATTCATCAAATCGATAAATAACAATTAAATATTGATAAAAAAAATAGATTTTCTTTACAAATAACATACTACAAACTGTAATATAAAAGTATAAAAAATTCTCTCTCTCTTTCTCTCTCTCTCTCTCTCTCTCTCTCTCTCTCTATATATATATATATATATATATATATATATATATATATATATATATATATATATATATATAGATGAAAATATACTTACCAAAATATCATTCTACTGATAGTCTTAAAGAAATGGAGATTGCAATACTAACCTGAAAAGAATAAAAAATATAATTAATATCATTAAATAGGAAAAAACAAGTTAAAGAATTCTTCTAGTTATTATTTCGTCACCATGCACTAATTATTTATGTTTTTTTATTTTTAGCCCATTTTTTTATAGGTCTCTGTAATCCGGATCCACAATATGATAAGTTATATATATATATATATATATATATATATATATATATATATATATATATATATATATATATACTTCTTTCTCTTTTCTTGGGCTTTCGGTTCAGTCAGTGGAATAAAAAGTAATTTATTTCTTCATAGATGTTTAATTGTTTTTCTGTCCCAAGCGTTTCGACCTTATTATTGGTCTTCATCAGTGTTTTCTACAAGCAATTTTTGAAACAGTCAGCAATTGTTCTACATGAAATGTTCGATCGAAATGAAAATTATCGAAAAAATAGTAGCAATTTGCATTATCTGTCAAATTTTAATTTTTTCCCAAAAAAAAATCAAAGGTGGGGTTATATCTCAAAATATCGAAAAAAGTTATTAAACAAAGTTTTTCCAAATGCAATTTTTAGCCTATATGTAAAATTTCAGCTGTCAGATTTTTCGCCCATTTTTTGTAAATTGCACCACTGTTGCAAAATAAAACAATCCGACCTACATAAAACTTCTTAATTTTGACAATGCTTCATCTGAGATGTATTTTTTCAGAAGCTTCGCCATATTAAATGTGTTTTTCTACAAAATCCAAATAGGGTTATTAAAATTTGGTCACGTGATTCATAGTTTGTTTTTGACCCTGCATAAAATAACTATTTCTGGAAACGTAGATTGTGTCTAAGAGATGTCTCCATGCGGTGTTGCTAGACTGTACCCATTTTCCTTAAACCTAGATAAACCGCAGATCTAGCAACGTCGCTATAACAATTTATACATTGCATAGGTACATCCTTATACTTGCTTTGTAATCAGTCAAAACATGTTGTTAATATTCACTAGATTTTACTGCATGCTACGATAATTTACAAATCAGTGTAAAGGTTACATAGATGGAAATTATCAGCAATCAGATCCAGAATGTGTTCTTCTAACTTAGGATTTTTATTCTTCGAGCTTCTGATTGTCCAAAGTGTCGAAAATATCGAATTTTAGCTAAACAAGGATTTTGACGCCTTCTGTACGCTGCCGAGAGTTTGAAATTCTCTATATTAAAAATGTTTTTATATGTATATAACTATATAAACTGATGAGTAAATACGAGGGACACTACAAAAAAAATCCACCTAGCCCTGATAGAAAATATCAAGAAATAAATTGAAAAAAATTATAATTTTATGACAAGATCATCCCATTAGACCAGTTCGTTTCCGTTCTTTTTTATAAATAATAAAAACAGGACTTTAACGTTTAACATTAAGACTTGAAAATAAGTTAAACGAAAAACTTTTAACACTTCACAAACAAAAAAACTAGACTAGCAGACTGTACTAGAACAGCTATATTGCTGTTAAAATTAATTGTTTTAACTTTTTTTGCGCGCCTTTTTGAGCGTAAAAATGTTCTATAAAACTATTTACTAAAGTGGATTCAAAAAGTTCTCGTTTACTAATTACGCGATTATTAAAAGTAACTTTTGAAAATTTCAATTTAACAGAAAAAATTTATTACAGTTAATTATTATTTGAATTTCTTAAAATCCTTATTGCCTTAATTGTGTTCCATTTAACACTATTTTATGAAAAAAGATCAAACTTAAAGCAGGATTCACTGAAAATCTTTAGAATTTAGACTGCCAGGAAAATATTTGCAATGTTCGGCTCGAATTTTGATAAAACTCTGATATGTTGTAGAGGACACGAAAATAAGTATCAGAAGAAAGTCATTTTAAAGGGGCGGAGAAAACTGTCCCTAAAGTTAACACCAAAAAGTTTTTTTTAATATCTCAAGTTCTAATTAAGATATCCTTTAAAAAAACATAATGGAAATTGAAGCGAAGTAAAACTATGGAGTTTTTCGTATAAAAACCGATTTGTCTCGAAAACCGTCAATTTTATCGAAATAAATCAAGAGTACCTTTTTTGCAGAGAAATGACCAAAGTATTTAAGAAATCAGTTGTCACCTCTGTAAAATGGCACCTGTCAAAAATTAGGCCCAACGAGTGTGGCTGCAAGTCCGTTCCTGACTTCTCTGAAGATCTAAGACATCTACTGTAGTATAGTTGAATGAAACTTTATGGCCTCTATAAAATATTCAAGTTTCATTAAATTATACAAGTCGGTTCAAAACTTAGAGCCGATAAGGTAAATCGCTGGATACTGCTTTAGGACTCTTTATCTTCGTTAAGGCGCACTTTAAGAATTTTTCTTCTGTGACAAATTAGGGTTATTTTGCTCTACCCTGTATGCTCCCGAGAAACGAGGAGGTACTTACCGGACACCCTGTATATCAAATGTTGACACTATCTCTAAAAATAGTACGCCCATTGACGATTTCTTATATACTGAAGCAGATGATACCGATGACGAGTGTGGAAAAGACAGGGTCAGTCTATTTTTCTGAATTCTTGGAGGGGGGGGGGGGGGGAGAATCCGGTCGATTTCCTGAACTCAAAGCTCTTGGGGGGGGGGTGCGGTTATCGCAAGAAAAATAAGTTTTCAACGAGTTGGGGGGGGGGAGTGCCAGCAGCATACACATTCCTAATATAAAAGGCAGAATCGGTTCTATTTTCCTGAACTCTGAGCTCTTGGGAGGAGGGGAGCGATCGCAAACGTACACATTTCTATTCTCTATTCAAAGACTACAGAGAGTAATTAAACTGTTACCGAAATCTGCAACGTACCTGCTCCAGTACCGCAGATAACTGAGGACTGCCGTAAATCTAATTATATTTAAATATTATAAACTTTCATAAATTTACTGCAACAATAAAATTTCTAATAGTTCAATTTTATTTCTGTCAGTGAGCAAAGGACATCTTACTGTGTGTCCTTAGTGATTTACCTTGTTTGCGCTTGTTTTTATATATTATTTGAGATTAGTAAGATACCCAAAAGATATGGCATCCACCTCTATATTTACTCAAAATCGTTAAACCAATGCAGTTTTTCCTTAACGAAAAACTTATTACGAAGAATGTTTATGATGCCTTAAGACATCAATATGTAGATAATAATGTTGAGATGTGTTCCAACATGACAGGAGTTGGAAAATCTACTATGTACCGAATACTGAAAGAGTAAAAAACGACTGGAATTGTTAATACTCCCAAGACGCATTCGATCAAAGGCAGACCAAAAACCTCGTTGGAAGAAGAGATGAAAACTGCAATAAATGGAGTTGTACATACATTTTATTATGAGAAGCAGATCCCAACCGTCCACAAAATTCTAACTAAAATCAATGAAAATCGGGATTTAGCTGAGATTAAAAGAACTTAGCTTTGGAAATTGCTCAGAGAACTTAATTTTTGCTGGGAAAAACCAGATAAGAAATCTGTTCTTATAGATCGTCCGGAAACTGTCCGTTGGAAAAGGAAATATCTCTCTCGAGTAAAAAATAGAGTTGCTAGAAATAACATAATTTACAAAATTAGTAATTTAACTGAACTTTTGAAAGATTTTTTTGAATAAAGTTACTGCCGAAAATTGGGAAAAATCCATATAATAAAAGAATAAAACAAAATGTGGAAACTCGATCTCGCGATCCGTTAACTAGATAAGTAATGTTTACCAGTGTAAATACAATTTATTATTTAAATTTTTGTTTTTGTTGTATTTTATTGTTTAATGTTGTGTATATATTTTTTTATATAGTTTTATTTCAGTGTGTCCCACTTTTGAATTTTATATATATTTAATTTCAATTAACCGTAATTTTTTTATTATTGCATTTTTGTCTTTTTCTTAAGCATGTTGAATTAACACGTTTATTTTATTTTTTTGGGGCTATCGGATTTCCATATAATAAAGTAAATTAATACAATAGAAATAAAAATAAGTAGTCTCTAATTTTAACTCTAACATATAAAAACTAATTACGTTTGAATCTCTTTTTAGTATTTAAGTGTAATTCTGCAGATGATTTAAGAAATAAATAAACTGAAACGTCAAATGGCCTAAAAATGTTTTTAATTAATAATAAAATGACCGATATCCCCAAAAAAATTTTAATATTATATGGACGAATTTATTTTTTTATATATGTTGAAGTTTTTATATTTTTGACAATGGGCATTTTGTAAGTATTTAAATTATAACTTAGAATTTTTTGAGAGAATAAGGGTACTTTTTAGTCTGAATGTGCCTAAAACGGTTTTTATGCCGAAATTAAAAATAATAAAAATACAGTTGTGATTTATGTAAAATATGTCAAAATTATATATATTTTCTAATATATGTGAATTATTAAAAAATCATAAGAAATATTATATTTTAAAAAATTTTTATTGAGTGTTTATTACCGAAATATTGCCATAAATACTTGGTGATAAAATAAACCTCCTTCAGACGCCTATGGCAGGGTTAAAATCCTTTTTAACATTTCACACTTCCAAATATTTATTGTTTTCCAACCCAAATAGTCCATTACTCTAGTATAAGGATTTTTGATTATCAAATTTCTAACCCTTTCCTATGAAAAATATATGTGTCTAACAGATTTTTCCAAAGACACCGGACTAAAGAACACCGGTAGTTTACGAAGAAAAAAAGGGTCAAAAATGATTTATTACTTTCTCTAATTCTTGAATAAACTATAATATAAGAGGCAAAATCGAGTCTATTTTCCTGAACTCATAACTCTTGACGAGGGGGGGATCAGCGCCTGTACATATATATATATATATATATATATATATATATATATATATATATATATATATATATATATATATATATATATATATACAGGGTGATTCAAAAATCGATCACGAAACTTAAGGGGGTGATTCTACTTGACAAAATAAGGGTAGAGCTTCATATAATTTTTTTTCAAAATGTCATTCGTTTTCGAGTTACAAGCCGTCCAAGTTCAAGTTTTTATTTTTTGTTTTTTGAATTACTCGCTTACAGGAAAACCGATTTGACTAATATTTGAAAGATAGGCTAAGTCTTCTGCGCTTCATCATTTTAGTAACAATTCACATTGATTGTTTGCCGCTAGAGGGCACTTTACCTACATTGAAAATTGTTTTTTTGTCATAATTTTTTAGTGTTGACAGCTACAGTAGTTTTTGGCATAATTTCTGAAAGACTGATGCCAGGCCTTTAAAAAAGGTGCTCTTGATTTACATCGCTAAGCCCAACGGTTTAGACGTAAATCACCCTTAAAAATTAAGTGGTAAATTTACTTTTCTCATTTCATTACCACCAGCTACCAGGTAAATAGCTATCAAAGTATACTAGAGCTGTCAGTTTAACATCAAATAAATTCGCTTTTTAAACTATTTAATTTATAATCTTAAAATAACTAATAATGGCTAATCAGTAAATATTCATATTATGGATTATTGCGATATACATTTAATTGATAAAAATTAATGAAACAGTACTAAACAAACTAAAAAAGATTCTCAAAATGTCCCCCATTTTCTTCCATACATTTCCTAACACTCTTCAAAAAATGTCGCCTAACTCGATGAAAAATTCCTGGTGTTTCTTTAATAATTTGGCACTTTTCGATTATCCTGAAGCGAAGATCCTCGACGTTGATTACTGGAATATCGTACACCAATTGTTTCAAATGACCCCAAAAGAAAAAATCCATAGGATTAAGGTCTGGTGACCTCGCTGCCCATGCCAATGGTCCACTTCGTCCTATCCATCGCTCAGGATACGTTGCATTCAAATACTGTCGGACACGTATACTAAAGTGGGGCGGAGCTCCGTCTTGGAGGATCCACATGTTGGCCCTTACTTCCAATGGCACATCTTCCAGATACAATGGGAGACGATTTTGGATAAAATCTAAGTATACGTCACCAGTTAATGGGCCATCAAAGAAATGAGGACCAATAAGGTAATCTCCTATTATCCCTGCCCACACATTTAGTGAAAATCTACGCTGATGTTTCGTTTCTACCACATTGTTTGGGTTCTCGTAAGCATATGTGTGGATGTTGTGTAGATTTGTTATGCCATCACGAGTGAAACCAGCTTCGTCAGTGAATAATATGACGCCAATTAATCGATTATCGTGTTCATACTTAGCTAGGATCTGATTGCACATTTCCAACCGTCTCGGCCGATCATCGTCATAAAGAGCCTGCACCTTTTTTGAATGAAACGGGTAGAGTTGTTCTTCTCTTAGTATCCTCCATGAACTAGCCTGACAGAGCCGCACTTCATTCCCAATTTTTCTAGTACTAATACCTGGATTATCTTCAATAATTTCAAGCACTCTTTCTTCTTGTTGCACGTTTCTAGCAGTTCTAGGTCTTCCCCTATTTCCATTATAACTTTTAAAGGAACCACATTCCGCAAGCCTCCTGTGCACACTGGAAAATGTTTGAGCATGAGGGATATTTCTTTCCGGATAACTCTCCATATAATATCTTTTTGCCAACTCTGCATTACCATTTGCTTTTCCATAACAAAAATGGATATCACAATATTCGATATTTGAATATTGGTGATTAGCCATTATTAGTTATTTTAAGATTATAAATTAAATAGTTTAAAAAGCGAATTTATTTGATGTTAAACTGACAGCTCTAGTATACTTTGATAGCTATTTACCTGGTAGCTGGTGGTAATGAAATGAGAAAAGTAAATTTACCACTTAATTTTTAAGGGTGATTTACGTCTAAACCGTTGGGTTTAGCGATGTAAATAAAGAGCACCTTTTTTAAAGGCCTGGCATCAGTCTTTCAGAAATTATGCCAAAAACTACTGTAGCTGTCAACACTAAAAAATTATGACAAAAAAACAATTTTCAATGTAGGTAAAGTGCCCTCTAGCGGCAAACAATCAATGTGAATTGTTACTAAAATGATGAAGCGAAGAAGACTTAGCCTATCTTTCAAATATTAGTCAAATCGGTTTTCCTGTAAGCGAGTAATTCAAAAAACAAAAAATAAAAACTTGAACTTGGACGGCTTGTAACTCGAAAACGAATGACATTTTGAAAAAAAATTATATGGAGCTCTACCCTTATTTTGTCAAGTAGAATCACCCCCTTAAGTTTCGTGATCGATTTTTGAATCACCCTGTATATATATATATATATATATATATATATATATATATATATATATATATATATATATATATATATATATATATATATATATATATATAAACCGCATTTCATATCAGCCAGCACCCAGACTATAAGAATCAGTCACGAAAGTTCATGGACTTCAAACGACGACGAAAACGCTTGGTCCCTACACTAATTAGACCATAAGGATTTCCGCCCACAATTTTTGAATAGAAGTCAGAGGTCAGGGTCTTTTGAGACCAAGTAAAAGATATTTTTGTTGCCAAAGAATACTACACTTAGAGCGATTACTTACAGAAATACATTAACAAAATTACATAAATGACAATAATTTTATTCTTCAAAGTAACCCGCATTTAACCCATCCTCAGCGAATGTAAATTTGTCAGCTAAACTACCCATCGTATAGTCTAGATTTGGTTCTATCTAACTTATTTATGAGAAAACAACTCCGAGAACATCATTTTGCAGATAATAAACAGTTAAAAGAAAATATTAATGACTGTTTTAAAGATCAACAGAAATACCTTTTTTTTTCTGACGAAATTAAAGAGATGATCCTGAAAATATTATTATTAACAAAATGTTTTGTCTCAACTTTTAGGGAGAAAATTTTTCTAGTACTCTTCATATGTCGTAATAAATTTTAAGGGGCTTTGTTTTTAAGATAAAAGATGTTTGAATGAACTATTTTATCATATCATATTATTAGAGAAAGAGTTTTATAGTTTCAAACAGTTATTGTTGCAACAGATTGGCAACAGACAACAGATACACACAAAAAAAGAAACTGTAGAGAGAAACTAGTAAATCATTGAACATACCACGCTTGTTATTCACCAGAAAAAAATAAATCTTTATTTTATTGTGTTCCGGTTATCGCAGAAATAACTTTTAAGATAAAGCCAAATAAAAACTTCCGAAACTGGGATCCAAATTGAGTAGAAATTTCCAAAATAAATGATTAAGCTTCATATTTTAACTAAAAAGTAGAGCAAGAAATATATCGATATCTGTATCTATTTATATTATACAGGAAACCAGCGATCCGAATTAGCAGAAGATTAAAAGTCGCCTTCAATTTAACTAGATAGGTGATAATGAATTTTTCACAAAAAAACTAATCTAGTAATATTTTCCTGAAGTAAAGGAGAAAACTGCATTACAAAGATAACCGTAGTATAATACGATCATTGATCAATGGGGAAATCGATTACTTTGAAAATGAACAGAAGAAGGCTGCTGGGTTCAGCAAGATATCAAAACTTGCGTCTATCCAGAGGACTGTTTATAAAAAACGTAGAAATAAACCAATGAAGAAAACACAAGGACGATTAACATAAAAAAAAACTGAGACTTTAGAGGTGTCTATGAAAATATACCTGAGGAATGTTATACAAGACTTATATCCATCAAAAAATAATACATAATGTTTCCAGTTTTAAGAGATGCTTTGAGGGACCAGGTAAACTAGAAACTAGCT
Organism: Diaprepes abbreviatus; assembly: GCA_034092305.1. NCBI lineage: Eukaryota > Metazoa > Arthropoda > Insecta > Coleoptera > Curculionidae > Diaprepes > Diaprepes abbreviatus. The sequence continues at coordinate 193,159 of JASJET010000307.1, forward strand.
GTTACCCATGACGCTTTCAGACGTATTCATAACCCACACCTTTCGATGTAGCTTAACAAGAATGCACCGATAAAGCTAATTCTAATATTGCGATGAAGCGCCTACAAAAACCACTGTATATCGCTCATTTAGTGAATTGAAGCATGACTGTTGTTCGCTTACGAACGAGTAGCGTGAAAGTCGTCCAAAATCGGTTGCAAGGCAAAAATGTAGATAGAGGTTTCATCTTCTTCCTCACAGAATCTGCACTCTTCCCTTTCTAGTAATCCAAATTTATTGATGAATCCCTCCACGTAGCAATGCCCCGTCAGGATCTCTATCAGAACTTTGAATTGGTTGGACTTATGTATTCCTTGAATATGTACTATTTCATTCCCCTCTTCCCCGGTGTGCCCAGTGCAAACATTACGGTGACTTTATTCTCCTGGAAGTAGGTCTCTCTCAATTGTTTCCATCTTTCTCTATTCTTCGCCAATCTCATCCACTGTTTGCCCGCCACTGTCCTTATGTCGTCTACCCATCTTTTTTGAGGTCTTCCCCTGCTTCTTGTTGTCTCCCTCGGTCTCCATTCCAGGATTCTTCGTGTCCATCTGTGGTCCCCATATCTGGCTATGTGACCAGCCCATCGCCACTTCATCTTTGCAACCTCCTCCACGATGTCCTTGACTTTCGTTTTACGTCTTATCTCGGTGTTTCTAATCCTGTCTCTTAATGATATTTCAAGCATGTTTCTTTCCACCGCTCTTTGGACTGTTTCTAATTTTTTAGCGGACTTTTGGCGAGGGACATGGTCTCTAATCCATACGTACACACCGGTAATATGCATGTGTCGTATACTTTTCTTTTTAGATTTATGGGAATTGAATTATTTTTCAGCATGTATGCAAGTTTACCGAAAGCGACCCATGTCAGCTGTGTTCTTCTTTTTCTTTCAGCATCCTGGTTTGATTTCCCTAGTCTGATGTCATGACCCAAGTATAAATAGTGTTCGAAGTCTTCTATCCTCTGGTTCTGTATTGTTATGTTTGCCTGTTCGTGACTCATTATTTTTGTTTTGTTGTAGTTCATTTTAAGGCCTACAGATGCGGATCATTTAGCTGTTGTGGCATTTCGTTCAATTCTTGGAGATTACTTGCTATTAAGATTATGTCATCAGCAAATCTGAGATGGTTCAAGTATATTCCGTCGATGTTTATACCTTTGATGTCGCATTTAAGTTCCTTAAAAATGTCCTCTAGGACTAGGGTGAACAGTTTTGGCGAGATAATGTCCCCTTGTCTGACTCCCCTTTGTAGTTTTATGGGGTTCGTTTTCGTCTTGTCGTCTATTTTTATTTGAATGGTTGCCTTTTCGTATATGTTCTTTATGATGTTTATGTATCTTGAATCGATTCTTGCGTTTTCTAAAGATTGTAATACTGCCCATATTTCGACGGAGTCGAATGCCTTTTGGAAATCTACAAAAGCCATATGGACCGGTACGTTATGTTCGATGCACTTCTCAATTAGTATTCTTATGGTGTGTAGGTGATCTGTGGTGCTAAAGTGTTTTCTGAATCCAGCTTGTTCGACAGGTTGGTAAAAATCGAGTTTGTTTGTTATGCGGTTGGTTATGATTTTGGTTAACAACTTGTAGGTGTGTGATAGTAGAGATATTGGTCGGTAGTTTTCAATATTTGTATTGTCTCCCTTTTTGAATATTAAGATTACTTCGGAGTTATACCAATCCTGTGGAATTTTTCCCGCTTCAGTGACTTTATTATTCTTACCTAATTCGTTAAGTTCCTCTAAACATTCCCAGACCATCTTGGAGCTGATTACTTGAGAACTCAGCGCAATGATGGCTACTTGACTATCCGACATGATCGTAATCTCCTGTTCGCGACAGTTTTTCTCTTTGCTGAATTGAATAAATTTCCTGATGACATGTCTTTCCGCCTGGAAGATGCTTGATGACTTACCCAAGCCTTCTAGTTATGCGTCCATACGCTCCTATTCCAGTTCCCTCCGTTGTTTTGGAGCCATCTTTATATATTTTAATGGAATTTCTGTTAATTTTATCAATGGTATTTCCATCCTATTCACTTTTGTGACTCAACCCTGTGTTGAAGTTTTTCACAAAGTTGAACTTTTTTTCATTTCATCTTGGGGCATGTCCCAGATTGTTTGATTTCTGGATAAGAGATTGGTCCTTCGTTTTGTAACTTCATTTCTCATCATCCTATATATTATCTTCTTTGCCATTCTCTCCACAAGTATATGTAGAGGTGCAAGATTTAAATTACTTCCATGGCAGCCGTTGGGCAGGATTTCATTTCTCCAGTTATACACAAGCCAATCTTTGAACTTTCCGAAGTTCGACTTTCGTATTGGCCGGACTAGTTCTTTTACTCTAGATCACTACCCTATATGTGATGATTGGTCTCACTATTGCAGTGTACATTCACTGCAGTATTTTTGGATTTATACCTCATCTTTTTCCCGCAAAATTTCTACACACTATCAAGGCCTTTGTAGCCTTGTTGATTATTTCTTTTTCGTGCTTGTTCCAGAGGAGTTTGTTATCTAGGGTCAGTTCCAGATATTTAACCTCTGTCTTCCGCTCAATAATTTTCCCATCCATTTTGATGGTTTTCAGATTGAGGTTTCTTTTTGTTGTGAAGGCTACTAGGGATGTTGTGGTGGGGTTGATACTTAGTCCCATCATCTGGCATATTCCCTAGTGTAGTCAAGCCCTTTTTGAACTATAACACAGAGGGTATTCTCGAATTTGCCTCTTGCGATCACGACCACGTATAGTCATGAGTTGATCTACAATTAAGCTTCACATAAGTGGTAAAGCGATCCAATTCTGAGGACATCCTCTGGTGATACAGACGGCGATAGTATCCTGTCCTATCTCAGTATCTGCTATTCTAATGAAGAGAAATCGCGCCATCCAGGTGGACGTCGTTCCGTCTACTCCCATATCATCAGGTGCTCTTTTGACTGCCTCTTCGATATCAAGAAAAGCACATACTGCAGTTTTCTTAGTATTCAGAGTATCTTGAATCTCATCTATTAACTGTATCATTGCGGTTTCCGTAGACCTGCCCACTCGATACGCACGTTGATTAGGATGCAATTGCATCTGTTGAAGAATTTCTGTTCTGATGTAGTTATAATAAACGATGTAGGGCTAATAGGTCGCAGGAATTTAAGATGTATAGAGTCCTTTCCCCGCTTTCGTAATGAAGGTGACTCTGACCCTTCTCAATATTTCTTGATACTAGTAACATAGGCATATATAACATTTTGTATGAATATTTCACCGCCAAGATGTCATGTTTGCGTAGGATCACGGATAATTTGCTCAAAAAAAGGCTTGTATCTATTGATGCAAGAAAATGCTCAAAAAATACAATCGCGGTACTCCAAAAAGATTTATAAGATCCTGATAGGTGAAGAGCCATAGCAGCGCTCAGCAGACTACCAGACTGGAGTCGTTCATAACTCAAGTTTTCATTAGGAAGTTCCATACAGAAGTAATCTTTTTTATATTAGCAAGGGCTTTGAGAAGTTAGAGCACAATGGACTTATAATTAAGCTATAAGGCTAGAAATCCCCAATTATTTGGTAAGACTGGTCCTATGTTTCTTGGAGAGCAGAACATTCGTAGTATCGTCGGATCTACAGTTGTATTAATTAGAGCGGGGATTTCTCAGGGTTCTTCTTTGTCCCCCACTCTGTTTAACTTATATACGTCGGACATTCCACATGACCATTATAGCAAATTCTTTTTATTCGCCGACGATACTGCTTTTGCGACGTATCATTTCGATTAATTATACTGAGACTGCAACAGCACATTAATAAGCTGGAGAGATGGATGGCTGATTGGAAAATCAAGTTATACCCTGTTAAAATTCAAGTAGTGAGTGATAAGAACTAGATTTCCAGTCCTAGATAATCGGTTATCCATTTTTAACGCCCAGATTCCCTGGAGGTATCACGCAAAACACTTAGGATTAGCTAAATTTACAGCTTAAACACATTATTTATAAACTCTTTATTTGCTCGATCCTGTCCCTTGGTGCTCCTACGTGAATCACCAGGGGCAGACCATGTTCAGCAGACTAGAAAGCTTTCAAAACATAGTTGCTACTTCTCACAGTCTCACCACCACTCCACAACAGCGCCACGGATTTATCAGAAACTGGTTATTTGATTATTCACTGGAGTCCTTTTTCTAATTACCTAGCTTAAAACCGAACGCAGGTCATTCTCAAACCTTAAATGCAACGCCAAACTCAATAGAAGTTTATGAAGCCAATCCGACTTATGAAATCAAGAAGATCCGGAAAACGTAAACCATCAATCGTATGGACCTTCCACAATGATCAAAAAGAAACAAAAAATGCTGGCGCATCATGCATTTCGAAATGGTCCCTGTTTTTTCGGAAAAAGTGACGATGTCGCAACCACGCCTTTAGAGAATTTTAGTACGGTTAATTCTAAATATGAATTTGTTTGCCGAAAGTATTCAGTGAACTGAGAAAAATAAACCGCAGGCAACAGATCATTTTCCACCATAACGACTCGAGTTCTCACACATCGCCTCAAACAAGTGACTTTTTGAACACTCAAAACATGGAAATCCGTTGTACAGCCCTGATTTGGAACTCAATGATTTCTTTATGTTCTAGTAAATGAAGAACAAACTGCGCCCGAAAACGCAAACCAATATATTCAAAACCATGTTTTCGGGATACCACCTTCATAATAGCTAAAATGCTTTTCGGATTGGTTCAAACACTTTACTATAACATAAAATACTTCTCAAACTTTATAAATACATTGAAAATCAAAATATCGATAAAGATTATCGATACTAATCGCCCGGCCCTACTAAAAGGGCAAAATTTAAGTAGCTGTCTATCTCTGTCTCGAAGGGCCTTTCACCAAAATCGTTTAGTGTATTTCGGAGCTGAAGAGTAGGCCATATATTTATCCAGACAGTTTGTTTTTTCCTAAATAAATAACTTTCTCTTTTATCTCTATTAATGTTTCCGGGAATCAGGAGAAAGAGAGCTTTTATTTATTTTTCTACTTTGCTGCTAGAATGTTTGAATTTTTTATTAGAATAAAAATCAAATAAATAGCTGGAATGAATTTTTAACGGAATCGTTGCATAAACGATCAACATCCGAGTGTGGCGTAATGTGTTGGCCAAGTTCTCGTAGAACGTTTAATATGCTGGTGCAAACCGGATGTCTGTTTACATGAATCAACACAGGTCTTGTTAGCACCTCCATAAATCCAATTCCCATTACGAAGGTAGCCGTTTATAACCGGGGAATAATAAACAAAAAACAAATATTTTTTTTTGTTGTTTTTCAAGATTTTCTTCAAGATAATGAAACACAGTTTTGCATGCGTTTGACCAATCTGAAGAGTATTTTTGCCACAGCGCGTAAATATTCGCTGACCTTGAAGTTTGTTCTTCATGTAAAGGAACAAAAATAAATCGAGTGCCAATTCAGGGCTGTACAGCGGATAATTCATCAATTCCACGTTGTGAGTGCTCAAAAAGTCATTTGTTTGAACCAAAATGTGATGTGAGAGCTCACATTGTTATGGGAGAGAATGATGCATCGTCTCCCGTTTACTTTTCTCAATTCATGGACGATTTCGCAAACAAATGGTTGTGTACCATTTAGAAATGATAGTTCTACGATTCTCTAAAGGCACGGTTGCAGAATGGTCAATTTTTCCATGCTCCTTATCCTTTGGTGTTGGTCTCGCAGGGGCTGTGGCAATTCGCTGTTAGAAACCCCTGGGTTGGACACTGGGCGTTTTGAAACTAGTCGTATCACAGCCCTTGGAGCATGGGGGGTTTCGCCAAGACAAGTAATAAAAAGTCGGTGTTGCTGTCACTATCAGCCTAGTAATCGTCCCTATCCACAACGGTGGTTATGTGCTCGTCGTATATACGAGGTGTCCGTTAACCCAAGTGACTGGCCATCGTATCCTAACAGTCGGTTATAGACTGTACAGCAAGTCAGTTGATTCCGACTGGAAACCAGAGCATTCGTATATCGGGTCACTGGCGCAGAATGACGCACTAGAGAATAACTGGCTGTAATCGGGGAACCTGACGAGAATGTCCAGACTAGACTGAGGATGACCGCAAACAACACCCTGGGCGCCAATTCTGTAGAAGAAAACTATAAAAGATGCGGCGGGGTGGAATTTACTCCAATGTTAACAGCACTTGAAGTCCCATTTGGGCATCCTGGAGGGCTTGAACGGCCCCCAGACCCCCGGTGTGGTCGTAACTATGACTCTCTCACGGTAACTATTAGACCTATTCTATTCCCCTTCTGCTGCCAAGTTGTTAGGGATTCCTTTCTGACGAGAGCAGGACCTCCAATCATAATTTCCTCAGAAACTTTAGAATATTGGGCGGCTGTAAAGTGGGTATAGCTCCCCTTCTTCTATTTGATATGCAACCAAGAAACACATTCTAGGGTTTTCTAAAGCGCTACACTCTGAAAGGATATGGTTATAGATTTCGTCCTCCTTGCAAAATCTGCACTCTTTTGTTTCCCCCAATCCGAGCTTCTTAAGGTGTCTCTTCAGGTGACAATGCCCCATCAGGATTCCCGGCAGAACTCTAAGTTGGTTTTTGCCTAGGCTTATGCCTTCCTTAAACCTCTTCTGGTCGTAATTCCCAAGAAATATCTTCGCTTGTCTCATTTCTTGCAGATCGGTGCAGTAATTGTGTCTATTGCCCTCTTCGTCTCTTTTCAATCGCAAGCTTATCTACTATTTCATTTCCCTTTACCCCGATGTGTCTCGGCACCCACAGGAGGGTGACTTTATTATTCTTACTTAAATCATTTAATTCCTCTAGGTATTCCTAAATCATCTGGGAGTTGATTACTTGAGAACTTGGCGCAATGATGCCTGCTTGACTATCTGACATAATAATAATAATATCCTGTCCGCGATAGTTTTCCTCTTTGCTGAATTGAATACACTTCGTGATGACGTGTATTTCCGCCTAGAAGATGCTTGGTGACTTGCCCAAACTTTCATGGTGTCTAGTCCTGGGTCCATACACTTGTATTCTACTTCCCTCAATTGTTTTAAAGCCATCTTCCATTTAATGGAAGTTCTCTTAAGTTTTTCAAAGCTATTCTATTCTCTTTCGCTACTCACCAACAAGGATGCGGCGATAAAGATACATTGCAAGAGCATCAATTCTCTTTTCTATGGTAGGGTCTAAAGTCCAATTCTCGCAACCATATAGAAAAGTTTTGAAAAAAAAAGAAGCAGCACTTAAACACTCGTATTCTTAGTTCTGATCTTATAAGGAACTTTTTCATGTCCATAAAACTTTTTCAAGCTTCTCCGGTTCTTGAAATTGCTTCCCATCTTCTATTACATTGTTCATTAACTGTAGTTCTCAGATATTTAAAAGAAGAGACTCGCTTGACAGAGCTTTAATTAACAGTCCCTTGGAGTACTTGAAAATAGGATTACTTTCATTTTGGAGACGTACATAAAAGGGAGCCATCTGTCATTGTGTTGGGCAAATTAATTCATCATCACATGTAATTCATTTAAGCTGCTTGCAATGATGATGGTTTCATCAAGGCATCGTAACACTTCACTCGATAAATTCCCGGTTTGACCCATAGATGGTACCTCTGTTGACATACTCATATGATTTCTGGATATTACTAAACTTCAAACGATACATCTCAAAATTTTATGACATCCCGATCATTAGTTTATAAGTTACAGTGGTTTTAATGAAACAACTTTTGTTATTTTCAAACCAATGATTAAAAAAATTTCGTGCGTTGATCAAACATTGTTTTTTGATAAGAAAAAATACTGTTGAAGCCAAACAATGGCTTGATCAGCATTATGGAGGCTCTGCACTAGAGAAATCAACTATTATTAACTGATATACTGAATTCAAACGAGGCTGTACAAACAACGATGATGCTGAACACTCTGGTCGCTCAAAATCGGCGAAAAACATTAAAAAAGTCCACAAAACAGTTTTGGCTGATCGTAAACTGAAGTTACGCGAAACAACTGACAGCTTAAATATATCAGAAGGTAGTGTATAAAGAACGAAAGTATTCACGCTTTGGTCAAGTTGAAAATCATGCCTCTTGGGTTTAAACCGTGTCAGTTTGGAATTATTTTCCGATGTTTCACCTACGATTGCACGAGGCATCTTCGAGAATCTTTACTCTATGAGACTAGAACACGGAATGACTATCGAGGAGCAACAACTCGGTATTTATGGTGCTCCGTGATCCAGCATTACAATCGATTTCCACGTGTGATGTAAACTGTAACCTGCATCTCTGTTAATATTATTTGGATATTTACAAATTTAGATTGATTCTCTAATTTTACGTTTAAAGAAACCAGGCACTGATGCTAGCACCTTAATTTCTTTTACATTAAAAGTGTGCCCTGAGCAATATTGGTGTTCATACTGCAGATTGTACAATTTGTTTCTTTTTTATACATCTTTCATGTTTCTTAAGCCTAGTGGATATCGACCGTCCTATTCCACCTACATACACTTTTCCACAAGTGCACGGTATCTTGTAAACGCCTTCTGTTTGAAATGGAATTGCGTCCTTTGGAGACTTCAAACACTGTCCAACTTTCTTACATATATTGAAAATTGTCCGAAAGTTTGAGTTTCAGAGCAATCTGGCAATCTTTTCGATGGTTCCGTGTATGTAATGTCAGACAACACTGTCCATAGGAGGTACATTTCTGAAATATTGTTGAGGAGTTTGGTTTATATATTTATTAATAGAACGTCTTATATATTCAGCGCAATATCCGTTGCCTCTCAGAGCATTAGTTAGTTTTTCTGTTTCTGATTTCACTGATTGTTCGTCACATATTGAAAGTGCTTTGTGTACCAAAGAGTTTATGACGGATTGTTTTTGACAAGAATGATGGTGTGACGTTGCATTGAGATATCGATTTGTATGTGTTGGTTTTCTGTACATAGAATGCCCTAATTTCCAATTCTCTTTCCTTTGTAATAGTACATCAAGAAATGGAAGGACACCATTTGATTCAGTTTCCATAGTGAATTTTATGCCAGAGTCTTGTTGATTTATAGATCCAGGAAATTATGGAGGTTCTCTGCGCCATGCGGCAAAACTACGAACGTATCATCTACATATCTGCACCAAAATTTAGGTTTTAGAGAAGCAGAAGACAAGGCATTTTCTTCGAAAGCTTCCAAGAAGAAGTTAGCTACTACAGGTGATAGCGGAGATCCCATGGTCGCTTTCGAAGTCTGCTAGTAGAAAGTTCCTTGAAAAGTAAAATAAGTGGAAATCTGACATGCTTTATTTAATTCTAGTAGGAGTGCATGCTGTTGTTTCGTAATATGTCCGATATTATGGAAACGGAATCATCTATAGGAACATTTGTGTACAGGGATTCTACATCAAAACTGACCAATAAATCTCCGGGCTCTAATTGGATGGTTTTTAATCTTTGGACAAAGTGTCCAAAGTTTTTAACAAAGGATTCGGTTTTTCCTGTAAAAGAATATAAAAGTTGGGCCAGATATTTACCTATTTTGTAGGTTGTTGCTCCTCGATAGTCATTCAGTGTTCTAATCTCGCGGAGTAAAGCTCTCTGAAGATCTCTCGTGCAATCGTAGGTGAAACGTCGGATAATGATTCCAATCTGACACGGTCTAAACCCAAGAAACAGCAGGTAGTGTGTTTACAATTGTACCCGAAAATTTAAGCATACGTAAGTTGCTTTTGAAGTGGTTGCGCGGACCAAAAATAACAACGAGTAGACAATTCAGAGCGCTGTTTGGAGCTGTTCCAGCGAAATAAAAAGGATTTCTTGCATAGGTATGTGACAATGGATGAAACATGGATCCACAACTACACATTTGAATCAAAAAAATCGTCAGCTGAGTGGACAGTCGTCCAAAGCGACTCATAACTCAGCTGGTAAGGTTATTACATCCGGATTTTGAGACGCCCATGATATTTTATTCATTGATTATCTTGAGAAAGATAACACTATCAATATTGAAGATTACATGGCATTACTGGATCAATTGTTTGTAGAAATCAAGAAAAAACAGCCTCACATGCAAAAGAGAAAAGTGCTGTTTCACCAAGAGTATAAGAACGATGGTTAAATTGAGTGAATTGGTTCCCAGCGACTAGTGGCTTTTCTGCAAACCTCAAAAAGAGACTCCAAGGAAAGAAATTTGGCTTCAATGAAGAAGTGATTATCGAAAATGAGGCCTATTTTGAGAGCAAAGACAACTCGTTCTACAAAAATAGCATCGAAAAGTTAGAACAGCGTCTCTTCAAGGAAAGTATGTTGATGAATAAAGTTGACTTTCTAAATGTTTTATCGGAAATGTGTTGAGAGATGGATTATGTTGTTAATTAACCTCCAGTTCATTTTTATTCCACCTGTTGTTTCAGCAATATTGCTTGTAAATATAGGTTAAAAATAAGGGGTGCTTTACCGCATTACTTTTTTTATCGTAATATCTTCTGATATTGAACCGTTAAAAGGTATTTTTCTGAGAAAAAATAGACAAGTTATGAATGCGACAAAACTTATTTAGTGACTACGTATTCAGTTTCATGGGGCATTCTTCAGACAACTCTATGACGAATATTGGCATTGGCATAAATAAAAATATTTCTTTTTTAGATAACTTGCAAGTATTCACGTTCGAAACATGTTATAAATACGTTTTATTTATATTTATGATTAATTCAAGATAAGCTGTTCCACATAAATAAACTGTTATCTCGAGTTATTAATATCATTATACTTTAGGAATGTTTTGGGTTAGGTAAGATTACGGCGTAAACTAGATATAAAGTCTCGTCAAAAATGACAGGATAATTTCGTTAATACTTTAAGTTTTACAACTGTTCTGATATGATACGGGAAATATTACCTAGAAATAATAAAAAAGAAAGCGATTATTAATATTATGTATTGCTGAACTTGGGAAATACTAAAAATTAGGTTGTTTAAAATCTGGGAAATGGGATTTTCTGCTACTAACTACGTTAATACTCAACACAAAGTCAGTTTTTTAAAGCATGTAAAAAGATTTCCGGAGAGCAAATTCGATTTTACTTAATATTATTAGCACTCGAAATGCAGCTCTAGGAAAACTGAATCTAGTTTTAGGTCAGCGGAATTAGCGGAAAAAATTTATTGTCAGTAGATTTCTGACTATGTAGAAACCTTCAGAACGATAATAGTAATTATGTAGTTTCTTATGTCTCATTTTCTTTTTTGGGGAACATTTTTTATTTGACTATTAAAAAGTGAAAAAACAGTTTTTTCGAGATCTAGAAAAAGGTATTGTTTTTCAGTAAAAAAGTTTCAAACAAAAGCTGACTGCATTCAAAATATCTACAAAATGAACTAAGGTCCATCCGAATCTGATGATTTGTTCGTTAGTTGTTACAAAAAAGCCTGCTAAAATGGCTGTTTTTTCGAAGAAATTGCACGAAAATTACTATAAAATAACATTAACCTAACAACGTGGCTTTTGACAGCGATGACGTTAGAACGCAGTGACGTCGTTCACTTTGATTGGTGTTCAGTGTCACATGACTTGAAGGAGATTTAATTACATTTTGATTATTAAATAAAAATTAAATTCCTAAAAAATAAAGAACTTTATTGTGTTTTTTAGGATTTCTATTATGTAAATTACCGTTCCGCGGCAAAATTATATTTTTATTTGAATACAGTCAACATCTCTGTTAACACAAATTTACCTTTTTTTTGTATTATAATGGCGTGTTACATTAGAATAACAGCAAAGCTAACTTGGGATGAAAAAAAACATAAGAGATGCAATTGCCGCAGTTCGTAGCAAAAGAATGGGATGGCAGATGGCAGCAAAAACATCTCCAGCTACTATACTCCGATGTCAAGCAGAAAAAGAAGAATTATCAAAAGGGTATTTGGATGGTCATAAAGCTACATTTACTAAATATCTCGAAAAACAAATAACTGAATACTTTCAAGAGCTGGAGGTACGTTTTTTGGAATAACTACAATTAATTGGAGAAGACTTTTCTACCAAATAGCGTTTGCTAAGCAGGTTTAGACTGGTTAAAAGACTTGAAAAAAAGAAACCCGTCTATATCACTTCGAATACCACGAAGCTATAGGAGTAACCAAAGCTCAAGGCTTCAAGAAAGTTCACACATAAACATTTGTTATGTTGTTAATTGATATTATCAAACAGAATAACTTTGAACTCCATCAAATTTGGAATGTGGACGACTCTAAATTTAGTACAATCATATAACCCAAAGGTTTTTGCAACAAAAGGCAGAAAGCTAGTACGTAAACGAGCACTGAAAAAGTTCAACACTATACAACGGTTTGCTGGGTTAACGCTCTTGGAAGTTTTATACTATCAACCTTCATTTTTCCTCGAAAAAATATGAAAACAGAACTAATTGATCGTGCTCCAAATGGCGTTGTTGGGTTTGCCCAAGAAAAAGGTGGATGAAAGGGAAGGTATCCCTTAAACGGAATCAACATTTTGTTAAATATGCAAACCTGCCCACAAAGCCAAGGCTCTGTTGCCTCTAGATGGACACATTTACGCTAAACAAACATCATCCTATTTTTCTTCCTCCTCGCTGCATCCATAAAATGCAGCCACTAAATGTCCGCTTCTTTGATTCTCTTAACACATTGTACAATCAAAAGCTTCAAATTTATCCAGGAAGAACTGTTACACACTATTCAAGCAAGCTTATCTTTGAGCAGCCACAATTAACAATGGTCAAAATGGCTGCTGCAAGTGGTGTTTTTCCTTTAAATGAGAACATTTCTCCGAGTATAGATTTGCACCTGCAGATGTCACAGAGAATGATCCTGAAGATTCTTCTGTCCCTATTTTGCCGGATGAGCATGGTAAAGTGTAGGCTTTAAATATCCAGAACTCCCAATGGAATGACCAAACTGAGGCAGGACTAACCTGAACAATCAATATCACATGGGACGTTCGCAGTTTGATGGCATCGAGTCAAATGAGCTTTCAGAGCTCTCAATCCAACAATCAAACTGAGCTAATTCCAACTGTAGTAGATATTTCCCCATTGCCATTGCCTTAACAAATAAGACGAATAAACCGTAAGAAGCATAAACTCGGAATGTTGGATGTATCTTCACATATAGCACAATTGAAAAATAAAAACTGCAGATTTGAAGTAATCTGCTTGACAAGTTAAAAAAAGAGTCATAGAGTGACGAGGAAGAACCATTAGCATTGGACAGTGAAGACCCATCTTGTATTTACTGCTTTTATGTTACCAGTATTGAAGCAATAATCAGGGACATAGATAAATCTGGAACAGATTTTCCAATATTACCTATACATGGGGGCGTGTTTTTAGAGAACTTTAAGCTTGTTACTATTGAGGAACTGAAGAAGACTGTTTTTGACCTACCAACAGTGGATGCAACAACATGACGATACAGAATCCGTACCAATAAAGAACTGGAAGATCTATATGGAGACACTAATATTGTACGAGAAATAAAATCTAAGCGACTGCAGTGGGCGGGACACGTAAGAAGACTACCAGATAGTCGCATAGTCAAAATCGCGTGGGAGGAAGCACCGGTAGGGAAAAGACCACTGGGACGCCCTCGCCTCCGATGGAAAGACAATATTGCCAAAGATCTAAAGGCAATGAATATTGATAATCCGCTAGATACCATGGCAGACAGGCAACAATGAAGGAGTATTGTGAAGTCGGCAAAGACCCACCCAGGGTTGTAAGCCATGGAGTAAGTAAGTAAGTAAATAAAAGTGGATCAGATGATATAAATGTTGGGTTTTTAAAGAGTTGTATTGATAATATAGCACTACCACGTCTTAATTTGATAAATTCGTCATTTTTAGCATGTAAAATTCCCGATGAATTAAAAATATCGACTATTGTTCCGGTTCCTAAAGTAAATAATTCTTACAGGGCTGTTGATTTGCGGCCTGCTAACATGCTTAGTTGTGTTGAAAAAATCATGGAAAAAGTAGTGATGAAACAACTGTTAGAATTCATAGAAGACAAAAAAATTATAAATAGTATGCAATCTGGTTTTCGGGGTAAGCGTAGCTGTGAAACTGCAGTGCAGTATGTCCTGTAAACATAGTTTCGATCAAAATCTTGTTACTGGTACTGTATTCTTGGATTTGAGGAGGGAATTTGAGATTTTAGATAGGGTAAAACTACTTAAAAAATTAGGAAGTGTCGGTGTAAGGGGTGAAATGTTGGAATTCGTGAATAATTACTTAATTAATAGAAAATACAGATTGAAATTGAATGACGTGGTATCTGACGAGATTGAAAGCAGCATGGGTGTTCCACAGAGTAGTGTACTAGGTCCATTATTATTTCTTATATATATATATATATATATATATATATATATATATATATATATATATATATATATATATATTGACGATATAGTGAATACATCTGGTGATTGTTGTATACATCTTTTTGCAGATGATGTTTTTTTATATTTTGCATGTTCTAATTGTATTCAATTGGTTGACACACTTAACTTTACATTACAAAATTTATATTGGTAACGTGAACTAATTAAAAATAAATGTGGAAAAAACCAAATTTATGATAATCTGCAATGAGAATGATTATGGAAACAATTGAAATGGTGGAAAAGTTTAAATATTTAGGAGTAATCATATATAGACAACTTAAGTTTAAAGAACATGCGAATAACTTAATAAAAATAATCTCTTATAAAATTAACTATATACAAAGATGTACTAATTTTTTGACAAGGTGGACTAAAACAATCCTGTTTAACACTCTGGTATTGCCGCACTTTGTTTATTGCTCCACAATTTTCTTCCTTCTTAATCAAAATGACAAGGCAAGATTTCAAAAATTGCAAAATAGAGCCATGAGAGTTATACTATCAGGTACAAAAAGAACATCAATTAACTGCATGTTGAGAGAAATGCAATGGTTGGCGGAGGACTTCTTTCACCACCAAACATTGATCTTTATTTTTAAAATCAGATCGGGTAGTTCTCCTACATATTTACAAAATCATATTAATTATAATAGAAATAAACATGCATATGATACTAGATCGAAGGATGACTTTTATATTCTTCCAATATTAAAGAGACAAACACAAACCTCTGTATTGTTTAAAGGTCTAAACAGTTTTAGTCAATTGCCCACAAATATTACGTATTTAAAACCTCTAAAAAAAGGTTAAACGGTGTCTGAAGCAGTATTTTTTTAATAGGGTCTATCCTTGAGGGACATGAACTTTCTTTGTTTATTTTTTTTTTAGATTTGTATCAGTTTAGTTTAGTATGTCATTCTTTTGCAAAGCTTGACGATGTTTGATTGCTGTTTTTAATTTTAAAATATGAATTTAATTGTTAAGATCTGTGTGTAAATATATTAGTCTATGACTCAATAAAGGATATATATATATATATATATATATATATATATATATATATATATATATATATATATATTTACTGAATGAAGCCTAGGAGTAATTCCGCTCGAGAGAATGGTGGCATCAACGTCAAGTCTGCTGCCATTAGTGCCACGCGCGAATTGCCGAAAATAGCAAAACAAGTTATTAGTGATATTTCTAAGTAACCCTACTTACTTAACCTGATAAATAATGTGTTTTGCTTGTTTTACAATCCATATAGGCCCATCAAGTGCATATTGCTCAATATATACCATTTTGACCTTAGGGGATATGTGATTTTACCCAAAGGAGTTGGGTGCGATGGATTTTGGAAACATTTTTATTTTTGATTATTCTTAGAAGATATTATATTTTTTATTCAACTTTTAGATTATTTATTTGCTAATAATAAACTTCTTTTTAATATGGAATGGCTATATATTTCAAGTTAATTACATGTTTTCCTATAATCATTTTTTTTCAAAATCTATGCAGTGTCAGACTTCATTTGTCTAGATCAACCAGAACGTTGGTCATCTTTGAGTGGAAAATCTCCAGAATGAAACTTTTTAAACCAATTCTGACGCGAATGTTCTGTTATGAAACCAACACTATAAATTTCACATATCTATTTGTGAACCTCACCAGATTTCTTTCCTTTACGGAAATAGAAAAATAAAATATGCCTAAAATGTTCGCATAAGTTGCTTCTAAAGTAACCTAAATGTGACTGACATCAAAGGCCAAAAGGAAAAACCATAATACTAACAGATCAAACACGCACGTGTCAAGAAAATGTACTGATCGTGTAATAAACCAAAAATGTCCGGACCATGCTATTCGCCATATTGGGGAAAGTTCACTTATAATAACAGTAAATACGCTGTCGCAGTGGGGCTAAATATAATCGATTATCTCTAACTGACAAGGGTAAAATCAATTCGCATAGCCCTCCGAATTTATATCGACATAAATAGTTGAACGAAGCGGATAGCAGAAAGAGATAAAATGATAGTATTATGTTTTAAACTTATCTGACAGATCCAATTCGTGTCAATTGATTATAATCTTTGAATATCTGCGATACTATTGGTCGGTCATAAAAAAAAACAATATGTTGACGAACCGTTTCCTCAAAACATTTTATTTATTGAAAAAAACAGTTGAAATGTTGATTAGATGGTACTTCGTTACTTTCAGTATTTTCTAATTTTTAATTAAAATATCCTTAGAAAGTTTGAGATTACAGACATACAAATTATTACACTAAATTCTGTTCATATCTCAATAGTATGAGCGTGCTGTATAAAAATGTTTTTCTACGGCTAGTTCTGAATATGGATTTAACATGAACACTTGTGTCCATATGGCCATAACTGCCAAGTATCTTGCTTTTAAACAATTAAGTCCAACATAGTTGTTTTTATCAACACAACTTATAAAAAATTTGAGAAATAACAATTTGTAAGATATTTGAAACTTTTGCTTAAATAAGTAATATTAAATTTAATATTCAAATAATGTTAAATTCTACATTTTACTTCATTACGCTGTATAAAACACTATCTTCTTCTTTAGGTGCCATTTGGCTATCATCAAAGCAATGCGTATCTTTGACACTGCAGATCTAAACAGTTGGCAGTTGCCGCAATTGTACCATTCTCTTAAGTTCTTTAACCATGAATGCCTTCTTCCTATGGATCATTTGCTTATTATTTTTCCCTGGATAATTAATTGCAGCAACTGGTATTTATCTCCCCACATAACATGTCCCAAGTATTGCAGTTTGCGTTCTTTAATAGTAAGTACTAATTCTTTCTCTTTCCGAATTCTATGCAAAACCTCCACATTTGTTACTCTCTCTGTCCACGATATTCTTAATATTCTACGGTACATCCACATCTCAAATGCGTCCATCCTCTTGGTATCAATCTTTTTCAATGTCAACGTTTCCATTCCGTAGTAAAGAACTGACAGCACGTAACATCTCACAAGGCGAATTTTAAGTTTAAGGCTTAAATCTCGTATGCAGAACACATTCTTCATTTTAATAAACGTAACTGTAGCTTTTTCCACTCTGATTCTGATTTCTTCTGAGCTATCGTTATTTTCGTTGATAACAGTTCCTAGGTAATTATATTTTCTCACACGTTCAATTCTTTGATCATGCACGGGTATGTCAGGGAAGTTTTGTGGTGATTTAGATACCACCATTATTTTTGTTTTACTGATGTTAAGTGATAATCTATATTCTTCACTGCATTCTACTATTCTGTTAACTAGTATCTGAAGATCCTCCGAAGTTTCTGCAATTACAACCGTGTCATCGGCATATCTCAAGTTGTTTATTGGGATGCCATTTATTTTAATACCTATATTTTACTCTGAAAGTGCTCTGTTTACGATGTCTTCTGAGTATAGGTTGAATAAAATTGGTGAAAGTTTACATCCCTGTCTTACGCCTTTCTTAATCTCGAGTTCCTCCGTTGTCTCTTGCTCTATTCGAATATTCGCTTTATGGTTATAGTAAATCTTGGAAATAATCCTGATGTCTCTTTTATCCAAGTTTTTTTCTACCAGCAGTCTCATTAGATGATCGTGACGTACTTTATCGAACGCTTTATTGTAGTCAATAAAGCACATATACATACCTTGGTTCATATCTAGACATCTTTGGCACATGACGATAAGTGCAAATAGAGCTTCTCTTGTTCCAAGCCCATTCCGAAATCCGAATTGAGTATTACCAATATCCACATCTAGTTTTCTGTGAATTCTTGTGTAAATCACTTTGAGGAATACTTTTAATGTGTATCCCATTAGGCTTATTGTGCGATGGTCAGTGCACTGTTTTGCGTTTGCCGTTTTTGGTATGGTGACAAAAGTTGACATGAGCCATTCTTTTGGTATTTCTCCTATTTTGTAAATGCAGTTAAAAATGTCGACAAGAATATTCACTGATTCACCTTCCACAAGCTTGAGAAGTTCCGATGTAATCCTATCTGGACCCAGTGATTTACCATTTTTAATTGTTTTTATAGCGTATAGTATTTCTTCTTTAATTATGTCTGCTCCTTCGTCGCCTTATCTATATAGGTTCTTGTCTTTCATCGTCGAACAATTCTTCAACATAATTCTTCCAAATAATAAGCTTTTCTTGTAGATCGGTTATTATTTCTCCATTTGCGTAATAGATTGGGATGTTTCCGTTTTTGCATACCTGCCAATTCCTTTATCTTTTTATGTAAATTAAAAGTGTCATGTTTTAGTTGCAGTTCTTCAATTTCCTCGCATTTTCTTCCATAAAAAGTTTCTTTTGCTGTCCTTATTTCGTTTCTGATTTGTTTGTGTACTTCATTATATTTTTGTCTGCATTTTTCCTTGCACTGTCTTCGCTCTTCCATTAGTCCTAAGATTTTTTTTGTTATCCACTCTTATCCTTTTTTTCTGTTTCTCTCTTGTAAGAATACTCTGGGCAGGTTTTATTAGGGTCTCTTTTAAATATTGCCACTTGTCTTCTACATGCGTATTCTGTGTCTTTGTAGAAAGCATTCGTATGTAAAACACTATACTACACTACAATTAAATAAATATTATTATGATTATAATTTATTAGGAATATTATTATGATTATAATACATTTGATCTTCAAGCCCCTACAAATATTTACAAAATAATAAAAAAATATATTAAAGGTTGAATATGAGATCTACCAGTATCATTAATGGAGGTCTGCTGGCTGACCTGGGATTTCGGTCCCTGGTGGTACATAATTCCTCTATCACCGGTCAAATTTCAGACTTTCTTTTAAACTTGGTTGTCAGGACAGGAAGTCTTGCAGTAAGAGGTTGGATGTTGGGTGAATTCATACAATAATTGATTGAGTGGTTTATGTAGTGGATTGCTAAGATGATGGATTTTAGTCATACTACAGTTGTAATTTCCACCGTTTCAAGGTTTATCAGAGCTGGCTTCCTGCAATTACTGTATGTAGGGGGCATGTAGTCAGTATATTGCTTTGTATATATGAGTTGTTTTTATTGATATGCCTTTTTCTTTGTATATTATATTCCAAGGTATTTGGCCCTTTGTATACATTTTTGTTGAATAGTGCCAATTTAAGATAATTTTGTGGTCGATATTTACACCTAAATATTTGACTGATGGCTTGAAACATATTACTTGGTTGTTAAGTAATATAAAATAAATTTAAGAGAAGAAACAAAGATTTTAATGACAATCAATAACTTCACAACAATATCACTATTCTACCACTTTTGCCGGTTAATTTGACGTGCCAAAACGTCACTTTCCCCAATATGACGCCGATCATACTTCAAAACAATAACAACGCTCTCTGTGTGTGACAACCAACAATACTTCCTTGTCAACTAAATATCAAATTTCTTAAACTTACAGTTAGTTAAAGTTGAATAACTTTTAAAAGCGGCAACATTGTATTGCACCATCAAAAAATGTCGTCGTCGATTCTCGCCGGTCTCACCTGGCCGGTTTAGCACCGTTGCAAATTATTTAACGTGTTGTTTGTTGTGTAAAGATTTAATGACTCGGCTCACAAACACAATAATAATAAAAATAAGCAAAAATAAATGTGGTGAGTAACAAACTACGATTTCGATTTTCTAGGTCATTGTTTCAAACCACTGGCCGAACGTTTAAAGCAAAAAATTTAAATAAATCATTAAAATAGTTCGTTAATTACCTTTAATATGAGCGTTTTAAATGTTGTTATTGTTTAATAAAAAAAAATAGATAATTTATTATGTCAAAGCATTAAATTAAATGCATTATTTTTAGGATTTCGTAATCACAAACGTGACGCGAATCTGGAAAAAAATGCATGTTCCAGTACATGGAAATATTTGTTCACTTATCCCATCGAGTGGAGTAGTATCGTTATTTTTAATTTGGCACAACTGTGACAGTTGAAAATCATCGTTCTTCGGTTTAGATCGTGTCAAATTGGGGAGTCTGCTTTGAACCTTCAAAGCAGAAAGGTCGCTGTCACTGTCACTGTCAGTGACAAAAAATTTTTTACGAATCTGTCAAAAAGTTGTCAAATTTTTCCTAGTTTTCCGAAGCCAATTCTAAGTGTTTCCTGCGTCGTTCCGGCATGGAGCCGGTCGACACCGGCCAATTGGACGACCCCCCGTCTCCAGAAATTCCAACTTACCGCGATTACCTGTAAGCACAGGACCAAATTAAGTCCCTGGAATCAAAACTTTCAACTAACCTCAACTAACCTCAACTTACCTCAACTTACCCCAACTTACCTTAACTAGACTTAGCTAATCTCAACTAACCTTAACTAACCTCAACTCACCTCAACTTACCTTAACTAGACTTAACTAGTCTCAACTAACCTCAACTCATCTCAACTTACCTCAACTTACCTTAATTAGACTTAACTAATCTCAACTAACCTTAACTAACCTCAACTTACATCAATTTACCTTGGCTAACCTGAACTCCGTAGTCGCAATTCCGAATGGCCCATCTTCTCTCACACACTGTATTACTGAACACACTATTATGTCAAAATATATTTTTAATTGTCAACCTTACTTTTGACACTTTCAGTCTGCTTTGAACCGTCAAGGCAGAAAGGTCGCTGTCACTGTCAGTGACAAAAAATTTTTTACGTATCTGTCAAAAAGTTGTCAAATTTTTGCTAGGTTTTCAAAGCCAATTCTAAGTGTTTCCTGCGTCGTTCCGGCATGGAGCCGGTCGACACCGGCCAATTGGACGACCCCCCGTCTCCAGAAATTCCAACTTACCGCGATTACCTGAAAGCACAGGACCAAATTAAGTCCCTGGAATCAAAACTTTCAAGAGCTTTTGATGAAAACCAAGCACTAAATACCAGCCTCAGAGAGCAGAAAACCCAACTGGACGAACTCCTGAATCAAGTTTCAAGTCTTAGCAAGCAGCTGCAGTCGTTGACATCTTTGAACGAGGACTTGATGGCGCAGATTAACAGGTATGAAACAGGTAAGATTCATTCTAATAATTCTGCTTCAGCTTTAAAAACCGTTGCTATTACGCCTAATAACCAACTCTCAGATCAATCGATGATCAGTGAAGGTAACTCTGACAACGATAATGGTGAATATCTCACCGTCGCAAAGAAAAAGCGAAGGAAACGCAACAAACCTTCGAACAGTCAAACAAAGTCAGATTTCCCTCCACTGCCATCAAAAACAAATAATATTACTACAAGTAACATTAATACTAACACCGTCACCGGCAACAAACAGGTCCCTGTTGCCGATGACGTGCCAAAATATACCAGGTCACAAGAAAGTACGACCGTAAACCAACCTAACAAAATTAGAATTCAGCCAATTGTCTTAAGAGACAACAAGGCGTATAATGACGTAACTCGCATCATGCGCGATAACAAAATGGATTACGGTCGTGCACAGAATGTGACAGAAGGGATTAAACTTCACCCTTCTACGTCAGATGATTACAAAAGGATTTCAAAATTCCTCGAGTCAAACAACATTCCCTTCCATACCTTCAGCTTCCAAGCTGATAATCTACTCCAGGTAGTTATCAGGGGAGTACTGGAGGATTGGGAAACTGACAAAATCAAATCTGACCTAGAAGAGTTAGGTTTTACTCCCAAGAGCGTGTCCAGATGGTACCACAAGGACAAAACACCTATGCCATTGGTGTTAGTTTCAGTTCCTAAGGAACAAAAACACATCTACGAACTTCGAGCCTTGGATGGGATTTCAGTAAAAGTGGAATCCCACAAATCCAAGTCTCATAACACGCAATGCCATAGGTGTCAACTATATGGACACGCTCAGTCCAAATGTACCGCCGAACCAAAGTGTTTAAAGTGTGCAAAAGCACACTTAACCTATACATGCAAGCTCGCACCGGGCCAAAAACCCAGGTGTGCAAATTGTGGTGGGGAACATTCTGCCAATTATACA
Organism: Diaprepes abbreviatus; assembly: GCA_034092305.1. Taxonomy (NCBI): domain Eukaryota; kingdom Metazoa; phylum Arthropoda; class Insecta; order Coleoptera; family Curculionidae; genus Diaprepes; species Diaprepes abbreviatus. The sequence goes on from JASJET010000307.1 coordinate 215,666, forward strand.
GGGTGTTCCAAACATCCACGCCAAATTAGAGCGGGAAACAGACCCGTCCAGAACCAACAGATTGGCACACCAAGGCCATCTTTTGTATGGGGCTCCCAGAATAACAGGGCCCTCGAGACTCCCAGCAACTCTTTACTTGCTCAAATGCAAAGTTTGATGCAGTCTATGCAAGCTTCCATGGAAGCATTCAATGTCATGTCGTCACAAATGCAGCAATGCATGAGGATGTTTATGACACATGTCTCGCATAGTGGTCAGTAATGAACACTATTCAACATAGTCCCTCCTACTTGAAGATTGTTACCCTAAATGTCAATGATCTCAAAGACAAGAGGTTAGAAATCATTAACTTTTTGGAGAAATGCGAAATCGATACACTTTTGATCCAGGAAACCTGGCTAAAGAGTCATCAATTTTCGTGCACAAATTATAATATATTTCGATATGACAGACCTATCAGGCCGCTTAGGGGCACAATGATCCTACTAAAAAAGCACATCACTGCTTATTCTATTCCGAATCCTGATGACGTGCTGGAAGGCACTTTTGTCAGGATTCAAATGAAAGATCATTCCTTCATTTTAGGATCTATTTAATCAAGCTCTCACGCGGTCGTAGAGCGTCTTAACCTACAGAGAGTCTTTGATACCACTGACCCAATCCTTATAGGAGGTGACTTTAATGCCAAACATAGACTTTGGGCCATGCTAAAGGCATGAGAACGCCTCGCAAGACAATCTCGCAAGACAATCTTTTCGAAATTTTAGCGCCAGATAAGCTGACTCATTTGGCAATTATTGGACTTCCGGAAATCCTGGATATCTTCTTGGCCAAGAATACTGGTAGGTTATCTAGACCGTTGGTTCTTTATGATCTGACGTCAGATCACCTGCCGGTGTTCGTAGAATATGGTGATCCTAGAACCAAATCTGATGGTTGCAGATCAAAAACCTTTAATAATTGGATCAAATATAGAGAGATCCTCGATGAGGCTGATTATCTGGAGATTGCTCCGGGTATTGGGCCTCTTGAAGACTCTGTCAGACATCTGAACTTTACAATAATGGACGCCATAGCTAGGTCATCGGTCACGAAGATACTGGTGACCCTGCAATCAAAAGATTAGCAAACCGAGCAGGCGAGCAGATAAAGAGGGAGCTTCGCGTCTTGTACAACCAGTGCTGGGAATCCAAATTGGAATCTCTGCAAATTCATGATGGCAGTCTCTTTCGAATGACTAGAGGTCTAACTAAAGGCACTAAAATGCCTTTGCCGCACATTGTTAACGGCAATGTAACACTGACAGACCCTCAGGACAAAGCCAATGAATTTGCAGGAAAATTCTACAATCAGTTTAACCCAAATCCCAGCATTGATTGTGCGAGAGATCAATCGAACAGTTCAGATTATCAAGACCATTCGTTTTGTTGACTTAGGCACACCTGTCATTAGTCTTGCTGAAGTTAAAGACATTGCTTTAAGTCTAGATGTGAAAAAGGCACCGGGCCTGGATGGTCTCCCGAACGCGGCCTTGAAGCGTGCTCCGGATAAGACCCTCTCAGCGTTAGCAAATATTGCTAATGCGGTTATACAATCAGGTCATTTTCCTTCAGATTGGAAAGTGGCTAAGATAATTCTGATTAAAAAGAAAGGCGAAAGGGCCACGAATATAAACAGTTACAGGCCTATTAGCCTGCTTTCCAACCTAGGGAAAATCGTAGAACGATTAGTGTTACAGAAACTTACTGATTTTATAACCGAGAGGAACATCTTACCTTCGGAGCAGTTCGGCTTCAGGAGGAGTCACAGCAGCGTTCAGCAGACCACCAGGCTGGCTGCGATGATCACACATGGTTTCAACAGAAGATTCTACACTGGTGCCATCTTCTTTGATATCAGTAAGACTTTTGATAAGGTATCGCACGATGCTCTTATTCTTAAGCTCATTAGGCTGGGAATATCGAGCTACCTGATAAGACTAGTCGCAAATTTCTTAGAAAACAGGTCATTTGTAGTGTTAACAGACGGTGCAACTTCACAGGTAAAGCAGCTGAGAGCTGGTGTGCCTCAAGGTTCACCACTCTCTCCTACTTTATTTAATTTATACACTGCTGATATACCGGTCAACGACCGTAGTAAACTGTACCTGTTTGCTGATGACACTGCATTTGCTACCTCATCGGGTTCTTTTCGATTGATAATACTACGTTTACAACGCCACATTGACAAGCTAGAGAGATGGATGGCCGATTGGACAATCAAGTTGAACCCTGAGAAAACTCAGACAGTAATGTTCTCCAAATCTAGAACACCGACTCCTGAAGATCGGTTATCCATCTCCAATATTCGCATTCCATGGCGTACGAATGCGAAATACTTGGGACTAGTCTTCGACAGAAGGCTGAATTGGTCTTTAAACACTGATGCAATCATCGCTAAGGCCAAATTGGCTCTGGTTTCTCTCTATTCTCTTCTAAATAGGAATAGCAAACTAAACCTTAATAACAAGTTGCTAATCTTCAAGCTCTTTATAAGATCTGTTCTGTCCTTTGGTTCTCCTACTTGGATAACCACGGGCAGAACAAGATTCCGAAGACTAGAGAGTTATCAGAACAAGGTTATTCGCATCTTAAGCGGAGCCTCATACTTTGTCAGAAATACCATCATTTACAGGGACCTGAATTGCGTCACTTTCGACGCATTCATACATGACACCATCACACGATACCTGGATAGAGCAGACACCTCCACAAATTAACTCATACGACACTCACACAGCCTAACCAGAACACCTAGACAGCACTACAAATACGTCCGAGATTGATTATTAGGTCAATACTTGCGGTCATTCATTCTTGTTTACACCTGGCTTAAAAGCCAAATTAGAATCTTATCCATTTAAAACCTGTTCAAAGTCCATTCTCAAAGCAAAGGAGTCTATGGGCCAGTCCCGACTCAAGCGTTCAAAGATGATCCCATGCGTGTCAAATTAGAATTATTATTAGATGTTTCGCCATGAGATTAGAACACTGAATAAGTATCGAGGAGCAACAGCCCAATGTTTATGCCCGAAGGATTCTTTCTGATTGGGCGTAGCTGATTTAATCCAGCGTTGCAAATTTATCCTGTTCCATTAGAGATGATAATCTTAGATGTAATTCATAGAGATTACGATTACGATCACGACTAATTGCCTTGTTCCTTTCTCTGACAAGGGCCGTACTTGCATTCTTGTAGATATTCTTGGCACTATTAGAGGTTATGTGGTGTTTTATCTGCAACGATGTTGGTATTACATTTTTATCACGACATCTTAGAAGAAAGGTTATGATATCCTCTCCATAGAGGTTCGCTATTAAAGAACTTTAGTTTATACTATTTGTCTTGATCCCCAATATTGCAACCGAAATAAAACTGATCTCCTTTTTACTCAAAGGGGTAATAAACCGCTTCTGAGACCCAAAAGTCACCTCACCACAAACATACCAGAAGTGATCTGGATTATTTACACACTTTCGAGACATCTTACAATTTCAACTATTCGATTCGACTCACTAACTTTGACTGATTAACCCCTCCGCTTTTTATAGAGACCAAATAAGGCTTATACATTTTTAGAGAATATTCGAGAATTTCCTATTCAATTCAATAATATTCGGAATAGTGGCGTTTGTCATTTGTTTGTATACAGGGGCTGTTTAGTAAAAAGCAGAAAAATGTCGATTTACATGGATTTAAATAGCCTCCTCCCTTATTTTAAGCCCTGGGGGTTCGGACTTCAAATATGGGGGGTCACTCCCAGAGATCCCCCATGCGGCGTTGCCAAGGTATGGAAAATTTCCTTAACTTGATGAAAAACATATATTTGGCAACGTTGCGTTATAACAATACAAATATACCACGTGCATTCTTGTGGTTACATTGTTAATATATAGGCAGACATATGACATCGCACATTTCTAAAACTTGAACTAATATTAAAAAGATTAGTTTAATTTCGATTGTAGCACAACGTAAATCGTAAGATATAGTCGATTTTATTTTAGATATATTTTAGCTGTTGTCCAGTGTAATTAAATATCGTATTAATTTTAAAATTGTGTACTAAAATACAGCTATTTTTTAGCTAACAAAACTTTTCTTAAATATTTGTCAGATTTAACTAATTTGAAACACGGTAACTTGGTTTTGTGCTTCCATCTGAAAAACTAATTTTACTGATAGTAAAAAATGTTAATTCCAATTTGAGCATAAACGCTGTAGCTGAATAAAGAGCATATTTTTTATTAGGCATTTTTTATCTTGAAAATGACATGACCTTTTTCCCAATAACTGTCAAAACAAAAAAGAAGTGTGCACAGTAGAAAAATAATTTTTATAAGAGAATTAAAGAAGCTATTAAGCATAATATCTGGATTTAATATCAAATTTATAAGTTTAAAACTAATTGCAAAAAAAAAAGGAGTTTTCGGCTTTTTATAATAGAAATTACCACCTTTATTTTAGCATGTAAAATCACCTCTCCAAGTATCTTGATGCATTATTCGAAGATTCTGTATTAATAATAAAAAAATATATAAAAAAGTGTGTCCTAAATTGATGATGGATCTTCTGACATGAAAAAAAACTCTATTCGTATCAGGGGCGGATCCAGCATCACTCTTTGGGGGGGACGGTGATATCACAAAAGTACGCGAAAGCAAGTTGCCGACGGGGGGGGGGGGGGACACTAGCAATATTCCATTTCAAGTGTAAAAGACAGGGATGGGTTTATTTTTTTGAATTTGAAGCTCTTGGAGGGGGAGGGCGATCACATGAAAAATAAGTTGCTGACAGGGGGGAAGATGCGAGCAGCATACGCATTCCTCGTATAAGAAGCAGAAGCGGGTATATTTTCCTGAATTCAAAACTTTTGGGGGGGTAGGCTATCGAAAGAAAAACAAGTTGTCAACGGGTGGGGGAGTACCAGCAGCACACACATTCCTAATATAAAATACAGAATCGGTTCTATTTTCCTGAACTCAAAGCTCTTGAGAAGGGGAGGGGCGATTGCAAGCATACACATTCCTATACTCTATTCAAGAACTAGAGAGAATAATAAAATTGTTACCGAAATCTCCAACGTACCCACTCCAGTGCCGCAGGTAACTGAGGACTGCCGTAAATCTAATTATATTTAATTATATTTAAATATAAGCTTTTATAAATTTACTGCAACAATAAAATTTATGATAGATCAATCAAATTTCTGTTAGTGAGCAAAGTACACCTTAGAGTGTGTGCTTAATGATTTATCTTGTTTGTGCTTGTTTTTATATATTATTTGAGATTAGGGAGATACCCAAAAAGATATAGCTTCCACATCTATATTTATTCCATAATCGTTAAACCAGGGCATTTTGACACTGAAAAACTTATTACGATGAATGTTTATACTGCCATAAAATATCAATATCTAGATAAAAATGTTAAAAGCTCTGTTGAGATGTGTTCCAACATGACAGGAGTTGGAAAATCTACTATGTCCGGAAGGAGAAAAAAACGACTGGAATTGTTAGTACTTCCAAGCTACATTCGACCACAGGCAGACGAAAAACCTCATTGGAAGAAGAAATGTAAACTGCAATAAAAAGAGTTGTTCAAACATTTTATTATGAGAAGGAGATCCCAATCGTAGACAAAATTCTAACTAAAATCAATGAGGATCGGGATTTACCTGAATTAAAAGAACTGAGCTCTGGAAATTGCTCAGAGAACTTACTTTTTGCTGGAAAAAACCAGATAGGAAAGCTGTTTTTATAGATCGTCCGGAAAATGTCCGTTGGAGAAAGAAATATCTCTCTCAAGTAAAAGGTAGAGTTGCTAGAAATAACACAACTTAAAAAATTAGTAATAGTGAACTTTGTAATAGTTTTTTGAATAAAGTTACTGAAGAAAATTGGGAAAAATCCATATAATAAAAGAATGAAAGAAAATGTGGAAACTCGATCTCATGATCGGTGAGATAGAGGAACCTGTTATAATTAATTCGAGCGAAGATAGTTTCACCGACATTGATTATGAATTAGATACGTACTGTTTACCAGCGACTTTATTATTTAAATTTTCTGAAACATATAAAAATTAATTACATTTGAAACCATTTTTAGTGTTTAATATTAATTTTGGAGATGGTTTAAGAAGTAAATAATCTGAAACGTGAAATATCCTAAAAATGTTTTTAATTAATAATGAAATGACCGACAGCCCCAAAAAAAAATTTAATATTATATGGACAAATTTCTTTTTTTATATATGTTTAACTTCTTGTATTTTTGACAATGGGTATTTTGTAAGTATTTAAATTATAACTTAGAATTTTTCGAGTGAATAACACTATGTTTTAGTCTGAATGTGCTTAAAACGATTTCTACGCCAAAATTAAAAATAATAAAAATACAGTTATGATTTGTGTTAAGTATGTCAAAATTATCTATATTTTCTCATGTATGTGAATTATTAAGAAATCATAAGAAATAAAATATTATTATAAAAACTTTTTATTTTACGTTTATTGCCGAAATAATATTCTATGCCATAAATACTTAGTGATAAAATAAACCTCCTTCCGACGCCTATAACAAGGATTAAAATCCTTTTTAACACTTCGGTACATCCAAATATCTATTGTTATTCAACCCAAATAGTCCATTATTACAGACCGATATTTTTGATTATAAAATTTCTAACCCATTCCAATGAAAAATATATGTGTCTAACAGATTTTGCCAAAGACATCGGACTAAAGAACACAGGTAGTTAGCGAAGAAAAAAAAGGTTAAAAAATGATTTATTACTCTCTCTAGTTCTTGAATAAACTATAGTATAAGAGGCAAAATCGGATCTATTTCCTGAACTAAAAGCTCCAGGGGGGGGGGGGCGATCGCCCCCACCGCCCCCCCCCTGGATCGGCGCCTGATTCGTATAGGCCTCTTCTTCGGAGATATGGGCTCTCAAAATTTTTTACACACATGAATATTGAACCACCAGGTATATTTTTTTTATATACGATGTATACCAGGTAAGATCCTTCAAATCAGTATCCAAAGAAGTGTTGTGAATTACTCATAGCGGCACGGACGGACTAGCTGTGACACTCATCACCCCACATTTTCCCACCCTGTATAGCAATATCGGAAACTATAAGGAGGACGGTTTCGCTGTAATGACTTTCTTTTTTCTTATGGCACCATAATGAATTTTAACCGTTTTGATAATTCTTATTTTTTTAAACGATGTAGCATTCTTACTTTGAAAATTAAATTTAAAACAGAAAAAAAATATTTTTTTACATCTTTTAAAATAATTTGGCAACACTGTTTGCTAAAACACCTGCAAGCAAGAAGATATAAATACAAAGTTTATTAGTAGATCTATGAAGCCTTCCCTAGTATCTATTTCCATTAATGGATATTGAGAAAATAATTTGAAATTTATTAATGGAACCGTGACGTCTTCTCTAGTATCTATTTTCATTAATGGATATTGAAGACATAACATAAAATTAAATATTCTATAACATTAAAACAATAATTCTCGAAACTAATAAAATGAGTAACAAGAATACTTAGCTAAGCGAATCAAAGAAATAATGGAATTTATATAAAAATTTGAAAGATGTACCGCAGTTATTAAAATTAAAAAACATTTTTCTTCTATAGATACACGAGGATCTTTGAAGTTTTTACAAAACTAGGAAGAAAAAAAATTTTTTTGGAACATTTATTGCTTTTCAGAATATGCGCCCCTAACACTTATATAATTTGCATGTGTTCAAAATAGGTATCGAAATATCTTTTCCACTTCAAAGTTGGTATTTCAGAAATATCGTTTTTGAAGGCTTCAAAAACTTCTTTCGAATTTATAATTTATATAGCAGTTATTCCCTGCGAATGTTGCTCTCGGTCCGATACAGCTCCACTGACGAGATCATGAGGTTATTGAAACGCGTATGGAGAGAGAACCAGAGTTGTATTTGCAGGAAACAAACTGATTGTATATAAAGGGTGTTTTTTATAGAGGTATAAAACCGTAAGTTGGCAACACTTTTTTAACTGGCGGCCATTTTGTCAGCTGTCAAGTGATTTATGTTTAGTTTGGTTTGACATTTCAACATGAATAGACTGACGCCTGAACAACGCTTCCAAATTGTGCAAATTTATTTTGAAAATCATGGTTCTGTTCGAAATACGTATCGCGCACCACGTCCATTTTACGGTCAACATAATCGTCCATCAGAGCAATTAATTCGATTAACTATGGAACGTTTTCGCACCACGTTTACTCTGAATGATAATACGCATCCACAGATACGTCGTACAGTGCGTACAGAAGAAGTCATTGCTGCTGTAGAGCGTGGCGTAGAGGAAGACCCGAATCAGTCTATCCGCCATTGTGCACAGGAATTGGATATGTGTTCATTCGCTTTATGGAAGATTTTGCGGAAAGATCTTGGTTTGCGTGCTTACAAAATCCAACTCGTGCAAGAATTGAAGCCAAACGATCACCTAGCAAGGCGTAGATTCGGTGAATGGACCCTAAACAAGATTGCCGTTGATCCCGATTTTCATAAGCGAATTTTGTTTAGCGATGAAGCTCAGTTTTGTTTGAATGGATACGTCAATAAACAAAACTGCCGTATTTAGAGTGATGATAATCCTCAAGTGTATGTTGAGACACCGTTATATCCAGAAAAACTGACTGTTTGGTGTGCTTTATGGGCTGGTGGAATCATTGGTCCGTACTTCTTTAAAAACAATGCTGGTCAAAACGTTACAGTCAATGGTGACCGCTATAGAGCCATGATTACTGATTTTTTCGTTCATCAATTGAACAACCATGATGTGCAGGAGCTGTGGTTTCAACAAGACGGCGCAACATGTCACACAGCTCGTGCCACAATTGATTTATTGAAGGAAACGTTTGGTAACCGCATAGTTTCACGTTTCAGACCCGTGAATTGGCCTCCAAGATCGTGCGACTTAACGCCGCTAGACTATTTTCTGTGGGATATGTGAAGTCGCTAGTCTACGCCGATAAGCCCGAAACGATTGATCACTTGGAGGACAACATTCGCCGCGTTATTGCCGATATACGGCCACAAATGTGGAAAAAGTCATCGAAAATTGGACCTCAAGATTAGACTACGTCCGAGCCAGCCGTGGCGGTTATATGCCAGAAGTCATATTTTAATTATAATGCCAGAAGGTTATCTTTCGAATAAAGTAAATTTCATGTCAATTTAAAAAAATTATCTTTGTTTTATTCCATTTAAAAGTTCTATACCTCTATAAGAAACACCCTTTACATGTAAACAACTAAGTATGACGCATGTTTCATTGACTTGTGTTTAGATTATTTGAGATATTACAGAGGATATGTTTTAGGTTTCCAAATGTTGCTCAATTAAAGTTGATTGTGATTTTAGCAGTTTAGTTTTTCGTTGCGAGCATGATTTTATGTCCCAGATATACATTCTTATTTACTGCTTCAAAGTTATGTTTTTCAATGATCATGATCGTTTCTCTGTGTTTATAATTCATGCTATATTCATGGCCATTTTTAATCTGTTACGTAATGATGCTTGTTGTAACTCTGTCAACACACTTCTGATGGTCTACTTATCCGACCTACACCATCCGCAAACCCTAAGTGACTCAAGTGCAAGCCGTCGGTATATAAACCCTTTCTGTTTTGGTTGAATGCTCGACATACGTCTCTAATGGTAAAGTAAAGAGCGTTGGGGAAATTATGTCTCCTTGTCGGACCCCTGTTCCAACAAATATCCTATTTGTTGTTGTATTTTCGTCAGTTTGTACTCGTAAAGCTATGTTGTGGTGTATATACTTCAGCAAGATTATATATCTAAAATCAATTCGTGGATTTACTAAACTTTCCAAACTTGATCCAGTTTCAACTAAATCAGAGGCCTTATAATAGTCAACAAAAGCTACATGTGCTGGGACATTATACTCGGTGTTTTTTCAAAAAGAGAATGCAGAGTTTGCAAGTGATCGATAGTGCTGAAACCTCTTTGGAATCCTGCTTGTTCTACTAATTAATAGAGGTTCAGTTTATTTGGCAGTCAACAATACATACGAGCCAATAGACTAATGGTTCTATAGTTTTTTAACTTTTTATTACAATATAACCTTTCTTAAAGACTAAAACCACCTCTGCATTTTCACAGGAATTTGGGATTCTACCTTCAATAAGACAATTATTTAGCAGTATTAACAATACGTTAATTAAAACATTCCGTCAAATCTCGTAAGAACCACAATTACCTCAGGTCCTGTTTAAAATTGTTAACAATTTCGAAGATGCGTCCAACTATTAACTTTTAATACTTCACCAAATGTAAAACTGACTAGGAGTCAGGATTTACGAGTATTGAGATGTCCTTTCCATCGTACGCCGGACATCATATTCCTATAGCTCGAATGCAGAGGCTTTCTAACTAATTTAGCGACACGCTGAAGCTGTTTGTGTCTATAAACTCCCTTTAAGCCAAGCGGCCTTATCTGCTGCAGTTTCCTGTATGTTAATTACTATTAGTAAATATTTTTAGTAATAAAATAATAATATAATAATAAAAATGGTGTAGCCGTTTACTAGGAATAAATCAATAAATAATATTTATCATAACTGGTATATTTGTCAACAAACCAACTTTTATATAATAAAATTAAAGATAAAAACGTAGAAATAAACTCTTGGAATCGATAACCTGATTAGTTCTTCCCTGAAGATAAAAAAAAATTTCCATTTTGACAGGTTTGGTAATGAAGGAAAACATTTTTTTCTTGTTGTATTTTAACGATCCAGAATTTAGTTGACATATTGTTACATCGTCAATTTAAATCTTTTATGGTCATCTTAGACAGGTTTTCAAATTAGACCATGTCAGTGATTTGGAGAGTCTATATTTTTGGGGATAACTAAAAGAGTCCCAATAAAGTCTGTTAAGGTCGCCTTGTATTTAATAAGAGGGGTTGTGAGTTTATCGGTTTTGATTTAAATCAAAATAAAAAACATCATTATAAAGATATCCGTAGTCCATCAGTTATTGGTCACTGACAAATCAGAAAAAAAAACACGTAGTTTCCAGAGATAATAAAAATGCGCACATCAACGTTTTTGCGTAATTTTGAGAAATTGATCAGTTATCGTCAATAGTCCGGGTGCCTCATGGGATTTCGTAGCTGATGAAAAGACATGGCGCTGCAGACGTTTTTTATAAGTATATTGACCCTCTGAGTACCAATGTTAAGGGTGGATTCCGGAAAAATTATGAGGTAATTTATTATAAATTAAAAAAAAAATTTGTAAAATAAAAAAAAAATATTTTCATGTTTATTTGACACTAGTCAGTATCTGCAAAATCGTCTAAATGGGCATATATATGGCAAAAGAAATATTAGAGCCCTAAAAAAACACGAAATAAAACACAAGCACACCTTTGATTATGAAAATACAAAAATCTTGAAAACTAAAACCAACAAAGGAAAACGAGAATTTTACGAAAAGATCGCAATAAAAAAAATTCGAATGCCGTAAACGATAAAACAGACATTAATAATCTAAATCAAATTTATTTCAACATATTAAAATAAACCAATATAAGGGAATTTTTAAAATAGATAAAACAAAAAATAAAAATAATTCTCCGCTTTCAATTCTTCTAAATTGAATCACGATATTTTTTCAGAAATATATCACTTCAATTAAAAACCAAAACCCAAACCCATGAAATTTACTTTATTCGAAAGATAACATTCTGGCATTATAATTTAAATATGACTTCTGGCATATGACCGCCACAGCTGGCTCGGATGTAGTCTAATCTGGAGGTCCAATTTTCGATGAATTTTTCCAACATTTCTGGCCAAATATCGGCAATAACGCGGCGAATGTTGTCCTCCAAGTGATCAATCGTTTCGGGCTTATCGGCGTAGACTAGCGACTTCACAGATCCCCACAGAAAATAGTCTAGCGGCGTTAAGTCGCACGATCTTGGAGGCCAATTCACGGGTCCGAAACGTGAAACTATGCGGTTACCAAACGTTTCCTTCAATAAATCAATTGTGGCACGAGCTGTGTGACATGTTGCGCCGTCTTGTTGAAACCACAGTTCCTGCACATCATGCTTGTTCAATTGATGAACGAAAAAGTCAGTAATCGTGGCTCTATAGCGGTCACCATTGACTGTAACGTTCTGACCAGCATCGTTTTTAAAGAAGTACGGACCAATGATTCCACCAGCCCATAAAGCACACCAAACAGTCAGTTTTTCTGGATGTAACGGTGTCTCAACATACACTTGAGGATTATCCTCACTCCAAATACGGCAATTTTGTTTATTGACGTATCCATTCAAACAAAAGTGAGCTTCGTCGCTAAACAAAATTCGCTTATGAAAATCGGGATCAACGGCAATCTTGTTTAGGGCCCATTCACCGAATCTACGCCTTGCTAGGTAATCGTGTGGCTTCAATTCTTGCACGAGTTGGATTTTGTAAGCACGCAAGCCAAGATCTTTCCGCAAAATCTTCCATAAAGTGAATGGACACATATCCAATTCCTGTGCACGATGGCGGATAGACTGATTCGGGTCTTCCTCTACGCTACGCTCTGCAGCAGCAATGACTTCTTCTGTACGCACTGTACGACGTCTCTATGGATGCGTATTATCATTTAGAGTAAACGTGGTGCGAAAACGTTCCATAGTTAATCGAATTAATTGCTCTGATGGACGATTATGTTGACTGCAAAATGGACGTAGTGCGCGATACGTATTTTAAACAGAACCATGATTTTCAAAATAATTTGTACAATTTGGGAGCGTTGTTCAGGCGTCAGTCTATTTATGTTGAAATGCCAAATCAAACTAAACATAAATCACTTGACAGCTGACAAAATGGCCGCCAGTTAAAAAAGTGTTGCCAACTTAAGGTTTTATACCTCTATAAAAAACACCCTTTACAAGAGAGTGTGTGATTATAATTGGTTTGTGATGTAATTAATTTTTGTTTAAAACAAAAATCTCTGTTCTTAATGGTAAGTTTGTAACCCGTTATTCCGTATATAATAATATTAAAAATGTACATTTTTGTAGAATCCGCCGAAACCTTCAGTTGAAAAAGATTCGAAAGAATCGAAACGTCCTGAAATATAAAATATATATACAATAAGTATGACTACTTTATATCTGTAGTTTCAATATAAAAATGAACCATATTCCCAAGAAAATAACCAACTAAATATATATATATATATATATATATATATATATATATATATATATATATATATATATATATATATATATATATATTTACTAAAGATAAGCATCTAGTCATAAAATAAACAGTACGTTAAAATAAGAAACTTCAGTTATTATAACTATTTTTGCATGTGCTGGTGCAACGTAGTAACACGTTTTATGGAACTAATTTTAATTCAAAAACCATAATCGGATAAGTAAAATGGAAAGCTACTTTAGTTATATGTCGTGCAGTAGATTGGAACCCTCGACGTACAAATCTCACTAAAATTTGATTAGTTTTATTTTTGCTTGAAAATGCATTTTCACATTTTAGCGCGATTCCAAATAAACACTCAACCAAATATTTGAATGTTTAAAGTCGGAATAGACATAACTTTAGCGCGAAATTACCCAAAACCTAATTGGGTTTTTTCATCACGGTCATCAAATATTAACGATCTCTTTCCAGTTTTATGTTGTTCTATGGCGTGCATTCCATTTAAGTGAATCAATGAGTTACAAGGCAAACTAAAATTACATTTCCATATCATTCGTATCAGCGTTTACTGTCGCTCACTGATAATAATTATTATTACGGGACGTTTATGTGCAAATTGAACATCCATAGACGTTCCTGCAAGCGATGTTTATTTTATAAACAAAGAACTAAATGACGTTGTTAACGAGCATAGCACGTACTTGTTTTTAAGTATAATTATAAGTAATACAATTTTAGAAATCTATTTAATAATGGGTGTCCCAATTTGAATCTGCCGTCATTTGTACGGCAAAGCGTTGGCGAAGAAAAAAATACATTGACAGCTGTCAGTTTAGGGTTAGTAAACATAGAGTAGTACACGAGAGAACAACGTGTTTTCATTGTTGAACAATATTTCAAAAATAAAGCAAGTTTGGAGGCTACACTTCACAAATTTCGTAGAAGATATGGTCGGAATACTGATTTGACTTCGTCAACTGTGAAGAGAGTAATTGACAAATTGGAGACGGTAAATATACTGGCCGTCTAATAACAAAACCGTTAAAATGTTAATATCAAAGCAGTGCATGGAAGTGTTGGTGAAAGTCCAGGAACATCAATTTGGCGTCGTGGACAAGAACTGCAAATTTCAGGAAGCTCCCTAAAGCATATACTCACTAAAGATAGGCGTTTCCATGCTTACAAAGTTTAAGAACTGTGCACGAAGTTCACATATGAAGAGCTAGATACCATCATCAAGGCCAAAAAGAAGGATACAGCACCCGGGAAAGATACTTTTACGTATTTCCTCTTCAGAGACTTCCCAGAAAATATGAAGAGATATCTTCTGCTCCTATACAATGAGATTCTACAGGAAGAACAGCAATCCGGGGAATGGAAATCAGATAACGTTGATGATTATAGACCCATAGTTCTTATGAACTGTGTCACTAGTCTTAGAAGCTTCAATTAAACAAAGAATACACTATGAATAGTAAAGGAAATGTTTACTGTTTAAAACAGAGAAACCATCGAGAACACTATTATACTTTCTTCATAAGTATATGGAGCTTACACGAACAAAGCAATTTTAGTGGCTGTGTTTATCGACATTGCTGCAGTCTATGACAACGTTAATCTTAACAAACTAAAGGAACTTCTCTTGGAATTATATATTGATAAAAAAAACCATATTCATATCGTCTTACAACTACTATGGGGTAGGAGCAAACATATAAGAGCTCAAAACAATGGAAATCACTGAGCCATCTACTCTTCAATATATACACTAATAATTTTAGAGAAATTCCGGGGACGAACGTGAAAACTCTACAGTATGGAGATGATTTTAGTATTTATGTTGCAGGGAAAAATATAGATCATTGTAGAGATAAATTACAATCTTCCATTTGTGACATTCGGGTGTGGATGGAGAACAGCGATCTAGATATATCAACGAAAATAGTGATCTTCAGTAAAGGTAGAAAGTATCCTAAAGCTGGTTTGTCATATAAAAACGTGAGATTGGAATACGTAGAGAACTACAAATATCTTGGAATCATTTGTAATTCACATATGAACTGGACAACTCATATTCAATGTATGTTATGAAAGCCTTATCACGAGATCGGTGGAGGGGAGCTGACTAGAAAATTCTTCTGAATATATACAAAGGCATGGTCAGACCACACGCAGAATATGCCATTCAAACAATGTTTAACGCCGCCAAAAAAAAATTGGGCTCTTCTGGATAAAATACAATTTCAGGCTCTTAGAGTGGCTTTAGGTCTAATAAAATCCACGTCAAAAAATGCAATTTTGTCTGAAGCTGGCTAACTTCCTCTAAATCTAAGAAGACATATATGTGTACCAAATTTTCACTGAAACATCTATCTCTAAATAACAGCATAGTTCACCACTTTCTGATGGATTTCTACATTCTTATAACAGAGAACCCAAATATTAGAGAAATTGTAAGGCACTGGACATACTGGAAGGCCTTGACATCGCTCTACAATATACTGATTATCTGCCAATTCGCTGATATCAAATTTACAAACTCTAAAATCAAAAAACACAGTCCTAGTACAATGATATCAATCAGGATAAGTTCAAGAATTTTGATCAGATTTTTACGAATGCATCTGTCGATCCTGTGGTAGGAGAAGCAGAAATAGGCATATTTGCCCGGCATGGGAGTAAGAAGCGTCAAACAAATTAAGTAATAAAAACAACATCTGCTCTGCGAAATCGATTGCCATAAAAACGTCTATAAATATATGCAAGGATTTATCTAATAATATTCTTCTAGTGTCAAATAACAAAAGCGCTTTACAAAAGTTGGAAAGAGTGGATGTGCAAGGGAAAAATGATAGAACCCTATTACTTGGTGTAACATTTTTCGTAACATCAGTAGACAGAAGGAGAAAGCATACATTCATACAAAAACCCCTTGGTTTTCAAAATTGATATACATCAAAAGAAAACGTATAACTATGATGTGTAGATGAAACCTACACATTGCCTTACTCCGGTTCATCTCAACAAAATCAACTGCAATTGTGGAGAAATTGGTGACTTAAACAATACAATTTTCGGATGTATTATTGATAGGAAATCCTATTGGATATATTAACATTTTATGACAATAAATAGGGATCCTGTACACATTCAAAACGTTTTAGAAAACTCGACTAGTGATTTAGCCTAGGCATTATATAGAGATTTAGTCCAATTCAATATTAGGGTAGAAGATATGAATAGATTGCTAGTTAGCTTTATTTTTCTTATTCGCTTATGCATAAGTACAACAAGCTTCAGCTTACTGATTGAATTAGTCTATCGTGGCTTACGCACTGCTTGATAGGGCTTGATGGAATTGCCTGATTTTTTGGTATCTTATCCTACTCCTCATCCCAATTTTTACCATTCCTTAGAGAAGAGAAAACAATGCAAGAAAGAAGATGGATAGAGAACCTTCTCGACGCGGTCAAGGCTGCTCCTATCTTCTGATAAATTAAATTTTCTCAGGAACCTGGCTGGACGCTGCAAAGCAAGAAGCCATCAGTAATCTTCGAACAGAACAACAGAAAAACTGAAGCCTAATAATCATGCACAGTGAAGAGAGTTTGTTCAATGGGTTATTGAACATCAACAAGATGCTGATTTTTCAAGTGAAATCATCTTAAGTGATGAAGCTCATTTTTACCTTGATGGCTTCGTTATTAGTCAAAATTACCATATTTGAAGTTCAGAGAAATCACATGTTATTGTTTAGTGCGGATTTTTGGATTGATGCATCATTAGACCATACTTCTTCAAAAATAAAGCTGATCAAGCAGTAACTGTTACCGGTGCTCAATATCATGACATAATAACCAAGTTCATTTTGCCTAAATTGAATGATATTGATGTGGACAATATGTAGTTTCAACAAGACGGTGTTACATGCCATACAGCTCGTGAAACAATTCAATTACTGCATGGGAAATTTCCTGGACGTGTACACTCTCGTTTCGGTGATAAGAATTGGCCACCTAGATCATGTGAATTAACACCATTGCATTGCTTTCTATGGAGATATTTGAAATCATTAAAGGAGGAGATTCAACGCTGCATAAACGAAATTCAACTACATTTATATAAAATGGTCCCGGAAAATTTCGACAAAAGAGTACGTATGTCTCAGCAAAACCAGGTAGGTCATTTGCTCGATATGTTCTTCCATACCTAACCCTATTCTCTGTTCTTTATAATTCAATAAAGAAATTGCAATTTAAAAAAATTTGAGTTTTGTATTTAATTCAAATCTTGAGTAAATTTTAGGACACCCTTTATAAATCCTATCATCACACACGGTAGTTCACAGGGATATAGGTGATATAAGTGCAGTTTAAAAAATATATCATGTTATACAAGAATTTTCACATTGTATTTGTTGAGATACAACCACAATTAATGAGAAATTTTGAAAAAAAAACATGGCATTATAAAATTTCTATTATTTTCCAACTAATATCAATGAGAATAAAATATAATATATATATATATATATATATATATATATATATATATATATATATATATATATATATATATATAAAAGTTAAAGAAATTGTCTAAATTCATAAAATGGCTACTTTAAAACTAGGTTGAAGTACAGTTGGCCCAGTGAAAAAATATCCATTTGTCTTTAATCTACAAATATATTAGATAGTTTGAATTTGTCTGTAAATAAAAAAAGGACAGAAACAAAACATAATTCGTTTAATCCAAAATAGAAAGAGACAGCCGAGATAAGCGCAGTCATTTCGTTGTATGATTACAAACGTTGTTCTGGCTCTGCCATCAAAACATTATTTTATTGACAACTTTCGTTGAAATTTTAATAACATTGTGTTTTTGAGAGATTTTGAACAATTAAGTGACTTTTACAATAGAAGGTTATTTTATATAGAAGCTATTAATTATTGTTTTATAATTTCTTACCAGTAAATATGCACTGTTTGTATTGAAAACTTAAATAAACATTTCTAACCTGCAAATTTGTCGCAGGTGTCTAACTGCCCGACATCGTACGTAATTTTAAAAAGTTTTTCGCACAATCTTAATAAATTGTAAAAAGAAGCAATAAAAATTATAATAAACTAATTAGATTCGATTGGTTGTTTTAGATAATGGTTGGTAAAACTGTTAAAGGTAAGCACAACAGCTTGTGCTTGATTTGTAGGAAAATTTCGAATTGAAAAAGAGAAACGGTGGTCCTGTGGAACATGTTTCATCCATCCAAGAGGTAGAAAAAATAAGTTTATTTTTGAAAAGAAATATTTTCAATTAGGTATTATTATTTCTAGAAAATAACCACTACTTTTAAAATTTCAAGGAAAACTTTATATTCCATTAGAAAAGGGGAAGAAAAGAATCCTATTATTTCCTCTCCTAGAAACAACAGAATTTATTAAAAAGAAAAAAATCACAAATATTCCCAAAGGAACTAAAATGGAATATTATTCTACAATACAGAATGTCCGGTAAGCACCTCCTAACAATAACAATCTGATTTTTACCTGTTGGTGTTTAGCACTAGTAACTTTTGAGTGTTTCGCATAAAAAACGATTTATCTCGAAAACCCACAGTTTTATAGAAATAAATTAAGAGTACCTTTTTGACCAAAGTATTTAAGAAATCAGTTTTCAGCTCTGTAAAATGACACCTGTCAAAAACTGGGCCCAACGAGTGTGGCTGCAAGTTCGTTCCTAACTTCCCTGATGATCTAAAACATCTACTGTAGTATAATTTATTGAGTCTGTATGGCCTCTATAATATATTAAAATTTCATTAAATTATACAAGTCGGTTCAAAACTTGGAACCGACAAGGTGAATCGATGGGTATCCCTGTAGCTCTGTTAAGGGGCAATTTAGGAATTTTTTATGACAAAGTAGGGTTATTTTGACCTTCCCTGTATGGTCCCCGAGAAATTAGGAAGTATTTACCGGACACATTGTATGTACCAAGAAAGTAAGAGTACAATCTTTGTTATAACATAAGCTAACCTTGACGATAATATCATTGGTCTATATTTAACAGTCTTAATCTCTCTATCACATAGATACAATCTTGTATCTATGGATCAATCATCTTTAGGTATTCTGCTGAAAGAGTTGGGATTCAAATACATAAAAGATGAGAACAGGAGAGCAGTAATTGAAAGAACAATTAATAAATATCAAACTAATTTTTCTCGACTTTAATCACAAATGTAGATCAGTGGCATACAAAACTACATTAAATTGTTTAGTTCAAAAAATACCTGACAATCTTTAAAAATTTTAATAATAATGCATTTTAAACTTGTGAAATGTGTATTTTTTATTATTTACTCTTGATCTAATATATTATTGCTTTATTTCGGGGACTTTTCCAAGATTTGATTAGTGTAAGGTTAAAAAAAATTTATTACATAAATTTGTTTATCATCATTTGATGTTCTTTTAGATTTTGTAGATGTCGTTTTTGTTCACTGTACTGTTTGGGCACTTGCTTGTTATGTACTTAGATAATAAATAAATAAATTTTTGTTATTTTTTATGCCTATTTTTAAAAGATTATTATTTTATTCATATTTTTTTAAATTTTGTACGATTATGATCGTTGAAATTTCAATTTTATAAATATTTTTTTTTAAAATACTGCATTGAAAAGAGTTATAGGAAAAGTTATAAATAACTTTCCATAGTTTATACCATTGCAAAGAAAATGCTGATTTTTAGTGTTTCTATATAAACCTTCTTGTACTATATTTAATATTCTTTCAAATTAAATATACTTTAAAAAAAGCGAATTCGCAAATACAACGAAATTTTCAATATACTATCTAGTTCCGTTCATCAGTACAATAGATCCGTCTTTATGAATATAAATGTTCTATTTACTAAATTAATTTTGATTTAGTTCAAACGAATATTATTAATGAAGCACGGGTATTCAATCACAGGAACAACTGTATTTTTCTTGGTGTTTGGGTTTTGGAAATAATAATAAATAACTAAATAAATATCTATTTATAAAAACACGAGCTACCAATGGTGTTTAATTGTTATGTATATGCGCTGCATGACAGTCGCTATCACTTATCTTTCATCTTGTGCTAAATACTGCTCCGCTGCTCTAAACAACTGGGCCTAATGTATACACATCATGTCGTAAAATAAATATATACACGTTCAAGTTGATGTTTCTTTCCTCCGTGGAGATTCGGTAAATCAATTTTAAATGGGAACATTTTTATGTTTTTGTACAATGTATTTTTTTACTTTTATTCCAATTTAAATTATATAATAAATATAATACATGCTCTGCCCTAAAAAAATATGCCCCTTCTGATCCGCACTTGGTGGTGTTAAAGTTAGACTTGAAAAATATAATTAGGTTTAAATATTTACCCTATATTTCCACTATTTTGACTGATGGTTGTTTTAAGCGTTTTTACTTTATTTGGGAGATTAACCTGTTACATTAAAGGAAAATGACCAGATATGGAATACCACTTGGTTTTTTTTGACAAAGAAGAAAAAAATTTCACAAATTGTACATTTTTGCTTGCCTTAGTATCAGTCTTACATTTTTAATATTACTTAACATTATTAAAATTATGCAAAAATTAAAATAACAAAATCTGTTTAAGGAATAGATACCCAAATATGAAACAGTAGAAAAAGGCACGTTTCTTTTAAGAAAATAACAAAATAGTCGTTATCTTCTAATAGAACAGGAAACTTTTGTCAAAAATAAAAAAGAACTTAATGTACTTGAAAAAATCATATAGTCAAATGCTGAACTCTGGGTCAGGCCAGTGATTATGTGCCCAAAGCACATAATCAGATATTTGACCAACATTTTTCCTTGAGTATTTTCAGAAAAAAGCCGTTGAGCTTTTTGTCCCATTACGGTATCAGGTTCACTGTTCTGGACTTCGCCTTCATCCTCAGATTCTGCACGATCTTGAATGAATGAATGAATGCAACAAAGGATGGTGATAATAGATCATCGATGCAAAAGCCTCCTCTGCAGGATCATTATCAGTCTCAGTTTTCTTTTTCTTGGTTTCCTTTCTTTTTGCGTTTTTTTTTTATTCTGTCTGTTGGTCAATTTTTTTCCTTTTTCTATGTTTTTCTTACTTGTCTCTATCAGATCATTTTTATAGGGTGAAGTAGTTATTATTGAGGCCACAGCAAATTTTCTATCACTACTAGATATTTTCCTCTTTTTAATTGGCACAGGACATATATCATAAGGAGCTACGAGACCTAGATTGCTACGATCAAGCCTGGAAGTTAAAGGTTCAGTATCACGTACTGTTTCATATCTAATACTGACGTTTTAGTTGCGGAAAAGCTTCTATGTTCAAATGCGGAGTTTGAAAACTCAGACGAGGGTTCTTGTTATGTTTCAGGTCTAGATCCAGATACTGATGTTTCAGTAAAATTGTTACGATCAAATGGAGAGAACGAAGATCTAAATAAATACTGAGGTAGTTTGGGATTGACAGATGATGGTCCCTCATTAGAGGTAGGTGTTGATTTTGGTAAAACATTTGTATAGCATGTTGTTCCTCAGCAATAGAGTTTACATCGCTGAATAAGTTTTAACGTCCAGGGTGTCGTGACGCGAAATCGATTTGCTGAAATTTCACTTGTTAATACTTTCACGTAAGCATTACCGAAAAGACCCCTAATAACGAAATGGTTTAAGGTTTCTGTTTCAGATTCATTTTTCTTCATTGTAGTAGACTTTTAAGGGTCCCATAAAAGTTTTGTGGAGTATGTGGGGAGGTAAAAATATAATTTCTATGGTATATTCTCTAGCCAGGAATCTTACATCGATGTTACTTGTATAGCTGAAGTGACCATCTAATATCAGTAAAATTTTTAATTCTGGTGTTCAGTGAATCTGTTGATTTGAATCCATCCTGACGGTGGTGCAATTTCTACAGCTCCTGGAATGCAACCAATCATTAGATGAGGGCTCCCATTTTTTCTAGGAAAATTTACGAAGAATGGTGGAAAGTGAACGGTGGCAATCATGCAAATAACTATTGTAATTAATGAACCTCTTTCTGCTGATGTAAGTGAAGCAATTTACCCTTTCCTTTTGCGACCAACGGCTTGGGGTATCGTGCTGTATACAACGGTAAAAGTTTGGTTCATTCAAGTTCGGTGGATAGTTATTTTAATCGTATACCTCTTTCAGAGGTTTAAAAAAGTTGCTAAAAGTGTCTTCATTGAACTCAAACTCTCCAGGGAAAAACATGCCAGTGAGTATTCTCACCGAAAGTTTATCCTTATGGACCTTAAACAATAATTTCACCATGTCAAATTCACCGAATGGATTTTGCATGTTATTACGCTTTACCAACATACATGGATTTTCGTCAACCCATGGAATTTGATTTCCATCTTTAAAATCCCTTCTAATAAAAGCCTTTTAAGATGTGTGCCTAACACTGTTTTTCTTCCTGGTGCTTCACCTGGAGACAGTTCATGTTTCTAGTATAGTCGAAACAAAGTTGGTCTAGGCATTTGAAAATATTTCGCTGCTTTAATTAACAAAAAATACCTAATTTTTACATGCCTTGAGAAACTTTTTATCGCTGACAAAACAAAACACACCTACAACACTGACGATGTTCGCCGGACTGATGGAATGAAATGAGTGCCATACTAAAGTGAGTGAATGAAGTAAAAGATAGCTTTGCATTTTATTTCTAGAGAAATGCTGATATTCCAGGTATTCCATACTAGAGATACCATTCTATATTTGGCCACTACATATTTTATATATAAAATAATAGTTTTTGTGTATAATATTCGTTAGCAAGGTCATTTCCAGTGTCTTTTAATATTAGGTTTTCTTGTTTATATAATTTTAAGCGAACTAAAATATATACAAGTACGAGGGCAATGCTGAAAATTCTTGAATAAAACAAAATTACTATAGACAGAACAAAAATTTATTTATAATTTTTCAAAATATTCTCCGTTATGCTCAGTACATTTTTTCATGCGGCAGAACCATTTACTCTTGTCATTGATGACGTGCAAGTAAACCGGCGTTGACATAGCTTGAACAGTGTTGCCACATCCAAAAATATTCAGCATCACCCTGGTATAAACTCTGTCGGTAATTTAAGGATATTTTGGTAAACTAATTACATCTTTAAAATCAAATACTAAAATTGCCCAACAGGGTTTTAAAAAGAATACCCGCCGATGATATAATAATAAATATCTGACGTGAATTGCAAAGTTGTAACGTCAGTCAAGGACATGACAAATCTAACGACTTTATGGAAGCATTTTTGTGAAGAACATATTATTTTAGTTATACTCTGGTAAAACTACGATAAGCAACAAGCTTTGAAAATTTCATTTACCTCAGTTTTTAGCCTCCTTACCTTTATTAATTTGTCGCCTCCTAAAAGCAGCAGAGCTACGATATTGATTTCACCTGACAGATTTTCTTGACAGTATTGTTTACATACCTGAAATAAAGGAAAAGACAATTACTAATTTGATTGTTTCCCATGAAATATTTGAAATAAACACAGTAACATCATTACAAAAGAATGTAATGGTTATTTTAATTAGGGATCTTCGGTTATAAAAAATCTAGAGTTTTAAAAAGTTAATTCAGTTTTCTGGTTTACAGATATCAAAGAGTTTGCTTTCAACTTGCAAAAATATTAAAAATATTCTTACGGCATCCACCCTCTAAACTTCCCAATCGGTGGATTGCGAACCACAAAAGTTTCGCCTTAGATTTTTTGAGGAGTGACCCGTTATCAATTTTGTGATAAAGCTAGGAGGACCGAGCTACCTCGTGAGACTAGTCTCAAGTTTCCTTGAGGATAGACCTTTTGTGGTGTGATCGGATGATGCTGTCTCAGATATCAAATCTGTAAAAGCTGGGGTGCCGCAGGGTTCCCCCTTATCTCCCACTCTTTTCAGCTTCTATACAGCTGATATTCCCACAGATAATTTCAGCAAATTTTTCTTATTTGCTCATAACATTGCACTCGCGACGTCCTCAGAGCCTTTTCGCGTTATAACTTTGAGGCTACAGCGTCATATTAACAAGTCAGAGAGAGGGACGGCTGATTGGAAAATAAAACTCAATCCGGATAAAATTCAAGCCATAATGTTTAGTAGATCTAGATTTCCGATTCCGGAAAATCAACTAACCATCTCCAATACTGGCATTCTCTAGCGGGATCAAGTGAAATACTTGGGACTGGTCCTCGACCGGAGGCTTAATTGGCTAAAAAATATCCTATCAAAAACTGGATGGCTCTTTATTCGTTATTGCACCGCAACAGTAAACTCAACCTTAAAAATAAAGTAATAATTTACAAGCTCTTTTCAAGATCCATTCTGTCCTTTGGTACTCCAACATGGATCACCAGAAGCAGAACCAGATCAAACGGATAGAGAGCTTCCAAAACAAAGTCCTCAGAATGATCTGCAGAACCCCATACGACGTAAGAAACACTATTATCCACAATCTTAGATGAAATACTTTTCATGATTTCATTATAACCAAATATCTAGACAGAACAGCAACATCCATCAACAACAGCCGAGGCATGTACCTCTCCGAATGCCTGTCGAAAACCGATTGGGGTAAGCTATCCGGGTAGTTCGCAGCTATCGCAACATACCGTGGCCTCTCAAAGAAACGTGTAAGAAAGAGTTTGGAAATGGAAAGCCTGATGCTTCGCTGAGCCGAGAGTAATCGAGAAAGTACTTCCAACTAACCTATTGGCAAAGAGCGGAGCCAGTCTGGGTTTATATATATATATATATATATATATATATATATATATATATATATATATATATATATATATATATATATAAGTTGTTTTACAAAGTTATCTTATATAGGGTCAAAAATACCTTTGCATCGCATGTGGCCAAATTTTAATAGCCCTATTTGGATTTTGTAGACAAACACGCTATTTTTAACAAAATATGTCTGGAACGAAGCATTGTCAAAAATAAGAAGTTTTATGTAAGTGACTACTATTTTTTTGGTTAATTTTCATTTTATATCAAGTCTAAGATATACGATCCCTGCATGGAAAGGCATTAAGCTAATGCTGAGCCCACGACAGACGTGACAAAGACGACGTTGTTCCTCGACATCCAACATTCGGCGTTCGTTCGAGATCAGGACTTATAAAATCTCAAAGAACGACGAAGTTGTCTGGCCTAAAGGGGGTATCGTATTATTCAACATCTTACCGCCATCCTCCGGTCAGATTTAACCTCAAATAAAAGATCCGAACATTAATAAGTACGAAGACGGGTGTCTGGGAAGGTACCAACGAGTCCTATAGTTGGTACCGGGACGAAACACCCACATTTTTAAGAAAGAAATTCGTAATACATTAACCCGATTTAGACACGGCAGGTCTTTTCTAGGTTTTCTCTGCCAAATTACTTGATGACGACAATAACAGCCCGGAAAGAGAGACAAATAAAGACAACCCATATGGGAGACGAAGAAAGAAAACCGAACGTGATTGTAATATAAGGGTATACAGGGATAAGTCGATAAGTAGTAAGCCAGACTTCCTCCTATATTACAACAATATATTATATATATATATATATATATATATATATATATATATAAACTATATAAACGAGTCAAAAAATATCCTGCAAAATATATTGATAAGATGATTTTAAACATCAAATTAAAATTAGTACATTTTCAGTACAGGTTTATACTTCTGCACACACATAAAGAGTTTTATTGAATATTAAAAATTTAGGAATTGTAAATCTTTGATTTTTTAAACTTTGTGATGCGATAAGACTTTTTTACTATGGGCCGTCAACGTGGGAAAACCAACAACCTTGTAAGAGACCTTATAAATTACCACTTTAAGAATAAAAAGACTTATCACCAAATAGGCGAAATAATAAATAAAATGTATGGAAAAAGCCCCGAATGGAAATTTTATTTCATTTTAGTCATCCTCCTATTGACCGGAAATATTCGCATTAAATTTAGATTCGCCAATTCTGCAAAGATATTTTATTCCTGCATGCGGTACGCAACGAGACAAAAGTGCAAAACGGGAGAAAAGGGGGGCATGAGGAACAGCTGTGTGTGTAGGCCAATGTTCTCCCTGTGTCGTCGGTCCGCACGTATCGATCGAGACGCAGCCATTTGGAGTAATCTCTTTGCTCCGCTATTTTAGGCGAACGCCAAGTAATTGTCTGTGATAGCCCGGTGCCTCCTGCTTTAAAGCCTCGGGGTTCGCAGTTCGATATTGTTGGATAAAATTTACACTGCATTTGAAATTTTGCGTAGCAACGTAGCAAAATTTTATGGCTATTATCACATAAAATGATTTGATTTGCTTTACTTTGTCTTTTTTTGTAAGTAATTTCTCTTTTCAAAGATACAGCGTATAAACTGCGTAAATGCACATAAATGCACTCCATGGGGACCTAAGAACTAATTACTAAAAGTAATGTAATGTAATGTAATTAATTATTTGTGCGATTTTTTAATAATCGGCCCAAATAGAATGATTATATTAAATAAATAAATAAATAAATGTTTATTGACGGACCGGCCATTTACAAAAGAAAAAAAAAATCAATACATAAGTATAATATAAAAATCCCTAGCATCACACGCATGAACAGAAACATACAACGAAACATTGAACAAATAATAAGATAACTAGTCAAATACAAAAATATATAACCTTCTTTTTCTTCTTCTTCAGGTGCCATCTCCTATCGGAGGTTGGATATCATCATTGCCACTCTCACTCTATTTGCCGCTACTCGAAAAAGTTCTACTGAGTTACAATTGAACCACTCTCTCAAATTTCTCCACCATGAAATTTTTCTTCTTCCGATATTTCTTCTTCCTTCTATTTTACCCTGCATGATCAATCTAAGCAACTCGTATCGCTGGCCTCTCATTATATGTCCAAGATATTGCAGTTTCTTTATTTTTATGATGTTAATTATTTCATAGTTTTTGTCCATCGCTGGCAATACTTCTACGTTTGTTTTTCTCTCCGTCCAAGATATTCTCAACAGCCTTCTGTAACACCACATTTCAAACGCTTGTTTATTTATGTGTTCTTGTTTTAGTGTCCAGCCTTCCAACCCCTACTGCAGCACTGAAAATACATAGCATCTTAAAATTCTCATTCTTAGTTCTAGAGTGATGTCTCTACTGCACAGAATGGTTTTTAGTTTTACAAACGCACTTCTTGCTATTTCTATTCTCGTTCTTATTTCTGTTGTTTGTTCATTATTTGCTGTTATCCATGTGCCCAAGTATTTGTATTTTTGCACTTTTTCTAAATTCACACCTCACAACTTTATGCTTGTTTGCATGTTTTGTTTTTTAGTTATTACCATATATTTAGTCTTTTTCGTGTTCATTTTTAATCTGTGTTGTTCGCAAACGTTATTTGTTTCGTTCACTAGTTCTTGGAGTTCTTCAGCGATGCTAGCTATGATAGCAGTGTCGTCTGCAAATCTTATGTTGTTTACAGCTCTTCCGTTTATTATTATTCCCTTACTTTTCGTTAACAGTGCTTCTTCGAAAATCGATTCACTGTACACATTGAATAGTAGGAGTGACAAAATGCATTCTTGTCTGACTCCTCTTCCTATTTCAATTTCCGGACTTATTTCGTTATCTACTATTATTTGTGCGCGTTGATTCCAGTATAGGTTAGTTATTATTCTTAAATCTTTTTTCTTCTTAGAATCTCGACTAGTTTTTCATGTCTAATTTTATCAAAAGCCTTCTTGAAGTCAACATAACAAATGTGTATATCGGTGTTCATATCCATACACCTCTGTGAAAGCACATTAAGTGTAAAAAAACGCGTCTCTGGTGCCTATACCATTTCTGAATCCAAACTAACTATCATCTATCCCCTTTTCAAGTTCTTTATAAATGCGTTCGTGTATTACTTTTAAAAACACCTTGAGTACATGGCTTATCAAAGATATTGTTCTATATTCGTTGCAGTCTTTTGCATTTTTGTTTTTTGGAATAGCGCAAAAGGTGGAGAGTAACTATTCTCTGGGTATATTCCCCGTTTTATATACTGTGTTGAACATATCTAACAATATATCCATGGTATCATCATTCATGCATTTTAAGATTTCTACTGGGATTTGATCTGGACCTAGTCATTTTCCATTTTTGTTGTTTCTTATAGCTGCTTTCATTTCATGTTTCAGTATCGTGAATGCCTCGTTATCTTCTACTTTAATCTCCATTTGCTCTACTCTATTGTCTCTAGGTCTTTGATGTATTCTGTCCATTTTTTAAGTTTCTCTTGGGTGTCTAAGTTTAGCTTGCCTTTTGCATTCTTAAGCAATGTCGGTTCTCTCTTTCTGTTACTATGAGTTATCTTTTTTATCTTTTTGTGCATATTAAAACTCATGTTTTCTCTGATACTCTTCTATTTCTTCACATTCTTCTTGCAGCCATTTATTTTTCACTAGTCTAATCTTGTATTTGATTTGCTTGTTTATTTATTTATACTTTTACGTATCTCTGTTTTTGAATTGTCGTCTCTCATCCATTAGGTCCAGTATCTCCTCTGTCATCCATTGCTGCTTTCTATATCTTGTTGGAGTTAGTATTTCTCTTTGACTTTCCTCTGTTTCTGTTTTCATTAAAAGCCATTGGTTTTCTGGTTCTGCGTTTTGGAGAATCACCTCTATGAGCTCATAGAAAAAAGTAAGAAGAAAGAAGAAAAAGAAAATAAATTGGCAAAGAACAAGAATCAAAAACAGAACGAGAAGAAAACAAAAGTAAAAAAGCCACAAGAAAAGATTAAGCCTATGTCAGATTCAAATAATGAGGAAATGATGTTGTTTGATACTCCAGATTCTGAAGATTCGGAGTGTATTTTCTGTGGCATGCTGTTTTCGAATGATACTCATGGGGAAATATGGGTCAAGTGCCTCATGTGCGGACTCTGGGCACATAATGATTGCGCAGGACCAGAGTCTGACGCCTGGATTTGTGATTTTTGCAAATAATTTGTGTTCCTTTCTATGTTATACCAAAGTTTCCAAAGAGTGTCATATAAGTTAAGGATAATTTTTGATGGTTTTTATAGTATTCCATATTTGAGGTACCTATTCCACATTTAGGTACCTTAATCTTTATTTAGTTTTTTTTTAATTCTTACTTAAAAGTAATCAATGTAACTAAAACTTGTTACAAAATAAAGCGCAAATATATGATTGTTAATAACTACTACAAAATGTTTTTTATTTAAAACGTTTGTACAAATTATGCGTAAAAAACAAAATGATATTCCATATTTGGTCACTCTCCTCTAGTGTTTATTCACGACTGTACAGGGTCAGTCAACGATTGGATGAAGTAGGTTTGTGCCTTTTCGGTGAAATTAACAAAGAAACTATATTTATTGTTTAATACAGTTTATTTTTACGCAGATTTTAAAAATATTTAGGACTCTACAGGGTGAGCCAAAAAACTAGGACAGCATAAAGTTGTATTTTTTTAAATAGAACACCCTATATACGAATCGTATTTTCGATTTAGTTTATAATTTTAAATCTTTTTTATTAAGAGTTTACTATAACAAAACTTTATAGTTTCTGAGATAATTAAGTTTAAAGAAAAAAAGTCACATTTTCAAGCATCAATTCAATCCTAAATAACGTTTTCAATTTTATGACAAATATATTCAAATTCAAATTATGTGAAACATCACAATCCACCGCTAATCGTACTACCAAGAAATATAGGTATCATCCATACTGAAATGAATTGCACGGACAGGATTTTGAAAGTCGTGTAAACTTTTGTCGTACAATAAATGCGGAGATTCAATTAAATCCAAATTTATTATGCAAGGTAATGTTTAGTGATTAAGCTACTTTTAGAAGTAACGGTGCCGTAAATAGACGCAACATGCATTATTATGCCACAGAAAACCCATTTTGGATTAGAGAGGTGCAACATTAAAACCACTGGTCATTAAATGTTTAGTGTGGTATTCATCATAATCGAATTATTGGACCCCACTTTTTTAATGAACCACTAAATGGCAATAGTTACCTGAACTTTCTACAAGAAGGACTACCCCAACTGCTTCAAGGTCTCGGTAGGGATGAGCTCGACAGTATGTGATTCCAGCACGATGGTGCGCCTCCGCATTACCATCGTGAAGTTCGTGCGTTTTTGGACCAACGATATCCGCAAAAATGGATTGGACGTGGGGGTTTCATTGAGTGGCCACATCACTCCATTAGATTTCTTCCTATGGGGTTATATTAAAAATAAGGTGTATGTTAATCCACCAACAACAGTGGAAGATATGCGAAACAGGATTAGGGATACCTGTAGAACAATAACGCCACTAATTTTGTCCAGGGTCCGAGAAAATCTGCAAAAAAGACTAAATTTGTGCATCGCACGAGAGGGTCGTTTATTCGAACACTTATTAAAAAGAAATAATTAATCTCAGTATTTAATAGATAATTTTTTTGTTTCAATTTAGTATAAAAGTAAATATGTATTTGCCTTGTCGTTATTGTTGTGTTAATTTTTTCACATTATGTTTAATTAAACTATTGCCGTTGTAATATAACGAATAATGTATTTCATCATATTTAACCACATTCTGTTTGTTTCTGTAGTTTTTTTTATTATTTTACATGGCTACTATGATAATAAAGACTATTTCTGTAAAAAAGTATGGAAAATAAGAAAAACTGAAATATCTCAAAAACTATTATAAATAGGTATAGGATATATTGAACAAAACTTTTAGGGTTTTTATTACTCTATTAAATAACATGAAAATATACAGGGTGTACCATTTAAAAAAAAAAAGATATTTATTCATTTAAACTTGTTCAAATTTGAGCCGATGTGTTCAACACCCTGTAGCTTTTATTGCAAATATTAGGTAAAAATTATGTTAACTTGTCCTTGGCCTTGCTAAATTCCAAATTTGAATATATTTGTCACAAAATTGAAAACGTTATTTAGGATTGAATTGATGCTTGAAAATGTGACTTTTTTTCTTTAAACTTAATTATCTCAGAAACCATAAAGTTTGTTATAGTAAACCCTTAATAAAAAAGATTTAAAATTATAAGCTAAATCGAAAATACGATTCGTATATAGGGTGTTCTATTTAAAAAAATACAACTTTATGCTGTCCTAGTTTTTTGGCTCACCCTGTAGAGTCCTAAATATTTTTAAAATCTGCGTAAAAATAAACTGTATCAAACAATAAATATAGTTTCTTTGTTAATTTCACCGAAAAGGCACAAACCTACCTCATCCAATCGTTGACTCACCCTGTACATACTTTCCAACATCGCCCTTTAAATTACGACTTTAATTGTCATGTAGTTCGTGGAACTTCCTGTAACTTATTACATATGCTGAATGGCGAGCATCACTTTTCAAAAAACCGCATAAGTTTTTTTAAGCAGGAAGACGCGGTGGCAGCACGTCGCAGAATCGGTTATGAGTCGCATCCTGGCCGAGATAACTCTTTGCATAAATCAGAATTTTAATAAATGATAAGAAGTGTGATTTATTGTCATGAAGTACGGAGGAAAACGGGGAAATAAAATATTGATCTTATGAATGTAACAACTGTGTTAGCGAAAACTAAATACATTTATGCGGGACGAGACCGAGAGCAATACAGGATGTTTCTTGAGTAAGTAATATATAATACACTTTTTATAAGAAATTAATTACTACGTGTGTCCTGAGACAAATAAAGTGTTTTTTTTTTAATTGTGGGTACGCGCCTCGGCGGTACATATATTAAAATTGGAACGATACAGGGAAGATTAACTTTCCACATTTTTGCAACTATTCACCTTAAACTGTTTCCGGATAATATCTTACTATATTACTCCTCGGACAATCAAAACTCCCTACAAATATCCCTCAACTCCCTCATACCATGGTCTCACTCTCAGGGGCGGATCCATCCTCTCTCTTTGGGGGGTGATATCATAAAAGTACAGTATGGCAAGAAAAACAAGTTGTCAACGGGGGGGGGGGGGGATAGCATACTCATTCCTAATATAAAAGGCAGAATGGGTTCTCTTTTCCTGAACTCAAAGCTTTTGGGAAGGGGGGGGGGCGATCGCAAGCATACAGACTCCTATACTCTATTCAAGAACTAGAGAGAGTAATAAAACTGTTACCGAAACCTCTAACGTACCTGCTCCAGTGCCGCAGGTAACTGAGAACTGCCGTAAATCTAATTATATTTCATTATATTTAAATATATTTTATAAATTTACTGCAACATAGAATTTCTGAGAGTTTAATTTAATTAAATTATGTCAGTGAGCAAAGTACAACTTACAGTTTTTTCTTAGTGATTTATCTTGTTTGCGCTTGTTTTTATATATTATTTGAGATACCCAAAAGATATGGCTTTCACCTCTATATTTATTCCAAAATCGTTAAACCAGGGCATTTTTTCCTCAACGAAAAACTTATTACGATGAATGTTTATGATGCCTTAAGATATTAATATCTAGATAATAATGTTAAAAGCTTTGTTGAGATATGTTCCAACGTGACAGAATTGGAAAATCTACTACGTACCGAATACTGAAGGAGAAAAAACTACTGGAATTGTTAGTAATCCCAAGCCACATTCGATCACAGGCAAATGAAAAACCTCGTTGGAAGAAGAGATGAAAACTGGAATTAAAGGGGTTGTATATATATTTTATTATGAGAAGCAGATCCCAACCATCTACACAATTCTAACTAAAATCATTGAAGATCGCGATTTATCTGAAATTAAAAAACTGATCTCTGGAAATTGCTCAGAGAACTTAATTTTTGCTGGGAAAAACCAGACAGAAAATCTGTTCTTATAAATCGTCCGGAAACTGTCCGTTGGAGACGTAAATATCTCTCTCAAGTAAAAGGTAGAGTTGCTAGAAATAACACAATTAATAGAATTAATAATTTAACTAAACTTTAAAAAGATTATTTTGAATAGAGTTACTGCGGAAAATTGGGAAAAATCCATATAATAAAAGAATAAAACAAAATGTGAGAACTCGATCTCATGATCGGTGAGATAGAGGAATCAATTATAATTAATTTTAGCGAAGATAGTTTCACTGACTTTGATTAGGAATTAGATACGTAATTTTTACTAGTGTAAACACAATTTATTATTTAAATTTTTGTTTTTGTTGTATTTTATTGTTTAATGTTGTTTATATGTTTTTTCATTTTTTTATATATTTTTATTTTAGTGTGTCCCACTCTTTAATTTTATATATATTTAATTCTAATTAGCCGTAAGTTTGTTATTATTTTATTATTGTGTTTGTGTCTTTTTCTTAAGCGTGTAGAATTAACATGTTTATCTTATTTTTTGGGGCTATCGTATTTCCATATATAAAAGTAAATTAAATTAAGATATCAGTACAATAGAAATAAAAATAAGTAGGTCTAATTTTAATTACAACGTAAGAAAAAGTAATTACATTTGAATCCCTTTTTAGTGTTTAATTGTAATTCTGCAGATGGTTTAAGAAATAAATAAACTGAAACGTCAAATACCCTAAAAATGTTTTTAATTAATAATAAAATTACCGATGGCCTCAAAAATATTTTATTATTATATGGACGAATTTATTTTTTTATATATGTTTAACTTTTTGTATTTTTGACAATGGATATTTTGTAAGTATTTAAATTATAACTTAGAATTTTTTGAGAGAATAATCTTACGTTTTAGTCTATTATTATAGACCGGTATTTTTGATTATAAAATTTCTAACCCATTCCTATCAAAAATATATGTATCTAACAAATTTTGCTAAAAACACCGGACTAAAGAACACAGGTAGTTTGCGTAGAGAAAAATGGTAAAAAAATGATTTATTACTCTCTCTAGTTCTTGAATAAACTATAGTATAAGAGGAAAAATCGTGTCCATTTTCCTAAACCCAAAGCTCTTCGGGGGGGGGGGGGGCGATCGCCCCCATCGCCCCCCCTTGGATCCGCGCCTGCTCACTCTATTGGATTAACCTTTTCACCAACTAAATCGTCTCTCGTCCATTTTTGCAAGAAAAAAAAATGCAACATCAACCCTAGGCTAACTATGAATTCCCAAGACATACCTCTAAATCCCCAGCACACATTCCTTGAACTGGTATTTGATGAGCGTCTAAACTGGAATGCCCACATTCAACACATTAAGACGAAATATTCTAAAGCCCTAAATATCATTAGAATGCTATCAAATACTTAATGGGGATCAGATAGGACGATATTAAAAATTTACAAATCCCTAACCACAATCTAAGATGGATTATGGAAGTATAGTCTACTCTTCAGCCCCTTACCTCCTACATCAAGAAATTGAACCCAATACATAAGAGAGGTATACGTCTTTCTATAAGCACTTTTCACACCAGTCCGATCAATAGCCTATAT
The DNA here is from genome assembly GCA_034092305.1 of Diaprepes abbreviatus. NCBI lineage: Eukaryota > Metazoa > Arthropoda > Insecta > Coleoptera > Curculionidae > Diaprepes > Diaprepes abbreviatus. The sequence continues at coordinate 250,492 of JASJET010000307.1, forward strand.
TGTAAATCTGAAATCCCATCCTTAGAATACAGAAAGACGCAATATACCTGAAGGGGTTACATGGGTTTCAGAGGCTAAAAAAAGCGAATTTTTACGAATTTTTTTTTTCATGTAAGGGAATATTTTTTATGGCCAAACTTTTTACAGGTGAAAGAGCAACTATTGAACTGCTTTCAGTAAAAATTTCATCTAAAAATCTTAAGAAATGAGCAGGTACGACCTGATTTTCGGAGACGCTTTGAAAAAAAGGGGGCTTTACGGTGGACATGATAACTCGAGACAGCCTTATCTGAAATCAAAAAACCAAATATTTTCTATTAGTACATGAGTATAGCTAAGGAGTGGTCGAAGGACGTTGCGAAAAATTAAAAATTGCACTTTTGGCAGAGTTGCAAAAAAAAAATTTCAAAATTTCGTTAAAATTAATTCCAGAAAGCTCTGCCAAAAGTACAAATTTATTTTTTTTACAAAATCCTTCAGTCACTCCCTAGAAAATCACTTTTTGAAAAAACACGTTAAATTTGAAAAAGATCGGTGCATTCGTTTTCTAGAAATCGTGTCCACCGCCTTTAAAAATGCAGTTTTGAGAAAAACGTGTTTAAAGTTTCATGTAAGAAAAATCCGAAAAAATTTTTTTCTTTAACTTACACAGAATCACCAATCCCAGGGCCATACAGCAAAGTTTCTGCGTCAGCCGCAATATCTAAAGCATCCTTTTGCTCTCTTCTAAGTCGAATTCGGGCTTCTCGAGTCGTAGCCTCTGCTTTTTTGTCGGCCAAGGAAATGCGATGCTCGTCGATCATCCGAGCATATTCATAGCAATTCTGGCCGACTTTCACATCCATATTGTAGAAAAACATCAAAATACATAATATGCCTTCATTGAAAATAGATGCAGCTATGTATGCAGCAATATGAACTATTTTGGAGCCAGCCGGAAGTATTTTCGGAGTTATCTTCCAAATTAGTTGATTGAAACTTTCGATATTATTTTGTATGAATCCTCCGACACACCGTTGAAGAAGTTCGTCTTTGCTCAGCTCATCGTAGATCGGCTTGATAGCCGCCAAGGCATCATCTGCCAAAGGTTCATAATCATGCTTGAAACCTTCGAGGCTATCGGTAGCTGCAGCACGTTGTCAAACACACCAAGAGTGAAAGGAAGAACAGCTGCGTCTTTATACCTGCTGCGCGCGGACCAACCGAGTATAGGCTCTATTTCCGAAAGTTTAATCCCGATTGACTTGTAATTTTCAGAAAATATTTCTGAAATAGTGTACTTTTCAATGGGCCATTTAAAAAGTTTATTTTTTGAAAATTTGAAACCAATGTAACCCCTTAAATTATGTGAGCTCACTCCACTTCCGTCCCTACATCCCGCATTTCAAATCCTTTTTCAACTCCGCTAACAACCGCGCCCGTTTGAATAGGTACTCCCCTTTCATTCATACTAGCTTCAGCGAAACCAGGAAACGTCTATCAATAATTCTGCTTTCAATAGATGAAATAAACACCCATTTATTCCCACCTTGGAGTCATTTCCCCATCAGTTGCAACTTCGAACTCACACTACTGGACAAAAAAGAAGTTAATCCGAGAATAATCCAATCAAAGTATCATCAAATAATACAATTAGAATACAGTAATCACGAATTCCTTGTTCAATCTTTACTCTGAGGACATAATGAATAGAGCACTTATTGACCAATTCGTTGGTATTAAAATAAATGGAATTTTAATAAACAACCTCAGATACGCCGATGACACAGTACTTATCGCAGAAACACTCGAGGATCTCCAGACCTTAGTCGATAGAGTAGCAACAGTCAGTGAAGAATATGGACTGTCACTAAACATAAGAAAAACAAAATGCATGTTAATATCCAAATCAACCCAAAATGTTCCAGATATACGCATACAGGGTCAAAATATAGAACACGTCAGAAAATACAACTATTTAGGCACTTTCATCAATGAAAACAACGATAGCTCTGAAGAAATCAAAATCCGGATAGAGAAAGCAAGAGCCGTATTCACGAAAATGAAGAGAGTGTTCTGTGGCAGAGACCTGAGTCTTGAATTAAAGGTTCGTCTGGCAAGATGTTACGTACTGTCAGTTTTGTTTTATGGAATGGAGGCATGGACGCTTAAAAAGATCGATATTAACAAGTTGGAAGCCTTTGAATTGTGGATGTACCGCAGAATGTTAAGAATATCATGGATGGAGAAAATCACAAACGCTGAAGTACTGGGGAGAATGAATAAAGAAAAGGAGGTCATACTTACAATTAAAAAACGAAAATTGCAATACCTGGGACACGTTACGAGAGGAGAAAGATATCAACTACTGAGAACTATTATGCAGGGAAAAATTATGGGAAAGAGATCTGTAGGAAGAAGACGAAACTCTTGGTTAAAAAATCTAAGAGAATGGTATAATTGCAGCAATAACCAGCTGTTTAGGTCAGCAGTCTCGAAAATACGTATAGCTCTGATGATCGCCAACCTTCGGAACGAAGATGGCACCTAAAGAAGAAGACGAATCACGAATTTATATTTACCGATGGCTCCAAAAAGATAGTGAAGTCGACGCATTATATTATACAAAAAACGTGGAAAAAGTCTATCTAAAGTCTACCCTTCATGAATCCTCTTCAATCCTTACCGCTAAGCTATTCGCAATTCTTAGAGCTATACAATCTCAGATTCACTAAACTCCCGCAAACTATCCTTTGAATACCAAGTCATACTGGAATCCCAGGAAACACTAAAGCTGACGCCCTTACATCTAGTCATCAAACTACTCAACAAAATAAACAAAATATTCCACCCCCAAGACTTTAAAAACACCCTACTCCACATATATCGAGAATTCATTCAAGTAGAATGGGACATTCAGGATCCAGTCAACAAACTTCAATCAGTTAAAAAGACTTTCTTTTCTGGTACCCCCTCCCTAATTTGCCAAGACAAGAACTAACAATAATGACGAGACTCCGAATAAGCCACACGAAGCTAACCCATGAATACCTCCTGAACAAATCTCCTGCTCCTTACTGCGAAACCTGTCAAATCACTCTATCGGTCAAACATATTATTACTGCGTGCAAAAAATATGAGCAATATCTTTTCTGTCAATTACAGGAAAACAAAATTGATGCCCTCCTCTCATATCAAAACGCTAATAATGTTACTATGCGTCTGGTGTCTGAGCGCAAGGATGTACTAAATGGTATGACAAGGAAAGGCTGCACGGTCAGACTCGTATGGGTCCCAGGTCACTCGGGCATACGCGGGAATGAGGAAGCAGACCGTCTGGAAAAGTTGGGTTAGGCGACTGAACCGTATGGAGCCCAACCAATACTACCTGTCCCAATTGCTATTCGCAAAAGGGAATTAATATCGTTGCTGGAAAGCAAATTTATTGAATTGTGGAGGGGAGCTCCTGGAATGTGCTAAGGAACCTAGTGCACGGCATACTAAGGAGCTTCTCTCCTTGGGAAGAAAAGAACTGCGAATAGTGGTGCGATTGTTGACAGGACATTGTCACCTCAGGGGCCATCTTCATAGAATCGGTGTCGAAGACGACCCGACGTGCAGATGGTGTTTGGAGGAGGATGAAACCGTTGACCATGTCCTCAGAGAGTGCCCAGCACTCAAAGGACTGAGACAGAGATATTTCGGAGATACAATTTTGTTACCGGAACCAGTTAGACAAGTTCAACTAACGAGGCTGCTTGTATTCGCAAAGGCGATCGGCCTCGAATAACCTGCAGCTATGGTGGCATGTAAAGGGCCCAATGGAGGCCTAAGCATCGATGATCTAGTATCACCACCCCTTTTTCATTCATTAATTCATAATGTTATTACATTTATCAAGGATATTGGATTATATAACCTAATGCTGAACAAAGAACATATATAGCAAGGAAATTAAAGAATGGACGCTAAAAGACCTTGTAGTCGATGCGTCTCTAATCCATATATATATATATATATATATATATATATATATATATATATATATATATATATATGTTTTTATTTTTACGGAAAGAATGTAATAAGAAAGATTAACTATCTGTATTTTTTATCGATTTTTATGCGAATAATACATTTGTGTTTGAAAGTTGTCTTTTGTCTATATTTCTGATGTTTCGATTAGGTTCTATCGCTAATCGTTGCCAAGTAAGAAGCAAAAAACCTGTTAAATCATACAAAATGACTCTAAGGAAGCTGTGCTATAATCAACTTTAATTTGTTAAATAGTGAACCCCTAATTTTGTACACTTTTTAACGCCCCGCTAAATGTGCGCCAAATGCTGGTCTTACGTTTGCATTAATTGCAACAATAACAACGACGATTAATTTTCTAGATCACATTAATATTTTTTTTTATATTTAAACCCCATCGATCATCACATAACTGTAAAGTTATGATTTTAAGTAGAAAGATCGCGTCTATTTCAAGAATTAGGAGTAAGAAATGTTTTGTTTGATGATTATATTTTTATGTTTATTATTCGAAAAAAGAATCGTTTTTGTGTCACTATTATAGGGTAAAAATTGCTTTGTTCATGTTGATTATATTTTTATATGTGATATTCTAAAAAAGAATAGTTTTTGTTTCACTGTTATATCGTTAAGAGATTATACATAAAAAGTTGATTGTAAAATAGCAATTTTATTACATATCTAGTAAACATTCACGTTTTCATACGACGTAATTTTCTAATTGCTCATTTGGTCCCATATTCTTGCTCAACTTACCTGACCTACAGAATAGAGTGCGCACGTTTGACCTTTCTGACTTAAATGACCGTATCTCTTAAAGCAGATTTATGACAAATTTCTTAGAACACTTTTAAAAAGGAATGAATTACTCTCTATCAGAACAAATATCAAGGAATTTAGACTTATCGTTTAGAGGTTATGGTCGATCAAGTGAAAATTTTCCCAACAAACTCCGCCCTACGTCCTACCCTAACTCGACAAGAAGTCAAGAAGGTTTCAGTCTAGAGTCCTCGGTAGTTACTTAGTAGATTTCCTTCTTCCACCTGTTTAATTAAAAAAGACTGCATAATGTAGCAGGGTATCATCTTATTGTTGACCATGATCGTTTTTAATGATGTTATTGTAGATGACTCATTTTTCATCATAGGTGATAATTATTTTCAAAAAGGGTCGATTTGTTAAGCTTCTTAGCGAGTCCAAGACATTTTAAGTAATTTTCAACTGTTGTGAGCGATACATTTAACCTCTGAGCAGTTTTATGATGGTTCGCTTCAATTATTGCTTTGATTTCGTCGACCAGGATATCTTTGAGTAAAAAATCCTCAGAACGGAATTATTTAAACCAATTTAGGCACGTGCGTTCTGTTATCCAATCAACACCATAAACTTAACATATTTCTTTGTGAGCCCTCAACCGATTTCTTTCTTTTACGGAAATAGGAAAATAATATATGCCAAAAATATTTGTTTTTGCGCTACATGTTAAAACTGAACTAAACTAACAGCTACAAACAAAATGACGCACAAGATAACCTAAATATGATATCAAATATCTTCTTCTTCTTCAAGTGCCTTCTCCATTGCGGAGGTTGACAATCATAATAGCTATTTTAATTTTTGAGGCAGTTGCTCTAAATAGTTGTTTTGAACTGCATCCAAACCATTCCCTTAGGTTTTTTAGCCATAAAATTCGTCGTCGTCCTACGCCTCTTCTGCCACTTATTTTGCCGTGGATTATGAGCCGTAAGATGCTGTACTTTTCTCCCCGCATAAGGTGTCCGAAATATTGCAGTTTTCTCTGTTTTACTGTTATCTCGACTTCCATTTCTTTCCCCATTCTTCTCAATCCTTCGGCGTTCGTAACTCGATCCACCCACGAAATACTCTGAATATTTCTATAGGTCCACATTCAAAAGAGTTAAGTCTTCTCATTGCCTCTCGATTCAGTGTCCATGCTTCCATTCCATAATATAGAACACTGTATACGTAACATTTAGTCAGTCGTATTTTCAGGCCTAACGTTAGATCTTTGCTGCAGATAACCTTTTTCATTCTAATCAAGTTGCCACGTGCTTTCTCGATTATGGTTTTTATTTCGACGGTATAGTCATTATTTTCTGTTATTAGGGTTTCCAAGTAAGTGTACTTCTTAACTCTTTCTATGTGCTGGCCTCCTGCCATTAGGGTTTCATTATTATTGGTGTTTTTTTTACTATTTATCATGAACTTGGTCTTTTTCGTGTTAAGAGAGAGTCCATATTCTCCACTAACTCTTAATATTTTATTCATTATTTTTTCTAGGTCTTTCAAACTATCAGTTATTATTACGGTGTCATCTGCATACCTAATATTGTTGATTAAAACTCCGTTTACTTTTATCCCTGCTGTTTCAGATTCAAGACTCTCTAATATGACCTCTTCAGAATAAGCGTTAAATAGTAAAGGTGACAATATACACCCTTGTCTGACTCCCCTTTGTATTTCCACATCTCCGGATATTTCTTGTCCAATTTTTACTGCCGCTCGCTGATTGTAATACAGATTTGATATCAACCTTAAATCTCTTTCAAATATCAGAAGGAAAAAAAACCATAACACCAGCAGAAGTTCTTCAAAACAATTTACAAAGCTCTCTATGTCTGACAACCAAAAATACTCTCTTGCCAACTTTATAGTAAAAATTAATTATTAGTGATCGTATCCGGTATAATTTCATATCTAATCATTTGTATGCACTAGGTCGTTCAGTAAATTCCATAAGTGCAATAAAATTAAGTATGCAGCACACCCCGTCGCGGTGCCATTAAGAGTGCAAGAGGAAGAGAGATGGTGTATCAGATACAAAAGGCTAAAATGAAATGGAGTATGCACTTTAATGCTTACATATCTAAAGTGTTTTGTAATAGATAGCTGGCTTTTATTTACTTTTATTTTAATTTGCTACATTTCGCAAGTCTAGGTGATTTTTATTATTTAAAAATAGTGATATTGCAAGACGGGAAACAGCGTTATTTTCGTCACGTCACGTACGGTTGAGACGATAAACAAAACATTCTCGTCTCAGGCTTTGAACTCCTCTCTCGCTTTATATCCCGTGAGAGAAATCTTCCATATATATATATATATATATATATATATATATATATATATATATATATATATATATATATATATATATATATATAAAGGGTGTTTTTTATAGAGGTATAGAACTTTAAGTTGGCAACACTTTTTTAACTGGCGGCCATTTTGTCAGCTGTCAAGTGATTTATGTTTAGTTTGGTTTGGCATTTCAACATGAATAGACTGATGCCTGAACAACGCTTCCAAATTGTGCAAATTTATTTTGAAAATTATGGTTCTGTTCGAAATACGTATCGCGCACTACGTCCATTTTACGGTCAACATAATCGTCCATCATAGCAATTAATTCGATTAACTATGGAACGTTTTCGCACCACGTTTACTCTAAAAGATAATACACATCCACAGAGACGTCGTACAATGCATACAGAAGAAGTCATTGCTGCTGTAGAGCGTAGCGTAGAGGAAGACCCGAATCAGTCTATCCGCCATCGTGCACAGGAATTGGATGTGTCCATTCACTTTATGGAAGATTTTGCGGAAAGATCTTGGTTTGCGTGCTTACAAAATCCAACTCGTGCAAGAATTGAAGCCACACGATCACCTAGCAAGGCGTAGATTCGGTGAATGGGCCCAAAACAAGATTGCCGTTGATCCCGATTTTCATAAGCGAATTTTGTTTAGCGATGAAGCTCACTTTTGTTTGAATGGATACGTCAATAAACAAAACTGCCGTATTTGGAATGATGATAATCCTCAAGTGTATATTGAGACACCGTTACATCCAGAAAAACTGACTGTTTGGTGTGCTTTATGGGCTGGTGGAATCATTGGTCCGTACTTCTTTAGAAACGATGCTGGTCAGAACGTTACAGTCAATGGTGACCGCTATAGAGCCATGATTACTGACTTTTTCGTTCATCAATTGAATAACCATGATGTGCAGGAGCTGTGGTTTCAACAAGATAGCGCAACATATCACACAGCTCGTGCCACAATTGATTTATTGAAGGAAACGTTTGGTAACCGCATAGTTTCACGTTTCGGACCCGTGAATTGGCCTCCAAGATCGTGCGACTTAACGCCGCTAGACTATTTTCTGTGGAGATATGTGAAGTCGCTAGTCTACACCGATAAGCCCGAAACGATTGATCACTTGGAGAACAACATTCGCCACGTTATTGCCGATATACGGCCACAAATGTTGGAAAAAGTTATCGAAAATTGGACCTCCAGATTAATCTACGTCCGAGCCAGCCGTGGCGGTCATATGCCAGAAGTCATATTTAATTTATAATGCCAGAAGGTTATCTTTCGAATAAAGTAAATTTCATGTCAATTTAAAAAATTCATCTTTGCTTTATTCCATTTAAAAGTTCTATACCTCTATAAAAAACACCCTTTATATATATATATATATATATATATATATATATATATATATATATATATATATATATATATATCATTTTCGACGGTATACGTAGTCACAATGTATTGGCATACGTTTACAGTAACTTAAAAATTTCATCTCTACCAAAAAACGAAATTTTTGACGTGGTGACAAGAATCGATGCACTCAATTTCTTACATGGCGTTAAAGCAGCTACAAAAAATACTGTATATCGCTGATTTAGTAAATTCAATCGCGACCGTCGTTCACACACGAACGAGTCGCGTCCAAAATCGGTTATAATGAAAGAAAACCTCGATGTTGTGCGTGAACTGATAATGCAAGATCATCATATGACGAGTCTGGGATCTATAAGTATGAATCCGAAAGTAAACAGCAATCGATCATATGATGAGGAGCCAAAGCCAGCTAAAGTTGCTCGCACGTAAAACAAATAATCGTCTGTTTTTTTTTTTGAAAAAACTGACCATATCACAATTATGAATAGTACACAGTCAAATGAGAAGAAATTCAATAACATGTATTACAACTGTAGTATCTACTGGAGACAAACCATAACGCAAACCCTATACATTCCATGATCATAAGCACTGAAAAATTGCGCAACGCCTTACAAAGAAAAAAAGAAAGGAACCTTTAATTTACAAAAATAATTGGTTTGCTATCATTTAAAAAATTAATAAAAAGAAACAGTACTAAGTTTGTCTCTTATCTCATTGGTGAGACTGCTAATTGTTGATTTCGTATAAATCTGGCCGCAACACTGTCAAATTGTGTAGTGGTGTGTAGGTATTATTTAAACATCACTAAAACTGAAGGTTTTCACCAAAAGGCAAACATGAAAATAAAACGTAGAAGAAAAAGAAAAAACATAGAAAAACTGAAAAAAGAAACCTGAATTGAGTGGGGTTTAAAAAAATTCCTTCACTGAAACGTGCAGAACTTCTCAAATCCCCGTCTTCAGGTTTATTTCAGTAAAAATAGTTCAATAAATATCAAAGCAGGTAAAACATAAGGTCTCCAAACAACCGGAAAAGTTTAAACTATTTTATACCCCAAAATCCCAAAGGATAGACCATATAATTGGAGATGTAAAAATTACAGCTTCTTTAGTTGTTTCAAAAAGGAAAGTAAAATGTTAAGGCAAAATGACCTCAGCTTTATATCAAAGATTCCTATGACCGCAAAACGCTCTTTCCTTCGAGCGCATTCAGAATTTAAAAGAGATGACAGTAAATTTGTTAAATAAGCCAATTCATTAATAACGAACATTATCGGGTCAAAATTAAAAAAGTTACCCATTGGTTATTTTTAAGTTAAACAAGTAAACTTCTCGCCAGCTATTACAGACGTAGAACAGGTAATGAGTAAGTTTCCTGAAAAAATGTAAAGCAAACGAAAAGAACTTCTCTCTCTCTCTCTCTCTCTTTCAGCAGTTTCTGGAAAGTTTGGGAATCCTGCAGACTAGATGTAGCTAAGGAAAGTTACAAAATAGAAATTTATGAAACCCCCCAAAAAGATAACATTTAAGAATATTCGACACGTGGTGAATTGAGGAACTTTATGACGACTACTACACAATGGGTTCAAATAATAAGATCAAAGCAGCTCAAAATGAGATCATGCTGAAAGCAAGACCTTGAAAAATAACTTGTCGATGCACATTCGACAGTGACAGTATCCCTAACTTGAATATAATATAAACAAAGCCAAATATACGGAACCAATGAAAATAATTTCAAACTGTCATACGAAAGAAAGAATTACACTCGAGTAATAGGCAAGAAAACCGAGATTTATGTGAAAAAAGGGTAACAGTAACTTCAATAACAATAGAAATAAATACAATCACCCACAGTCTAGTGAATGCCAAGCAAAATAATATAAATAGGGTTCAAACAGTGATAATCAAATATAATATAACATCTTACTTTGCAATGTAAAAATGTAGCCAAAATTCAGAAAGATAAAATAAGCGAGTTGTGAAAGAAATCGACAAGCAAGTAGAACTACGAGAATCTATAGTAAAATCAAAAAAATACAACTAAATGACCTATTTTTATTCGAAGATTTAATGACAGATATTTAGAGAAAAGGATACTGTGGATGCCCGTAACGTGAATATTTGCAAAAATAAGATAAAATTGGAACTGTGACAACATGTCTGCCGAAAGTCTTCGGCGAATTGAAGAAAACGAACCGAATACGTGGGTCATTCATCACCATATCACTGAGGCTCTCACACATCAACTCAAACAAGCGACTTTATATAAACAATAAAACCATTTTCAATGATAAATATTTGTTTTTGTTTGTTTTTCACATACGATTTTTACGTTGTTACGAAATTAAGGTCAAAAATTATTTTTTCCGCTACCTTTTTATGCAAAAGTAAACAACATAATTAAAAAATTGGCTGATTTACTATCCATTCAGTTATCCGTTCATTCATTCCCACAATTGAACTAATTATAACTTCGCATATTTATTTTCATCTTAATTAAATTCAGTTTTCCTCGATAAATAACAGCAGTTATGTAACTACCTGTCGAGGTATTTCCGTTCCTGTTTTACAGTTTCGGGTCGTTCTCTGAATGGGTAATTCTACGAAAATAAAAAAAAATGGTGACTAAGAAAGGTGATCTATTTAAACTGAAAATTATGCTGTGCATAACTGTATAATTTATCGCTAAACTACGATAATGGGTCAAATTATCAAATATTTATAAATTCATGGCTTTTTTAATTTGGATTATTTGTTTAATGGAACTCTGTTTTGTAATTTCTTTCTTTGTCTATTATTTCCACACTGTCAAAATCAGGGTCATGTAAATTTTCAATTGTATGTTTTACTGGTACTATATTGTTATTTGTATTATGACTTTGAATACTATATTTATGATTTTGGGTCCTATTATTTAACTGACTTCTAAAAGAATGATGTTCTCAATTCGTCGACCATGTATTTTTATTCTTTTATGTGTATACACCGATGACTCTGGAACGGCGACACCGATTAGAATGAAATTTTTTACGTTATGTTTAGGAAGTTGCTGCGGTGGTCCCCTATTTTTTTGGATGCAGTAAAATCCAAGATGGCGCTGACAATATGGGGGCGAAAAAAAATAATTTTGTCCGATTTTCTCCAAAATTAGTGTGGGATAGTTTTCAGGGTCGCACATAACGAATCCAAAATATTTTTAAAAAATCCAATATGGCGGTTCCAATATGACGGACAAAAAATCAACTTTGTCTGATTTTCTCTAAAATTGGTATAGGAGAGTTTTCGGGGTCGCAAATAACGAATCTAAAACTGTTTTTAAAACATTCAATATGGAGGATCAAATATGGCGACCGAAAAGATCAATTTTGTATGATTTTCTCCAAAATTGGTACGGGGAGCTTTCGAGGTCGTACAGAACGAATCTAAAATTATTTAAAAAAAAATCAATATGACGTATTCAATATGGCGGATAAGAAATTAAATTTGTACAATTTTTTTCAAAACTGATGTGGGGGAGTTTTTGGGATAGCACATTACGAATCTGAACTTATTTAAAAAATGCGGATTAAAGTTTCTACGTTTCTTCATTTTATCAAAAATGTAAATTATGAATCTAAAAGTATTTTTTCAGGATTCAATATGACGCATCCAATATAGCGGACTAACAATTCTACATTTTTCGATTTTATTTAAAGATGGGACTGAATCGTTTTTAAGGATTTAAATAGCGAATATGAAATTATTTTAAGGCAATCTATTATGTCAGATGTAATATGACGGTCTAGAAATTTTAAATTTCCGGATTTCATCAAGTGGTACTATGGGGCTTTGAAGTGTTTAGATTTGGATTATATTAAGACGTTAAAAATATTTTTTTGAAATTCAATAGGGCGAATCCAATATGGCTGGTGGAAAATTTTACCTTATTCGCATTTTTTCAGATTTGGTATTAGGGGGTTTTCGAGATCGTGTATTACGAATAGGAAGTTAATTTTTTACAACTATTAGGTTGATAAGATACAATATGACGAACTGAAAATTTTACATTTTCCGATTTTGTCTAAAACTTATATTGTGGGGTTTTTGGGGCGTATACAAACTCAATTGCAGTATGAAATATATCGGGCTAAGAAATTTACTTCTCAATTTCTTTAAATATCGATATTGGAAGGTTTTGGGGCCTATATTACCAATTTAAAATTAATTCGAAATTCAAAATAGTGGATTGGCTATGACAGACAAAATATTTTTTGACACAATTTCACTCTAAAAATCAAAGAATTTTTAATGGTCCTTTTTAGGGTGATTTACTACTTTGGATAAAATGGGTACTTTTTTGCCACCTTGGAGTCATTGCGAGTTACACTAATCTCGATTAACACTTAATTTCAATAATTTATTAATATCATAATGAATTCAAAACTAAAGATCGAAAAATAAAATTTTTATTAAAAAAATGGCAAGAAAGCAATTACATATAAGGTATTTTTAATCTGTTTATGCGAATCACATTTTGTCAGGTATTAGTTTGGTGTCAACTTCAAAAATTTAAATTTCATATGAAAATTTATAATTATCTTTCACTTTTTAGCGCACTTTTAGAAGTCGTTTTTTTTATAAAAATTTTATTAATACTGTTTACCTGATTACAATCTAGGCAATAAATTTTGTAAATGACGTTTGGTTGTTCTTTGTTGGGAATATCTGGTTTTAGTTTAGTGTAAAAGCCTTTTGAATTATTAAATGGATTTTCGGCAACAAGAATATTCTGTGGTTTTAAAATTTTTTTAATTGGATGTGTAAATTCAGGTATAAATGGTAGAGCGACATACCTTTGGGTCATTCATGAAATGCTGCTATGCGGTTTATTGTTATAGTATTAATGTATTCTATTTTTTATTATAGGTCCGAACATTTCTTTTGGGGTAGTTGTTATTTACTAATGTGGTTTTTATTTTTTAGATTTTGAGGTCTGAATTGTGGAAGGGAAAACTTTATTGCTCTATCCGCTAAGGTTGTAATAACATTTGTTTTGTATTTTTAGTAGTATTAGAGTTATAATTTAAATATCTTCCGGACCAAACTAATTTTGTGAACCAATTTATTTTTATATTGCCATTTTGATCATAGCTCGTAGTTAAGTCTAGAAAATTGATCGATATGATATTGTCTTTTTCGTAAGTAAATTTAATCATTTCGTAAATTTGTTTAGAGTGTATTCAGTGTTGTCTTTAGGTCAACAAAGTATACAGTTATCCACATATCGTTTAAAAACGAAGGATTTGTTATTTAGTTGGTTAACTATACTTTCTTTTAAATATTCTATTACTAAATTTGCTATAGTGGCGGAAATAGGTGATCTCATAGCAAGACCATAGATTTGAGAATAGAATTTTTCTTCAAACTGAAAATATATTTGCGTTAGACATAATTTAGTGGCATCTATAAAATTCTTTTTTGTTCACGGTGTTATATTTTTTATTTGTTGTTACTTATTTTCAATGTATTTTATGGTTAAGTCAATTAGAATATTTATTTATACTGATACTACATCGAAAGATAGCAGCATGTGGTCTCGGGGGATTATTTTCTTTTTTATATGTCCATAAAAATCCCAGAACTTTTGACGTAGAATTAATTATTACCAAGTAAATTACTTAAAATATTTGATATATATATATATATATATATATATATATATATATATATATATATATATATATATATATATTGTGTATATTGTTAAGAATTTGGTAGACCATATACAGGGTGAGCTATTTGAATCTAAAGATCTAAATATCTTTAAAAATACTTCATGTGTAGAAAAATAGTTCAGATAAAAATTGTCAAGGACAGAGGGAGTCATTTATTTGTACTAATGACCTTGATCTTTTTAAATGGAAATTCCGTTTTTACTGCACAAATGAAACGCGGAGAAAAGTTCCTATTCAAAAGTATATACATAAGGTGTTAAAACATATCTAGAGGTTATTTCAATGTCAAATATCATGAATGAACCAATAATTCGGAAACTAAAAGTGATGGAGAAACTGTGTATGTTAATTTGACCTTGGCATTGACCTTGAAGATTATATATGTAGGGAATGGCCATTATAAGAATTTGGCTTATTTTTTAATCCTTTTGAACTTAGGTTTTGTAAACCATGAATTTCTTAGATTTTTTATTTTGGTTCGCATATTTCTGATTTGTATTATATTCATAATTTTCCATTATTACAGTTTTGTTACATATATAGGCGGTTAAGATATATAAATTAGGATTATATTTTAAAAATTGTTTTCTTTCTTTTATATAATGTGCAATTTGATTAGTTGTTTCTTTATGTGGAGAGTTTATTTTGTTTTTGTAGTTTGAATGAATGTTGCATAATTTATTTCGTATTATGTCTCTCTTTTCAGAACAGAGAGATTCAGTAGTGTTTTTGATACTTGATATAATGTTTTCGCAAGGAAATCGGTTGCTTGTTACGGAAAAAGAAAAAGTTCTGGTCCTAATGAATGTATTTTATATGGTCTAGTATGTATGTATGTTTGAGTTGTTTTTTCGGCAGTTTTTATTTGGTTTTAGTTTATCTTGTTCTGTATGTTGTTTTTTCTTTAATATATGAATTTTATTTTGATGTTTCTTTGTAATTTTGAAGTTTAAATTGGCAGAATTATTAAGCTTATTTATTTTATTTTGAATAGATTTATTAAATTTATTTATTTTTACAGAGGAATCAGAAATATGGATATTTAGAACTTGTAATTTGTTCTTTATATTTACTGTTACTGAAAAAAAAAATTAAACCAGATATATACTCAAGGAAGAACAAACAAAAGTCATTTAAAAAATGCAAAAATTGCAGTCAAGTATATAATGGTCAAACAAAACAGTATTTAAAAAATAGAACCCAAAATTATAAATATAGTATTCAAAGCCCTAATACAAATAACAATACAGCACCAGCAAAACATGCAATTGAAAATTTACATAACACTGATTTTAATAATGTTGAAATAATAGACAAAGAAAAAAATTGCAAAAAAAGGTCAGTTAAAGAAATGATCCATATAAAAAAAAACACCCAATCCCATGAATTTCAGAATTGACATGAATGATCCCGGAAATATTTATGCCCACCTTATTAAAACATAAAATTGCAGAGAGTAACAAATTCTTTTTTAATAAAAAAAAAACTTGTTAAACTTTAATTTTAGTCTGCCTAGAACAATACAACAGACAGAAACTTATATAAATATTAAACCTAAAAAAAAATGTAAGAAATATTAGTTTACATAGTTGACTTTAGTTAAATAAGTTTGTGCCTAAGTAAACATCTTTTAAGGTAAGAAAATTATATTTAACTTTTAAAATTTTCCACCAAAATTATTGTGTTTTTTAGTTAAAAATATTACTCTGAAGATGGTTTAATTAAAATAAACCGAAACAATAATAAAAAGACTAA
The DNA here is from genome assembly GCA_034092305.1 of Diaprepes abbreviatus. Lineage (NCBI taxonomy): Eukaryota > Metazoa > Arthropoda > Insecta > Coleoptera > Curculionidae > Diaprepes > Diaprepes abbreviatus. Next base: position 266,477 of record JASJET010000307.1, read on the forward strand.
AATGCTTTAAATTGAATTCAATTCCTCTAAAGATATTGACCGCAACCCATTAAAAGAAATAATACTGGTTTTAACACGGTCAACCAAAGTTTTACCTAATATAAAAATGTACCAATGAACAATTACAGGACATCCCGTATTGTGTGCATTATGCACAACATATTTTGCACCCTTTTATTTAGCAGTCACACCCCTTGTCAAAATGTATTTAAATTCCAAGCACCATTAATTAAAATGCACTTAGAAAAACAAACGGGGTCACATGAGTTCTTTCTATTCGGGTTAAACGTAGCGATGTTCCAGTGGCGTGTACACACAATATTTCGCAAATAAAAAAAAATGTATGTTTTGCAACTATTTGAGAAATGCAAAATTGCATATAAAAATATTAACCTGATGACGATCTGTATGAGACCATTCATCTTAAAGAGGTTAAAAAATGAATATAAATGGTAATTTTTATTTTGCAATATTTTCATGTCGTTATGAACTATGCTGCCTGAAGAGATAGATGTTACTTTCACTTTTCGATTTCTTTATTCGAGAAATACTTCGAGGACTTTTTTATAGGCAACACATTTTTTATAAAAAATTTTAAAAAATGTATAGAAAATTAAATATATTTAACGGTTTTGGTCTATAATACTAAGTTGCACCAAAAAGAACTGTTAAAATATATCCAAAATACAAGGAATGGTGGAATGACAGAGTTAAGGCTGCTACAAATGCCAGAGATGTTAGTTATAAGCGGTATGTCAGTTCTGGAACATCTGAGGATTTGAAGATCGACAAACAAAAAAGAAATATTGCTGTGAAAGTTATGCGCCAGGAAAAAAGAGAATATTATAAAGATAGAATAACCGAAAATAAAAGTAATTCCCGTGCATTGTGGAATATTTTAAAAACTTTGCTTCCTAATGAAGGTAAAACTAATAGTTATTTGCAACTGAAAATTGATGATGAAATAATTTCAGATCCAAATGATATGGCAGGCTCATTGAACTGCTTTTATGTTACCAGTATTGGAGCAATAGTCAGGAACGTAGATAAATCTGGACCAGATTTTCCAATTTTATCTAGACATGGGAGCGTGTATTTGGAGAACTTTAAGCTTGTTACTGTTGAGGAACTTAAGGAGATTGTTTTAAGACCTACCAAATAAAAATGGATCAGATGATATCAATGTTGAGTTTTTAAAGAGTTGTTTTGATAACATAGCTCTACCACTTCTTAATTTGATAAATTCGTCATTTTTAGCATGTAAAATTCCCGATGAATTAAAAATATCGACTATTGTTCCGTTTCCTAAAGTAAATAATTCTGACAGGGCTGTTGATTTGCGACTTGTTAGCATGCTTAGTTGTGTTGAAAAAATCATGGAAAAAGTAGTGATGAAACAACTGTTAGAATTTATAGAAGCCAAAAAAATTATAAATAGTATGCAATCTGGTTTTCGGGGAAGCATAGCTGTGAAACTGCAGTGCAGTATGTCCTTAATGACTGGAAATATAGTTTCGATCAAAATTTTATTACGGGTGCTGTATTCTTGGATTTGAGGAGAGCCTTTGAGACTTTAGATAGGGAAAGATTACTTAAAAAATTAGAAAGTGTCGGTATAAGGGGTGAAGTGTTGGAATTTATGAATAATTACTTAATTAATAGAAAACAAAGACTGAAATTGAATGACGTGGTATCTGACGAGATTGAAAGCAGCATGGGTGTTCCACAGGGTAGTGTACTAGGTCCATTATTATTTCTTATATATATTGACGACATAGTGAATACAGCTGGTGATTGTTTTATACATCTTTTTGCAGATGATGTTCTTTTATATTTTGCATGTTCTGATGGTATTCAATTGGCTGACAGACTTAACTCTATATTACAAAATTTATATTGGTGGTGTTCTTGTAACTAATTAAAAATAAATGTGGAAAAAAACAAATTTATAATAATCTGCGATGAGAATCATTACAGAACTTTTTCTCGTGGAGATCATATTATTAAAGTAGGCAATGAAACAATTGAAATGGTGGAAAAGTTTAAATATTTAGAAGTAATCTTAGATAGACAACTTAAATTAAAAGAACATGCGAATAACTTAATAAAAATAATTTCTTATAAAATTAACTATATTCAAAGATGTTCTAATTTTTTGACAAGGTGGACTAAAACAATCCTGTTTAACACTCTGGTATTGCCGCACTTTGTTTATTGTTCCACATTTTTGTTCCTTCTTAATCAAAATGAAAAGGTAAGATTTCAAAAATTGCAAAATAGAGCCATGAGAGTCATACTCTCATGTACAAGAAGAACATCAATTAATTACATGTTGAGAGAAATGCAATGGTTGTCGGTGGAGGACTTCTTTCACTATCAAACATTTATCTTTAATTTTAAAATCAAATCGGGTAGTTCTCCTACATATTTACAAAATCATATTAATTATAATAGAAATATACATGCTTATGACACTAGATCGAAGGATGACTTTTATATTCCTCCAGTATTAAAGAGACAAACACAAACCTCTGTATTTTTTAAAGGTTTGAACAGTTTTAATCAATTGCCAACAAATATTAAATGTTTAAAATCTCTAAATAAGTTTAAGCAGTGTCTGAAGCAGTATTTTGTTAATAGGGTCTGTCCTTGAGGGACATGAACTTTCTTTGTTTTTTTTTTTTAAATTTGTGTCATTGTTCTGCAAAGCTTGACGATGTTTGATTGTTGTTTTTAATTTTAAAATATGAATTTAGTTGTTAAGATTTGTGTGTAATTATATATTAGTCTATGACTAAATAAAGGATTTATATATAAATAGGATATATGTTACCGTTTGTACCAAAACATAAGTCATTGAGAAAAGTGCATATCATATTAAATGAAAAACTTGTGTTTTTCTTTTAGATTTCGATAAATAATTATAAATTTTACTATAGTTCTATAGAAACTTTCAAATAAATGAAAAATTGTCAGATTTTTCCATTTTCCAGCAATTTTGGTACAGACATACTGAAATAAACGAAATTGTTGGTTAGCAAATTTTTTTCTGCACATCTTTTACTAAAAGCGAGATATTTTGATCAGGCTTTCAGCATATTATAGTGGATCTCCGCAATGGATTCAGGTAAAAATATTTCTATAGAAGGTTAATTACAAGATGATTAAAAATTATGAAACCGGAAAAAAAATGTTATCGAGTCTGTGTTTCCTTTTCCATCTTCTTTCATTTTTTCTTCTCACTACGCAATTTTAAAAGTATTTGACACCATAGGTAGATTATATATATATATATATATATATATATATATATATATATATATATATATATATATATATATATATATATATATATATATTTTATTTTCTTGATTCTTGAACCATAGATTATATCATTTTTTCTTTATTTTGTCGTTTCTTTTACAAAGAGCTCGATGGATGTGCTATGGAATCACCAATTTCATCTACCATTGCTCAGTTAGTAATGGAATATTTAGAGGAAAAAGTTTTAGAAAAATTAAATACTTTTCAAATGTTTTGTCGATGATTGCATAGCAGCTGTACCACAAAATAAAATAAATGAAATTCTCCAAGAGTTTAACAGTTTCAATGAAAAATTACAGTTCACGTCCGAAACAGAAAATAATAATATAATAAATTTTCTAGATATGACACTTATACGCAGAAAAAACAAAATTTTAACTGAATGGTACACCAAACCAACTTGGTCAGGTAGATATCTAAACTGTTTCTCTAATCATTCAAAAACTCGAAAAAATAGTTTTATAATAGGTTTGTCTGATCGTGCTATCTCCCTAACGTCTCCAGAATTCCGACCAAAAATACTGCAAAAAGCAAAAAAGACACTAATAAATAATAATTTCAATGAAAAGACTATCACCAAAATAATTAATAAACGAACATATAAATTTTATAATAACATAATAACAAAAAACATAGAACATAAACAGCAAAAATATGTAGCATTAACTTACACTAGTGAGCTGTCAGAAAAAATAAAATACATTTTAAAAAAGCATGATATTATCGTATGTCACAAGTCACATAATAAATTAAATACATGGTTCACAAATTTAAAAAGTAAACCTCCTTTCATGAATATATCAAATGTAATATATTCGATCCCTTGCACAAATTGTCCCAAAAAATATATAGGCATGACGAGTCAATTGCTCAAGAACAGATTAAATGGCCATAAATATACGAAAAACGCCTCAACAGCGTTAAACAGACACACACAAGATGAAAAACATATTTTTGATTATAACAGTACCATAATAAAAAACAAAGATATGACTAACCAAAAATTACAGATAAAAAATGATTGAAATTAAAAAAGATAAAAACACTGTTAACGACAGAACAGATACGGGAAATTTGAGCCACATTTACACAAGCCTAATTTAAACAAAAATATTAAGTATTCGATCCTGTCAAATAAGAAGCAAAAATTGAATATCCTCTTAAACATAAAAGTAAACGTATACCTTATTTTGTTTTTTTGTGCATTGTAAAATATAAAAAATATATAAAAAATAAAACACACTCGCATTCCATGTATCCTCAGTAGACGATGTAAATGATTTTTATTAGTAATAGAGTAACAAAATGTCAAGGTGTGTACCGGTAAAAATTAAATATTTTTAAAAATTTAAATACTGTTTTTAAAGTGTCTTGTTTGTTTTTTAAAAATGTAAATATGTTTCTTATGTGAATGTTTTAATTATATAAAAATATTTTTAGGAAGGAAAAAATTTTGAAAATGCTTTAAATGAAGGGCGAAACGTCAACTGTTTTGAATTTTTTGTTAAATATAGGACCTAAACCCAAGAAAAGACAAAATAAAGAATATATATATATATATATATATATATATATATATATATATATATATATTTATATATACTTTATAGCATTATAAATTTCATAGTGTTAGTTTGCGTTTGTAGTTTGTACCATTCTAGGTTTATTTTCTACGAGTTATTTTACTTTGATTAATTTCCTCATCAGGCGTCTATGACGTAATATCTGGAACTTTTTGAAAATTCTATTTCCTGCCGAAACTACATCCTATAACATTTTGCACGTAATTTTTGTGATGGATTTATGCTATTAATAAACGTTCACTAATACACTTTTTGAGCAAGTTTTACTTTTTTTAATTTTTACATATAGTAAATATTTTTGAGCACATCCTCCCGTCCGATACGCCCATGCCTAGTACAAACTTAACACCTCACACACACATGCCTACTTTATTCTATAAGGGTGTGTTTCACGGGGAAACGAGGTTGAAATCACCCCAGGTGTGGCAAATTCCCCCCTTCGGGTAAGCAGTTGGGCATTTTTTTATCGATTCGTTTCACCCCCTGTAACAAGTGAAATTCTATACTATAGTATTATTGACAAAGAGGGTGTGCGAATTGTCACTATTAGTTTTCGGTTTCTTTATTTGATTGGGATTCAAGAAATATCGGGGCAACGACACCGCAATTATAAAAGGCAAAAATAAAGGACGACGCAAGGCTAAGAGCCAAATAAATTGTTAGACGATCATTGTAAAACCAGTAATATATACATATATTTATATATATATATATATATATATATATATATATATATATACATTTATTTCAGAATCAGAAAGGACACATTTCTTCACATACGACAAGATAATCTTGGCTTCATCTAAATGAAATGTTTAAACTGAACCCCATTAACAATCTGACAATAGTCTAGTCGATGAATAAATTCTTTCTGAACATTGTCGACGACATCTGCGATTATGTTTAGGATTTCTTGGCGTAATCGAACTTTTAGAACTTCTAGATTGTCGGGCTGGGTTAAGTATACTTTAGTTTTTAAGTATCCCCATAAGAAAGACTGAATGGGGGTCAAATCTGGTGATCTGACTGGCCACTTAATCGTTCATCTTCTGCCTTACAAACGACTTGGAAAAATCTCAAATAAGTAGGAACAGGGGCAGCGCAGTAGGACGGCGTTTTTCCTTGTTGAAAAAAGGTCACGCTGGAAAATACCGAATTCATGTGGGTCTGAATGTTATTAGTGCAGGAATGGGGTCATTTTGATTAAACTCTAAATATCTCGCAGCAGTGGGGGTTCCGTCAAATAAATAAGGACCAATTCTTTTTAGTATTTAAAGTTTTACAGTAACATTTCTTAACAATTTTCAAATATCAACAGTTGAAAAAAATCAATACATACATGCATATATACATATATGTATTATATATATATATAAATATATATATATATATATATATATATATATATATATATATATATATATATACATATACTTCCAGTATACAAATACATCGCTTCATTTGTTCTGATTGATAAACAAATCAAAATATTGACAAAAGTTTAAGAGATTATTCTTCCAAGTCCCATCATTGACGTAAAAAATTGTTCCATCGTTTTCTGTCTCATGCGCAGAAGTAAAGGAATTTAAAATCTTGACCGAAATATTGGCATTTTCATATTCTATCTTACACATATTATTAAATTAACGACTGAAGCTATTGAATTTTCTATACTATATTTGTAGATCAAAAAGAGATCAAAATGTAATTTGAAAATTAAACTCCAAGTATTTATTTTTATCACAAAAAAAAAATACTTTAACATCTTGAGATTCAATAATCTAACTCGAAGATATAATAAATCAGTAATTTCAAGAACTTTCCAACAAGCCTTGACGAGAAATTTTTTCTCAGAAACTGAAACAAAAAATTTCAATCATTGTGAGACAGATAGAATGGATTTTCTGTTTTGGGGAATTTTTCGCAATTTTATATTAGATAATAAAAGATAATCATCAGTGTCTATGTTCAGCATAATCGATGCTATATAGGCGAGAAAAAGACCCGGTTGTGAATATTCGATCAAACGAACCAGATCTTCAAGTAATATAGGTCTACAGAAATAAAATGTATACTTTTTCTGCACAAGATTATGTGCGGTATTCGAGTTATTAACAATTAAAATTAAAAAATGCATTTTTTCACATTTTTGCTTACCAGTAAAAACTGAAGTATTTTTTGGACAAACTGTAGAGAATTGACAAAGCTTTAAAACGATTTTTTCGTAGACCTTGATATCTTTATTTGTTGCTGAGAAAATTGCGAAAGAAGGTCAAAGTTGACATAACATTTAGTTAATAATAACTATTGCAAAAATCAACCTGCGACTTTGATATTTCGTTGTTGTTTGTTATGCTGAATATGTGGTAAAATTTCAGATCAATTAATCCAATAGTTTTTTAATTAACTTGTATATCCCAGACTACTTTCTTTGTAGTAACATTATACGCAGGGAAAAGAAGTTACAGTGATAAGATTTTGGGTCGCTGAATTCGAATTCAGCCTCTAAATTCCTCCATCGCATCAGATTTTCAAATATCCTAACTTAAAAGTGCAAAAATTGCGAATTTAGCCTATATCTGAAGTTATGTATCATCGCGAATTTTTTTCTCGAAAAATTATACATTTCATCTTAAAGTATGTCTTACTCTTTCAAATACCGTTGAATTTGTACATAAATCTTTCTTCTTCTTCGAGATATTCAATTTTGAAACTTCACCTTTCGTGACCCATAAGCTTTCAAGCGACAATTTTTAGTTTTGCAAAATAAATTTGTTTAAACAATTTGTATAAACAAATTGTTGCAAAATTCATTATTATTTAAACTAAGGGTTTCATTGCTTTTTATAAAAATAAATAACTTTAAAGGAGTGGTTATCGCCATTACGATATATTTTGTTGTACACAAAATCATAAACAATTAATTTTGCAATTTAAAAAAAAAACCTCAAACGATCATTAGAAAATAATTAAGAACGCATATCCAGAATTCACAACAGCATATTCTACAAATACAAAGTCTACAAATGCATATCGTTAAGGAGTTTATATTTAAATTGCAAAATTTGTTATTTAATACTTTATTTATAACAAAATATATCGTAATAACGATAGCGACTCCTTTCAACTTATTTCTTTTTCTAAAAAGCAATGGAAGCTTTATTTAAAAAATAATGAATCTTGCAATAATTTGTTTAAACAAATTATTTAAACAAATTTATTTTGCAAAACTAATGATAAATTTGGATTGAGGGATGCTTTGCTTTGCTATCTTGAATAAAAAAAGGTCAAGATTGGAAATTCTACGAAATTTATAGTTCCAACATATTAGCGAACTATACAGAAATTTCACCAGAAACTTCGTTAGATTTTGAATATTTGTTAAACAACATAGATCCAGTCATTTCCAAAAGAGAGGTATATTTTCAGCAGCCTATTTTCATTTAACAGACACTCGAAATTCCTGGTCAGAAATTAGCTGGTCTCTACAGAATTTCTGACTCAATTTCATTTCACACATTCACTTCTTTTGTATTTTAAAATTTTTGTCCATAACTCACAAATTTTGGAATTATTTGCAAGTTCCCTCTAAATTCAACATATTTTCTTCGAACCACTCGATATTCCCTTATGGACAATTTTTAATCAATGCCAAGTGCTAAATAAATTTCATTGCATTAACAAAAAAATAAAAAAGTCTCATGTCGTTAGTGTCGCTGCAAAGTAAATTTTTTCGAAATAGCGTGTCATAAACCCGTTCCACTCTATAAAAAAAATCCTTTGAGTTCGCGCCAAAAAACCGACAGAAAATGGATCGCCACGAGTCTCGGTCGAGCTACTCGCAAACAATAGAACTTCTTGTAACCCAAATGCATTTATTATCTCCTTTGAGACCTGCCGCCCATGGCCTTCGACATCAATAGAAATCGGAAAAATTCAAAGAAGTCTCGCTGTAATTTCGCAGCATACTCGTCACGGGCGTATCACGCGCTCTACTCACCATATTTATACCTACCTTAAGACTTTAAAATGCTATGTAAAATGTCGTAAAACATAATCTTAAATATAGGCCAAAATCGCATTTTTTGCACTTTTAGGTTAGGATATTTAAAAAACGGATGTGATGGAGCAATTCTGAGGCCGGACTCGAATTCAGCGACCCCAAATCTACAAAAAATTACTATTCTTATACAATGTACAACTGAACCTTATGGATGCCATACTGGATCTGCAATCTTAAATTTTGCAAATAAACTATGATAGCTCCAATAGTATGTTAAATGGGAATAATATTTTAGGTATATATTCGATCGAATTGATCTCAAAATTATAACGAATCTTTTCCCAATATATGTTTTTTTGCTCATTTTTAGCCGCCATATTGGGTCGTCAAAATAATTACGTATTTACGTGTGTGTGGCACTTCATTTTTTCCTTTCCCACTTAATACCCTTTCCCGCTTAAATCGCGTTTTTTGCTGGGTGCTTTCAGAACCGTCATAACGGGCTTTTACTGTATATGGCTTTGACCTTCGCTGCTGCTGATACGAAATGTATGGAATGTGCTGTGTTCCTTAGCTCAAATAGAATTGACGAGCAATCCCATATTCATCACTTTAATTCTTGAAAATACCGAAAAAGTCCATTTTGGAAAGTTGCCTATATCGATGTAAAAAAATCTCAACTTTCGATCTGGACTATAAAAAACATATTAAAAGTGCCGTTTCCGAAATATAACACGTTTTATTTTTTTAAGGTCAAAACATCAGATATTTAAAAATCCGACTGTACAATGGAAAATCTGAGAAAAAAAAAACATGAAAAACGTTTATACCAAAAAATTTTTTCGATTCATTTTAGCTTCGCAAACACAACATTTTAAATAATGCTTTCTAAAAGGTATTTCTGAAATCTTTTATCCGTTTCGTTTTCGTCAAATTCAATAAAACAGGGAACATATCTTTTTTCTTAGACGAATTTTAAAAGGGAAATAAAAATAACAGGATCAAGTGGAAAGCACGGCGCAAAAACATCGTTCCCGCCTCGACCAGCGGCAAAACAAACGAAAAAATAATCCCACTGTAATTTCTGGCATTGGCAAACAATAAAAATCGATCAAACATAAAGAACACCACAAAAAATCACCCAAATTAAGTAAAAAAAGGCGTACTTCTTATTTTTATGAATAACGACGGCCATAAAAACGCCACCGTTATCATCCAGTCCATTAGAGCTGTTTGTCTGGAGAGTTTTAATAAAATTTTAATAAAAATTTTAGGTGAAGCTTCCTTTCAAGAGCTTTTTTTATCGACGCCAGAAAATAAAAAGTTAATTAGAAATTAGGAGTCGGAGAATAATAAGACTCTTTTTTTATATTCCATAAAAAAATGTTTAACAATTTTAAGGGATTTTTTCAGTAGCGGCTCGTTAACAAGGAAGTTCCAGTATCACCTCCAAACTCTCAATATTTTATGGTCCAATCTTGCAAATTACTGAATGCATTTTGTTTAATTTTTCAACTTTGATTTGAATGGAAAACAGTAACGAATTGGAGTTTTCTTCAATTTTCATAACAATAATTCTTCAATTTCATATGACAGTGACATCAACAACCGTCAAATAACATCCTGTATGTTATCAGTTATTTTAAACCTTTAACAAATTTAGACTATTTTTTGTATAGCATACCCTGTGGGTAAATTCAATTGTTTCGAAAATATTGATAGGAAAAAATTGATAGGAATCTAAACTCTGTTAACGGAAAAATATAAAAAGAAATAATTTATTTAATTATATGTTCGAGTCGTTTTCCTTGAGCCACTTGACAGTGTCCAAGGCTTTTTGAAAATTTCAGAAAATGTTGAGGAGAGATATCATGAAATGCATTTGAAATTATTTTTCAATATCCTTTAGAGAGTTCGACTTTTACTATAGACTACAGTCTTTAGCTTTAAATATAGAAATCTAAAGCTGTTAGATCAGATGACCTAAGGGCTCTCTTCTACCTATCAACCTTCCAGGAAACGTTGCATATAGATCAGGGGTGGGGCGGATCCAGCCTTTCTCTTTCAGGAAGGGGGGGGGGGGGGGCGTATGATACCACAAAAGTAGAGTATAGTAAGAAAAACAAGTTGCAAGAAGCATACCCATTTCTAATATAAACGGCAGAATGAGCTCTATTTTCCTGAACTCAAAGTTCTTGGCAGGGGGGGGGGCGATCGCAAGCATATACATTCCTATACTCTATTCAAGAACTAGAGAGAGTAATAAAACTGTTACCGAAACCTCCAACATACCTGCTCCAGTGCCGCAGGTAACTGAGAACTGCCGTAAATCTAATTATATTTCATTATATTTAAATATATTTTATAAATTTACTGCAACATAAAATTTCTGATACTTTACTTTAATTCTTGTCAGCGTGCAAAGTACACCTTACAGTTTGTTCTTAGTGATTTATCTTGTTTGCGCTTGTTTTATATATTATTTGAGATTAGTGAGATACCCAAAAGATATGGCTTTCACCTCTATATTCCAAAATCGTTAAACTAGGGCATTTTTTCCTCAACAAAAAACTTATTACGATGAATGTTTATGATGCCTTAAGATATCAATAGCTAGATAATAATGTTGAGATGTGTTCCAACATGACAGGAGTTGGAAAATCTACTATGTACCGAATACTGAAGAAGAAAAAAACGACTGGAACTGTTAGTACTCCCAAGTCACATTCGAGCACAGGCAGACGAAAAACTTCGTTGGAAGAAGAGATGTAAATTGCAATAAAAAGAATTGTACATACATCTTATTATGCGAAGCAGATCCCAACTGTCGACAAAATTCTAACTAAAATGTCCGGGAGATTTGACACATTTTCCTGGACACCCTGTATACCCAACTGTGAGATCTTGAAAACCATTTTTTGAGCAATAACAACTCAAATAATGCCAAGAATATTTCTCAAGCATTGCTTAACTGTAAGAAATATTTAAAAATTAGGAAAGCAAAAGAAACAACAATTTAAGATTATTTTATACTATAATTTTTTATGTTCCATTAGGTTTTTAAATACATAGTATTATCTTATATCTAGTTTTGGATGATAATCTACAGGTCCAAACCATATTGACCATTTTTTTAATATTCCCCATTAAGTTCTTTCCATTCTTATAATATTAAATAATCATCATCAAAAAAGGGTTAAAAGGGTTGAAAAGAAGACTTACAACTTGCAATTACATATTTGGATTGCAACTTTCAAAAAATTGATTTTTGCTCATATTTTTTTGAAGGACAACATCTCGAAACCACATTGTAAACATCATAAGTTGTTTCGATGAAAATTGATGAAGTTATTTACACGTTTCGTCATTGCATGCAAAACGCCACTCATGCAAATGGAATTTTTCTATAGAGTTTATATACACATAATTTATTGCCTTCGTTTATGGGCCTTTAATAGATGTGTTAGTGTAAATAAGAAAAAAACTATTTTATTTTTATTCTCCTAAAATATTAACCGCGTTTTTGCCACAACGACATTTTTCAAATCGGCGACCACAAAATTTTAACTTCTGCACACATCCTGTCCATTGGTGGCAGATCCAACATTATTACCGATTTCCTTCGTTCACATAACGCAAAATAAGCGCATAAAGCATTGCTAGTGCGTAAAAATAAAATATTTTAATTAGCTGCAAATCAATTTATTGAATATAATCTAAAAAGACGACAATCAGTGTCAACGGAAAATACCTAAATTAATTTATGATTTTTGGCTCTCACTTAACCTGAACTCACGAAACGCCACTGGATTTCTAGATATAGCCTTTATTTTGCATACAAACCTTTAGTAAAATTCTACAACTAAATATAACAAAAAAAAGAGTTTTACAAGATTATTTTGGTGTCTGTCTGCTAGTCTGTTTTATGCATATATCTCAGAATCTACCAGACGGATTGTGATAAATGTCTAATGTGAAAACCCACGCAATTTAGACGATCATTTTTCCAAGTTGTCGTAAACATGTCGGTGGGATATAATAAAAACGAAAAAAAATGGTCTCCCGGTTTCAGTTTGGGTATTATACGTAATGTTTAACACTATTTAGAATCCATTTAGTTTAATAAAAATATGTGCAGTGTTTTTTCTGAAAATTTGATAAATTTAAAGTTAAGCTCAATAAAAGAATTAAATAGTGGTTCCAAAACAGAAAAGCTAACATTTTGGAAAAATATTAATCCGAGGGATCTCGGGGAAAATATCTGGCTAGCCATGAAGAAACAATTGACTGTGCATTACGTAATAACGCTCATTAGTGACAGATACTTGTTTGATAAATTTACTTTTAATTCGTTCATTATTTTTAATTTTATGAAGCGTTCCACAAAAAAAAGAGTTTTGTAAAATACTTACAAAATTAAAACCAGCACTCATAAGACAGGTTTTTAAAAAGGGTGATATTGTGTGACATATACAAGTACCCAAATAACATCTTACCATTTTTGGTATGTTAAAATCGAAACTTAACTTATCTTTTTAATGCACTTCATTACAAGACAAAAGATTGGTCCGTTCGACAATCATTAGAGGCAGGTGAAAAGAATGTACAATATATATATATACCATTGGTAGACCTCAAAAAAATTTTTTTGCCACCACGGCATATCAAATCGGGCCTTATTAAAAACTTTATTAAGGCACTGAATACATATGAGCCAGCTTTTCGGTACCTGCGTCAGAAATTCCCAAGGCTAAGTGAAGCAAAAATTAAAGAAGGTATTTTTGTTGGGCCATAGATTTGAAATATTCCGAAAGACGAACACTTTGAAAGCACTCTATCAGATATTAAAAAAATGCTTGAAATGACTCGTAGTCACTAATTTCTTCGTAAATAAAAAAGTTGACAATTACTTTATTCTTGTTGAAGATATGCTGTCCTCGTATTAAAAAATGGATTGCAATATATCTCTAAAGATTCATTTCCTACATTTTTAAACATTAGGAATCGTTTGCATTCAGTCCTGCTGAAGTATACTATGACAGGTCGAGTACTACTGACTTCTGGTGCACATCGAATGGCATGGTACCAGAAATTTTTATTTTAACTCTTTTAGGTTTTATAATAGTTAGCCTTCAAGGGTGAAGGATGAACCAAATATAAATATTTTCAGGTGGCGACTAAAGAAAGTCCTGCCGCAAAAAAATTGTTATTGTCTCAAAGTTTTTTTCTTAAATAAATAACTGTCTAGTTGTGTCGGCGCTAGAATATAACGATGGTGTCCAAGAGGAGAATGACGCTGAAATATGCTGTGAAAAAAATAGCGTCTAAAGATTTTGCGGATATAAAAACATAAAATCACGGCGAAAATTATCACTTCTTCATATATGCGACGAAAACTCAAATGCCAAAAGGCATAATGCCAAAAACAATTACATCTTTAATAAATGCGGCGAAAAAAATAACACTATTAATAAATATGGCGAAAAAAATTTCATCTTTAAAATGTGCGACGAAAAAAATTAAATTTTTAAAATGTGCGGCGAAAACTATTAAAATTTTAAAATATGCGACGAAAACTATTACAATTTAAAATATACGACGAAAAAAATTACGTATATAAAATATGCTACGAAAAAAATCTCTTACTGAAAAGTGCGGTGAAAACTATTACAGCTACTAAAGTTCAGTAAAAAAAGTTATATTTCAGAACATTGCAACGAACTGAATAATGCTTCGAAAATTGCGACGAAAATTATAACAACAAAAGTGCGTTGAAAAAATTACAGTACAAATATTACGACAAAGAAAACGACTCTCTTAAAAGTACGATGAAAACTATTACAGCTATAAAAGAGCGGTAAAAAAATTATATTTCAAAACTTTGCGACGAAAAAAAAATTCTTCAAAAAATGAGACGAGAACTATCTTCCATCATTTAATTTTTTTTTCACCACTTTTCACCAATATTTCACCATTTTCGACAATTTAAAGGTGCATTGAAAAAAATGATATTGTACATCAAAAAGGCGAACACTACACTACACTGATGGTGCCCACGAAGACAATTTCAGTTTCATTGCGGCGAAAAAAATAGCGCGTAAAGATTTGCGGCAAAAAAAATACATTTTTAAAACCACGGCGAAAATCATCACTTCCTCGTATATGCCGCGAAAACTAAAATGCCAAAAGGTATAATGGTGAATAAAATTACATCTTTAATAAATGTGACGAAAAAAATCGCATCATTAATAAATGCGACGAACAAAAATTACATCTTTAAATATGCGACGAATAAAATTACATCTTTAAAATGTGACGAATTATCTTGACCGTATTTGAAATTATAATAGTTTTCGATACACTTTGGTGTAATTTTTTCCACATATTTTCAAAATTTTTAGAGTTTTTTCGTACTTCTGGATGCGAAATTTTTTTCGCCGCATTTTTGGAATCGTAACAATTTTCAGCGCACTTTTGAAAGCGTAATTACTTTCTTCGAAATTACACTCAAAATTTTATAAAATCATAGTTACGTCGTAATTTTGTTTCACCGCATACTGCTTAGCTCTCATTTCTATCGTAGACATCGTTGATATATTATGAGTCAATGTTTGCTTCACGTTTGTCCAAATACCTGTTTCTGGAATGTCTTGTAATGTTTTAAATTTTAAATATATTTTATTTGGGTCTTATCTGAGGTTCAACCGTTCATTGCTTTATCATTGTGATATTTATTAATTTTTTTGTTTGTACACTGTAGTTATAATATTGTTTATTGACAGCGACGTTATATATATATATATATATATATATATATATATATATATATATATATTGTTGTGGAACTTAACATCCTACCACCGCTTTCCGGCAAAACTGGGCTTAAATAGAGGTCCAAGTTTGTGGAAAGTACGAGGATGTCTGGGAAAGATACCGGTGGATCCCATTGATTTACTACGGTGGTTGAAAATAGATCGCTAGCTACATGTCCTTACTACCAGGGGCATTGCTAATTGCGACAATATATATATATATATATATATATATATATATATATATATATATATATATATTGAGTTGTAATTTATTTGTAAATATGTTTTAGATGGGATGGACTCCAAATTCTTATACTTCTATCAATTATTCATGAGACACCTTGCCTACAAGTAAAAATAAATTAATTTTTAACAAACAAAAAAAGCGATTTCAATCCAAAAGGTCATTATACCCAACCTTATTCGATTTCTAGTAATCCAACATCATAATTATCAGAACATTAGCCAGCATAAGCTATTTCTAAATTTCTGTAAAAACACTCACATGTGCGCGATCCATCAACAAGATTATTTTATGTCTACACCCATAAATGGTGTGAATTTTCTAAATAAAGAACAACTGTCGTGTTGAGCGATCGTCTATTGCTAAAACTGGGTCAAAGATCTGAAAATTGTTGGCGCATGATGTATGGAAAGATACGGGGAAAATTAATAATTCGTGTTAGATAATTCTCGTTTTATTTTAAATTCATTTAACGCTATATATGGAATGACGACTAATAAAATTTTAAATGGTCGTATTACCCACCTGATTTAAGTCCTATTAATAAATTTTATGGAAACACCTCTTCAGATAAATATGAAAATTTTTCTATTTTAAATTAGACTAAAGGCTATCATATATATATATATATATATATATATATATATATATATATATATATATATATATATATATATATATATAATTTTCTTTTTATTTTGTCTTTTCTTGGGTTTAGGTTCTTTATTTAATAAAAGATCAAAAACAATTTGACGTTTCGCCCTTTATTTAAGGCATCTTCAAAAATTTTTTGTTTTTTTTTTTATTTATTGATCTTCCTAAAAATATTTTTATATAATTAAAAACATTCATATACAAACATATTTACAATTTTAAAAACAAACCAACACTTTAAAAAACTAATCAAATTTATAAAAAAGTATTTAATTTTACCAGTACGTACTGTTGTGTAAACTACATCTCACCGATAATTCCCGCTACAGTTTAAGTTCAAATATGAGAATCAAAAATTATATAGTACGACAACGGGTGTCTGGGAAGTTGTCAGTCGAAACCTACTAAGGAGTTCTAAGGCTGGCACCGGGACGAAACACCCCAAATTTTTACTTTATAGTTTGTTCGTAATTCTCGCTGGGTACAGGGACTTTAGCAGATTACGACATGGCATCCCTGGTGGGGAACGTGCACTTGTGGCGTCAAGTGGCACAGGTGCTTAGCTGCGCCGAATCAGCGACGGGGTGTTAGTCCCCGCAGGTCTCAGGCCCCAATAACAATCAAGCCTTCCTTGTAATCGGAATCTGGAGTACAAATCTCCAATTCTCAAAGAAGGTTGATTGTTTAGAGGCAAGGGTGTTGTGTAAACTACATCTCACCGATAATTCCCGCCACGTTTAAGTTCAATATGAGAATCAAAAATTATATAGTACGACAACGGGTGTCTGGGAAGGTGTCAGTCAAAACCCACTGAGGAGTCCTAAAGCTGGCACCGGGACGAAACACCCAAAATTTTTACTTTATAGTTTGTTCGTAATTCTCGCTGGGTACAGGGACTTTAGCAGATTACGACAGTACCTTGACATTTTGCTTATTTATTAATAACGAAATGAAATTTTTATATCGTCTATTTAGGTACTTAGGATACATGGAATGCGAGTGTGTTTTATTTTTATATCTTAACAATGGACCAAAAAAAACGAAAGAAAGGATACATTGAATTTTATGTTTAAGAGGATATTAAATTTTTGATTTATTAACAGGATCGAATACTTAATATTTTTCATTAAATTAGGCTGGTGTAAATGTGGCTGAAATTTCCTATATCCGTTCTGTCGTTAATAGTGTTCTGATCTTTTTTAATTTCTATCATTTCCTTTATCTGCACTTTTTGATAATTCATATCTTAGTTTTTAATTATGGTATTGTTATAATCGAAGGTATGTTTTTCATCCTGTGTATGTTTGTCTATGCTGTTGAGGCGTTTTTCGTATATTTATGGCCATTCAATCTGTTCTTTAGCAATTGGCTTGTCATGCCGATATATTTTTTGGGACAATTTCAGCAAGGGATCGAATAAACTACACTTGATTTATTCATGAGAGGAGTTTTACTTTTTAAATTAGTAAATAGTGTATTTAATTTATTATAAGACCTGTGACATACGATAATAACATGCTTTTTTAAAATGTGTTTTATTTTTTCTGACAGTTCACTAGTATAAGGTAATGCTACATATTTTTGTTGTTTATATTGTATGTTTCTTGTTGTTAGGTTATTATAAAATTTATATGTTCTTTTATTAATTATTTCGGTGATAGTTTTTTCATTTATTAGCGTATTTTTCACTTTTTGTAGTATTCTTGGTCAGAATCCTGGAGACGTTAGAAAGATGGCACGATCAGACAGACCGTTTATAACACTATTTTTTGGGTTTTTGAGTGATTTGAGGAACGGTTTAGATATCTACCCGACCAAGTTAGTTTAGTGTACCATTCAGTAAAAGTTTTGTTTTTTCTGCGTATAAGTGTCATATCTAAAAAATTTATTTTATTATTACTTTCTGCTTCGGACGTGAATTGTAATTTTTCGTTGAAACTGGTGAACTCTTGGAGAATTTCATTTATTTTATCCAGTGACATGGTTGTTATTGAATCATTGACAAACCGTTCCAAAAATATTATATTAAATTTTAATTTAACTAAAACTTTTTCCTCTAAATATTCCATTACTAACTGAGCAATGGTGGATGAAATTGGTGATCCCATAGCACATCCATCGAGTTGTTTGTAAAATGTGTTTTTATACTGAAAGTAATTTGTGTTTAGGACGATGTCAATAGCATCCATAAAGTTGTTTTTTGATAATGATATGTTTCTTTAAACTTTCCCATATATATATATATATATATATATATATATATATATATATATATATATATATATATATATATGGAATGAGCGTGCTGATCCTCTATCTGCATTTTTATAGGTTGGCGCTAATATGAAATATTTCGAAACAGAAGCCCTAAGAAAAACCAAAACAAAACCATTCCTCTGGAAATGTTACGTGGATGACATTAGCAGAGAAAAAGAAGATGACAAATCCAAACCAAAAACCTCACTGCCACTCATATAAGGTGTAATAGACGTAATTGGAAGAGTTCTGAGGAAACATGACATATGCACAATTTACAACCACAAATAACAATACATAAATTATTGGGCAATACCAAAGATAAAATACCATTCGAAAACAAGGAAGTGTACAGCATTCCATATAGAGACTGTGAATGCGAATACATCGGCCAAGCAAACAGAAGGATTTCTACTAGAGTCCAAGAACTTAAAAATAGCATGAAGAATAAACAAACCACATCAATTTTATTCCAACATCATCAGGAGACAGGACACACTATAAATTTCCCGGAAACCAAACAGATCGCACCCATAAAGCACTATAGAACGCGTATTATCAGAGAAGCTCTCCAAATAGAAGAAACTGAAAACCTTAACAAGAGAGATGATGCACAATATATCTCAAATACATGGAAAACTCTAATTAAAACCCAACCAAAAACTACAGAGAAACAAGAAAGAGAAAAGAGAGGAGGCCCGGACCCACCGAAGTAAGGAAACCAACCAGGAAGAACCCAGGTATAACCTGTGCAAGCGCCAAACTATAAAAAGGCAGACAGAGGACTATCTTAATATAAAACAGAAAACCTTTCCATCTTATTTATCTGCAAAGTTTTTTCCATAATTATATTATTATATAAATATATATTATTACAAATTAAAAATGATATATTTGATATAAATATATATTAAAAATTAAGGTTTGAGTAAGAAACAAATCTAAGTTACCTATATGTGTTCTCCTTTCAAGCAGAAAAAATGAAAGAATATGTACAAACAGTTGATATCCTGCAAATAAAAATCTGGTTTTCTTTTTATACGCGTTTCGACCACCTTATTTATAGTCTCATCAGTGGAGCTGTATCGATCAAACACCAATATTCTCAGGAAACAATTGTATATATAAAATACAAATTCCGGGACATATCGGTAAGATATTAAATCGCCAACTTCTTGATGTCAGACTGAAAAATATCGCCAGTTGAACGACATCTATACATACAAAATTAAGATTTTAGTAAGAAATAAATATTGACAGATAACATATATCATTAATTTATTTTGTACGGGGGTTAAAACAATTTTTAGATGTTTATATTAAAAGAATACATATTAGTTAACTTGTAGGATTTTATAATTGATTGCATCAATATTGTTTTGTACAGTTGAAAAACTCTAATTTTACAAATATATATATATATATATATATATATCCGGTTTTCACGGATTCCTCCCGTGTGAGATGCAATAGCAGTGGATATATCCACATTATGCCGTTGTAGCGCTGAAATTACATTCAGCAAACGTACAACTATATACAGCTCCGTATATGAATGAAGCAAAATGCGAACAGTAAATGCAAACTTCGTTCTAACCATATCCTTTCCGTATTGGACGTTGCACAGTTGAGACAAATTGCTAAGGAACACAATTTATCCTATTCCACCACCATCGAGATGATGGCCTACCTGTACCACCATACCGAAAAGAAGGTCAAAACTTACCCTCCCCGCCACAGTGATACGGCAGAGGTACATGTTTCGTCTCTACTAGACTCATCAGGGTACCGACATGCACCTGGTTGTGCAAAGGACACATCGGAAGGAAGCATGCAAATACTGAACGCGGCTTCGCCGACCTCCCGCCGGATGGCGTATACATGTTTATGCGGCTTTCATGGATTCCTCCCGTGTGAGATGCAATAGCAGTGGATATATCCACATTATGCCGTTGTAGTGCTGAAATCACATTCAGCAAACGTACAACTATATGCAGCTCGTATATGAATGAAGTTTGCATTTACTGTTCACATTTTGCTTCATATATATATATATATATATATATATATATATATATATATATATATATATATATATATATATATATATATATATATATATATATATATATTAAAAATGAAATATATTTCAGCTAGCTAAAATGAAAATTTAATAAAAGATTATCGATACCTATATAAAAAAAGAACTGTTTACAGTTCTTGTGATACAGATTTAAGCATCGGAAACCACGTAGAAAGCCTAAAATGAAATGACTGGATAATAAATGTAAAAACTGATATATGGAAAGATCCAGGAGAAATTAATAATTTTAGATCATTTAACTTTTTTTTTAATTCACTTAACATTATAGTTGAAGTGAAAACGAATAAAATTTTCGATTGGCCGTTCCACCCACCTGATTTAATTTCTATTAATAAATGTTATAGAAACATGTGTATACATAAATAAGATAGAAAATTTGCTAGATTCTACTTTGATTCTTGCCAAAACGAACTTTTCTATTTTATATTAGTTTTTTGTCGCTCTCTTTCTCTCTTTCTTTAATAGTAATTTTAAATTTCCATCACAAGTTACATACACAAATAATATATATATATATATATATATATATATATATATATATATATATACAGAGTTATTCACCCTAAACGGCACGAAATATTGCGGCCAAAACACGTGACTTTAAAAAAGTTTTACTTTTGGGATATATGGAGGCCTAAGTTAGTTACTTTTTAAAATTATTTTCATATTTTAGAGGGTGTCTCAAAAGCTCTGAAACTATCAAAGTTGTGTTTTTTTAAACAGAACCCCCTATATATTATTGCATTTTTGGATTCTTCGATCAAGTGCCTATTTTAATAAGGTTTATAGTACCTAAACCTTCAGGTTTTTTAAATAATTTGAATTTTGGTAAAATCTAACCTAATTTTCATGTTTCAAATACTTAAGAAATATTTCAGTTATGTACTCGAAAATTACAGTGAAGTGTAACAATAAATCATATTTTATATCCCAACTATAATAAACTTGCTATATTATACAGGGTGGCCAAAAATTAAAACCAATCCAATGAGAACTTTAAGTTACCTTACCAGAAAATGTACCTTTTAAATACCTATCGAATGGTATAAGGATGTTCTATAGTTAAGTCTTCGCGTCAAATAATCGTTTTCTGCACCATTTTGTGTTTTTTGGACAGATGTTCTAATGTATCTAGTTGCATATGGCATTTGGAAATAACAAGTCATTTAAAACTATAAAAATAATAATCAGGAATATTTTTACAAATGTTCAGAAACTTGGAACGCAATTTATAGTCGTCCAATAGGCTCTAACTAGTAATGACATGACGATAGCACAAAACAGAAGCAAAATATGGATAGTAGATGTTCGAAATGTCGACCATCCATTTCCAAACACTTACATATTCGGTTTTCGAAACCACTGGACAACATTTACGAGGTTACAGTTTGAAAAGCATCTCTTATGCGTATTTTCATATATTGTGGTGTTGTCGGCGGCGCATTGTAGAAAATTCCTTTTATGTATCCCCATAAAAAGAAATCTGGTAGAGTTAAGTCCGGAGATTTCGGGGGCCAATTTTGAAATCCGTCTCTCCCAATCTACCTGCTTCGAAAGTTGACATTTAATAATTGCCGAGCCTCGCGATGATAATGAGGTGGAGCTTCATCCAGTTGAAGCCACATAGTTGTTCTAGTATTTAAAAGGACATTTTCTAATAACACTGGAAGTCGATGTAAAAAAAAATCGCGAAACATCAAACCATTTAAAGATCCTTCAAAAAAGTAAGATCCAATTAAGTATGGATCCAGTATTCCTTCCCACACATTAACCGACCACCTATTCTGGTTTCTCATAACTGTATTCATGCGGATTTGAATCAGAATAGTAACGGAAGTTGTGTTTATTCACGAAACCATTGTTATGAAAAGTACATTCATCACTAAACAACAGATTATCAAAAAAGTATTTATTTTCTGCCACTTTATCTAACACCCACAAGCAGAATTCAGTTCGGTTGTCGAAATAATTTCTGTGAGGCCCTTGACAAAGCTGGATTTTAAAAGGATGAAATCTGTATTTGTTTAGAATCCTTGATACACTTGCTTGGCTAATGTTAGTATTTTCGGATATATGATTCTGACTAATATTGGGATTTTCGATCACTGAACCAAGTACAGTAAAAATATTTTCTTCATCTTCAGTGACAGGTTTTCTTATAACAGGTTTTTTTTATAACTGACACTTCCACTTTCCCGAAACTGGTTTAATAGTCTCACAAAAACGGCTGGTTTAGGATGATTAATTCCATTCAAAAAATGAAGTTTCACAGTTACCAAAAATAATATCGCTATTATAGCAACACGCTTTGCAGACTAAACTGACATATTAAATTAATCATCTGACGTTTCTAAATGCCATAGCCAACTAGATATATTAGAACATCTATTCAAAAAATACAAAATGGTGCAGAAAACGATTATTTGGCGTATTCTGTTAAATCGCGAAGACTCAGCTATAGAACACTCTTATACCATTCGATAGATATTTAAAAGATACATTTTGTGCTAAGGTAAAAAATATTGCGTTCTATTTATAGCCGCTTAAAGTTCTTTATTGATTAGTTTTAATTTTTGGACACCCTTTATAATATGGCAAGTTTATTATAATTGGGATATAAAATATGATTTACACTTCACTTTAAATTTCGAGTACATAACTGAAATACTTCTTAATTATTTGAAACATGAAAATTAGGTTAGATTTCATCAAAATTCAAATTATTAAAAAACCCTGAAGGTTAAGGTACTATAAACCTTATTAAAATAGGCATTTATTTTGATCGGAGAATCCAAAAATGCAATAATATACAGGGGGTTCCGTTTAAAAAACACAACTTTGATATTTTCATAGCTTTTGGGATACCCTGTAAAATATGAAGATAATTTTAAAATGTAACTAAATTAGACACCCATATATCCCAAAAGTAAAACTTTTTGAAAGTTACATATTTTGACCGCAATATTCCGTGCCGATAGAGTGAATAACCCTGTATATATATATATATATATATATATATATATATATATATATATATATATATATATATATATATATATATATATATATATATATATTGAGGCAGCGTGATAAGGTATGCCTCACAACCCCTTAAAAAAATGGCGAGTTTGAAAACAAATACGGACAGTGTACCCCAGGTGGGTATCAAATCCCACACCTTGAATAAGGTCTGCCTCGAGGATTCTGGGGGAGGCAAAAATTCGCTTGTTCCAACAACTTTGTACATAGCGTCCTATAACTGCAGGTCGTTATCGAACCAAACCAAACTCACTGAGTTAGAGAATGAAGCAGTTAATATTAAATGGGATATTATAGGCATCAGCGAAGTAAGACGGAAAAACGAAGATCTCATTGAACTTAAATCTGGCAATATCCTCTATCACAAAGGTACAACAAATGGCCGAACGAGTGGTGTAGGATTCCTAATCAATAAGAAATGGAAAAATAGGATAGTCGATATCACCAACACCTCAGATAGAGTAGCTAGCCTAACTCTCCGACTATCAAAAAGATACACCATTCAAATTGTACAAGTATACGCACCAACAATCTCATACCCAGATGAAAGTATAGAGGAACTCTACAATGAAATAACGGAGGTGCTAAATAAGAACAAAAGTCAATTTAAGTATATAATAGGAGACTTCAATGCTAGAGTGGGGAAAAGGGCCAATTTAGAACAATGTATAGGAAATTTCGGATTTGGGGATAGAAACGAAAGAGGTGAAAGACTGGTTCAATACGCACATTTCCAGAACCTATCAATAGGCAACACCTACTTCAAGAAAAATCCAAATAGAAAATGGACGTGGATAAGTCCTGACGGAAAAACTAAAAATGAAATTGATTTCATCCTAACCAACAACATAACAACCCTAAAAGATGTAAGCGTTCTTAATAAGTTTCGAACAGGTAGTGATCACAGACTAATCAGAGCTCGAGTAGTTCTCAATACAAGATTAGAAAGAATAAAATTAATACGAAAACCAACATCTGGAATAAATATCGCTAACTTACGAAACAACTCAGAACAATATCAAGACCTAATTAATGAAAAACTACAAGACGCAACAGATGGCTCACACTTGATGGAAACGATCCTAAACTGCGCCAAGGAAATTGGAGGACCACAACTACGTAACCATAATAGAAAACTCTCCGATGAAACGAGAGCTCTTCTGAAACAACGAAGACAAATGAAAATCAGCTCGAACATAAACCGAATAGAATACAGGGAGCTGTGCAAAACGATAAGAAAGAAGATTGCAGAAGATATAAAATCCTATAACGAGAGGCTTGTGGAAGATGCAATCGAAAATCATAAGAGCTATAAGAAGACAAAAAGCGCATTAACCATCGGTAAGAAACAAGTAATAGCACTGGTGAACGGAAATGAAAGAATAACAAACAGGGATGAAATAATAAAAATCATCACCAAATTCTATGAGGACTTATACAAAATACCGGCACATCAGGAAGTAGAGGAAGAGACAACTACAGCACAAGAAGATGTTCCAGAAGTTCTTGTGGAGGAAGTAAAAGCAGCTCTTAGGAGCATGAAGAACGGCAAGGCAGCTGGAAATGACGGTGTCACATCTGAACTCATAAAATACGCCGGAAACTCAACTTGGAAAATCTTAGCCAACATATACACAAACTGCCTAAAAGCAAGACGCATTCCGAGACAGTGGAATAGCGCTAATATAATCCTAATCCACAAGAAAGGTAGCAAAGAGGACCTTAAAAATTACAGACCAATTAGCTTGCTACCAGTAATATACAAAATATTCACAAAAATAATTAGCAACAGAATACAGAACACACTTGATGTTGCTCAACCTCGAGAACAAGCAGGCTTTAGAAGTGGCTTCAGCACAATGGATCATATTCAAACACTACGAGAAATTATGAGTCGAACAAAAGAATATGATCTGCCACTGACATTAGCTTTCGTAGACTTTGAAAAGGCATTCGACTCAATATACCCAAGAGCAGTTATAGAAGCTCTAGTCGACCAGGGAGTGGATAAGCCTTACGTAGAAATGCTAGCCAACATATATAGAGAGGCCACAGCTAGAGTAAATGTATACAAAGATACCCCAGAATTTCCAACTCAGAAAGGAGTCCGACAAGGTGACGCAATATCCCCCAAGCTATTTACAGCAACTCTAGAAAGTATCTTCCGCAAAATAGACTGGGAAAATAAAGGTCTATGTATAGACGGTGAATATCTAAACCACTTAAGATTCGCTGATGACATCGTTCTGATTGCTAAAAATCCTGAAGAACTGCAGGAACAAATTAATGATCTGAACATTGCCAGTAATAGAGTTGGCTTAAAGATGAACCTAGCAAAAACAAAAGTAATGTGCAACGATCTAATAAGAGACATTGAAATAAGGATAAACGAAACCACGCTGGAAGTAGTAGATGAATATGTATACCTGGGTCAACTTATACACAAGTCGGGTTCACTACTTCCAGAAATTAACAGAAGAATCAAACTGGCGTGGTCAGCATTCGGACGAAACTCCATCATATTCAAATCCAGAATGCCACTTTACCTTAAGAAAAGAGCGTTTGATCAATGCATATTACCGATCATGACATATGGTTGCGAAACTTGGACATTGAAGAGCGAAATAATTACGAAACTCCAAGTAGCTCAAAGATCCATGGAAAGATGTATGCTAGGGATAACAAAAAGGGATCGCAAACGAATAGATTGGATACGACGAATGACCCAGGTGACAGATGTCGTCCAAAGAATAAAATCCCTTAAATGGCAATGGGCAGGTCATGTAGCAAGAAGAACTGACAACAGATGGACCACAAGAACAACTATGTGGTATCCCAGAAACGCGAAGAGGCCACAGAGACGCCCTAACATTAGATGGGACTATGACATCAGGAAAGTGGCAGGAACAACTTGGTCCCGATTAACCATCGATAGAAAGAGTTGGGCACAAATGAGTAATGATTATAAGAACACGTAATAGTAATAACAACAAAACAAGAAAAATAATAATAATAAATAACTATAAAGGAACATCATAATAACAACTTAATAAGGGAGGCTGCACCATAATTTAGAAATGGTAGATAATAGCTGAAAATGATGATGATGATGATGATGATATATATATATATATATATATATATATATATATATATATATATATATATATATATATATATATATATATATATATATATATATATATATATATATATATTTCATACTATTTTTTAAATACAATATTCCAGAATATGTTTCTTTTGTCTCAAAGTTTTACTAGGAACTGTTTCATACTTGCCTCACAGTAGTAATAAATTAATGACTAAGTTAACTTGGCTTCACGTCAGCCTTATTTTTACTAACTCGCTGGCCTCACGCAACCTGGTATGAAGAGGCCGTACCATACGTGCAAGACTCGAAAGAATTAACAAGAATTACCAACTATTCTACAATCTGTAAAACTTAGAAAGCATAACATTATAGCAAGCTTCGACGTAAAATTCCTGTATCCAAGCACATTGATAGATGCGATACTAGACCAAATCACTCAAAAAAACTTTCTGGCTCACGTTATGGACCTCACCAGAAATTGTCTTAAGAACCTCCATTTCTATATACAGATGCATAGATGGCGCTATATAGGCTCATCACTATCTCTAGTTGCTCCAAATCTATTCATGATCTATTTCGAGATCTAAGTTGTACAAGAATCTCATCTTAAACCCATAATCTGATGTCTCTACCTAGATGACGTATTTCTACTAGGTACGGTACAACTAGGTCCTGGATTTTCTATATATCCGAAAATACAGTTCATGCAAGAAGTTGAGAACAGTAATCAGCTCTTATTCTTGGACGTTCTAGTAACAAACAAAATAGATGAACACCTATAACACATACTATATCAAAACGCACTGAAGCGAACACATACCTGAATGCTGATTCTCGCAATTACCCCTCATAAATACAAGGGATAACAAACGGTCCAATCTCTAACTAACCGACTACCAAGGAAAAGACAAAGAGCTACAATATATAAAAGAAGCTCTCAAACCGATAAATGAAAAACGCATCGTCATCGGGAATCTTTTCATACTTAGAAAGTCCATTGATATTGGCACGCACTTATCAAGCTTATTCATTACAGGTCCGACGTCAATATATTGTAAATTTATAAAAAAAAACATCATATACTGAGGGATTCTTTTATAAAACCTATTAGAACTGGATCAAAATGTTAAATTTATTAGTGCATGATATTGAAAAAACATAGAAACTATTAAAATTTTCAAATGACCAGTTAATTCCCCGGATCTAATGTCTATTAACTACTTTATAGAAACATCTGGACAGATAAGTACGACATGAAAATTAGTCAAATTTAGTTGCCGAAACGGATTTTCATCGTGTTTCACATCATGTCATGAGGATTTATTTTTTACCGTTTTGATATCTTAATTGGATTATTTTGTTAATGATACTAAAGATAAATAATAAATCATCTAGATACAAAATATAATAGATTTATTGTGGTTTAATGGATATGAAGCGAAAAATAAAATAACAGAAACGTTATTTTATTGTAAAAAATTATAAATATGCGAGAATGAGATGAAGAGTGTTCGACTTCTTCTAAAGATGGCGCTCACAGCGTTATTTTAACTAAATTGAAAAATAAGTTTTCTTTAGTATTGCCTGAGTGATTTGAGAGAGATGTTATGAGAGATTATATGTTATATTCCAGCTAATATACTTAATGATGTATATACTAGAGAATTACAACAAATAATGCAATTATTAAACCTTATAATAGGCCGGCGGTATTAGCATCTGGAAAAAAGTTATTTTTAGTAGACTTCTGACTACGCAAAACCTTCAGAATGATAATAGTAATTATGTAGTATCCTATGTCCCATTTTCTTTTTTGGAGAAAATTTTGTATTTAACAATTAAAATGTGAAAAAATAGTTTTTGGAGTTTAAGGAACAGCTGTTGTTTTTCAGCAAAAAAAATTCAAACAAAAAGTGTGCGCTTTGAAAATACCTACAAAATGAGCTAAAGCTCATCCAAATCTGATAATTTGTAAATTAGTGATTGCAATAAAAACTGCTAAAATGGCTGTTTTTTTCAATTGTTAATAAACAATAGAAAAATAAATTGTATTAACTTTATATTGCACCGAAAGGAGCCTCTTGTTGCATACAACAAGTGTGCATAAAAATATTCAATAGTTTTTTGCACAGTGAATTTGTTTATAGCATTTTATGTTTTTTTTTCTTCTTCCTCTTCTTCTTCTTCTTCTTCTCGGTAGAACCACGTTCTGTTATCTACACAATGCCTCATCTATCCTCGTTTGAGGTCGAAATCCAGCTGTCTCTCCATCTTTTGGGGGGCCGTCCAGGCGGCCGTTTGATGTTTGGTTTCTCTCTCATCACGGTTTTTGCTAGTCTGTCATCGTTCATTCGTTCCACGTGATCTCTCCACTGCCTACGACGGTTTCGAACCCACTTCACAACATCCCCCACTCCGCTGTCCTCGCGTATTTTTGCGTTTTTTATTCTATCTCTTAAACTTGTTCCCGTGATCATTCTCAGCGTTTTCATTTCTGTGGTTCTCATAATTTATTTTGTCTTTGTTGTTTCATTTCTTGTTTCTGCGCCGTAGGTCAGTATCGGTCTTACACAGACCTTGCAAATTCTTGCTTTGCTCTCAACCGTCATATGTTTATTGTTCCAGATTATGTCTCTTAGTTGGCCTGATATCATGGCCGCTTTGTTGGCTTGTGTGCGTACTTCTTCCGTTACTGCCCTGTTACTTGTTATATGTGCTCCCAGGTATTGAAACTTCTCAACATGTTCGATATGTTTGTCATCAATCATTAGTTTGCATCTTACCGGTTCTTTTGCTATTACCATTGCTTTGGTTTTCTCCACAGATACTGTTTGGCTGTTCGATTGAGATGGAAAAGCATTCTTTGTAAGTTGCCCTCGCTATCTGCTGTTAAGGCAAATCGTCTGCATAGCATATAATCTGAATGGTGTTGTGTCTCATTGGGTACCCAATATTTGTGCTTTTTACCTCATCAATGATTTCGTCCATGATTACATTGAAAAGTGTTGGACTTAGGCTATCACCCTGTCTTATTCCTATGGATAGTGGGATTTCCCCTGTTAGAGTGTTATTTGTTTTAATTATCATGGTGTTTTCGGAATTCAGTTCGTATATTCTGCGTATGATTGCTTCGTCTACTGTAAAATCCACAAAACAAATGAACAGTGGTTTATCGTAGTCGATAAATTTTTCAACCAGCTGTCTGATAATAAATATGCCGTTGATAGTAGAGCGGTTATTCTGGAAGCCCTGCTGTTCTTCACACGCCCCTAACTTGTCTACGATCCGTTGTGACAGTATTTTGATTAACAATTTGGCTGAACTGTTCAGTAAGCTGATTCCCCTTTAGTTTTCGGGTTGTTTCTTTGATCCTTTTTTGTGGATCGGAATTGTGATGCTTTTCCGCCATTCGTTGGGTACTGACGGTGTGCAGAGTATTTTTTGAAATAGAACAGTGAGCTCTGTGACAAGGCTGGGGCCTCCATACTTTAGCATCTCATTCGTAATTTGGTCGGTACCAGGTGATTTTCTATTTTTTTTTTTTAATTGTCAGGTGCATCTCTGCTTCACTGATGTTAACATCTGTTAGTTCTGTGGTTTCTTGTTGGTTTTCGTCTACGTTGTTTTCTGTAGCTGGTGCCTGGAATAAGTTCTTAAAATGACTAACCCATTGTTGGCTGTCGATTGGACTTAGTTGAACGTATTCATTGATTGGTTTTTTTCTGTTCCTCAGCATGTTCCATATTTTCGTTTGTCCTCCATATAGGTCGTGTTCCATGTCTCTTGAATACTTTTTCCAGTATTCTTTCTTTAGTTGAGCTATTTGACTGTTGATTCTGTTTCTCACCGTTTTGTACTCTTCGAAATGGTTTGTTGTTTTGTGCTGTCGTGCTAACTGTTCGTGTTCCGATCGCCTCTCTGGCGCTCTCTTGTATATTTCTTTTCAGTTTTTCCCAGGCTTTCTCCACTCCGTCATTTTCAAGGATTGTAGTAGCTTTTATTTTCTCCAAGAGTCTCTGCTGATACAATACTTTTGTGCTATCGTTAGCGAATGATTCGGTATTGTATTTAATAAAGGTATGTTTCTGTTTATACTTTGTTGGGACCGGTATTTACATAATACTAGTCGGTGGTCGTCTTTTCCCAGGTCTGACGAATTCAGAGTTCTGACATCGAGTATTTGGTGGGGTAACACTTTTCTGTTCGTTATTATGTAGTCTATGGTTGATTCTTGTTCTCGGGTGTTTCCCCATGTCCGTTTATATTGCCACTTATGTGGAAAGAAGGTGTTATTTATTCTCATCTCGTTTTGAGCGCACAGTTGTATGAGTTGTTCCCAGTTGTCATTTTGTGTTACCTCATTATATCTCTGCATTCCTCCCGGAATGGGTTCGTTACCTATTCTTGATTTGAAGTCTCCTAGCATAAACACTTTTTCTCTATCGGGTATGGTACTTAGTAGATCTTGCAGTTTATTGAAGAACGTTTCTCTAAACTCTCTGGGTTTGCTGACATCTGCTGCATAGACACTTATGATGTTCATCTTTTCTGGTTGTAAGTTTAGGATGACGTGAATGAGTCTTTCATTCATGTTCTTTTATTGTTTATTCTCAGCGACCTGGAGATCATGCAGTGATCTGCGAATGCGCAAATGAAAACTTGAGATTTAAACTTACAATAACAAAAAAGAGCCAAATTATTTGTTGATTTTAAATTGTTGAAACAGATAAACAAAGTTGTGGTTGGTTTTTTCGTTATAAAGAAATAGAATAACCCTTCGACAATTGTTAATATCGAAATGCCGATAAGTAGATGTTATAGGTGAGATTTTGGCGCATTTTGAAAGAAAAAACGTAAAAAATACAGGATGTTCCATTTAAAAAATTTAAACTTGATAATACAGGGTGGTTGGTTTATTTTAAAAATAACCTTGTTGAATTACCTTTACAGTGGTAATAAAATATTAAATCCATTAAATTCAGGGAAGATTTTCATATTAACGAAATTAACAATTTTAACTATTGATTCTATTTATTTTTCTTTTCCTAAAATTACCAAAATCGCATTAAGTATTATTTTACATGTTATGTTCGAAATCTGAGCCATTATTTCTCATACATTTTCGGGCCCTTTTCCTCACTTGGGTGGTGGTTAAGCCTAGACTTATTTCTTCCCTAAGTGTGACACCTGCTTCATTAATTCTTTCAATCATTTGATTACTCTACTATTTCAACTTTATAGACAAGTTCTTTCATACGTCCCCAGATATGAAAATCTATAGGCGTCAAGTCTGGGGACCTCCCAGGCCACAATATGGGACCGTTTCTTCTGATCCAACGATTAGGGAATGTTTCATTTAAAAAATCTCTTAAGTCAGGCCGATAATGTGCTGGACATCCGTCGTTCTGGAAAATTATTCTGTCTCTTACGTTCAATGGTATTTCATCCACGATATTCGGTATTTCATTTCGTAAAAACACTACAAAACGTAATTGTCTCCGTTTAAATGTTCAAGAAGAAAATATGGCCCAATGATTACCGCTGCCCATACATTTACACTGAATTTGTGTTGGAAAGATATTTATTTTTTCATATGCGGATTCTCATCAGCCCAATAATGCAGATTGTGGAAGTTGATGATTTCCTCCTGAGAAAATTTCGATTTATCGGATCATAAAATACGTTTTAAGAAAAGTCCATCTTCCATGCCAGCACTTAAGAAGTAACGGCAGAACATAATTCTCCATGTAATGGAATGGATATTTTCCTTCAATTTTCAAAACGTTCCACAACTGGTTGTTTATCTACTGCTGTTTTTATTTTGTTTATGTTTATTTTAGAAAAAACAATTACCGGCCTGGTGAACAGAAACACAAAAATTCATCTTCTAAGCGTTCAGAACATCCAATGCAATACCTTAGATATTTTGTACTTTAATTAAATAAAGAAAAAGTGAATAGAGAAAATTATTAATTTCGTTAATATGAATATCTTTTCTGAATTTAATGTATGTAATATTTTATTGAAACGGGTTTCGATAAACCACTGTAAAGATAATTCAGTAAAGTTATTTTTAAAATAAATTGAATGCATTTATGTTTCACACTGTTAGAAAAAAAACATCTCTCAAATCTAAGAATAAAACTTGAATTTTCGTAGATGAATAAGATTTTTGAGTATACAGTTTTCTGTCTGTTATTTTAATTTTAGTCCTTTTGTGGTTATTATAGTGTAGGAACCAAAGAATAAGAAAAAAAATATTTCAAACAGAAAAATTATACCAGTATCATAAAAATTAAATTCTCAATCACCAATTCCCAGAAAACCGAAAAATTATAAAATGTGCTGTAACTCGACAACCGTACATTTCTGTACAAAGGCATATATGGCATAAATTATTCAAAATGACATTATCTATCACCTCTTCCAGACTTTCTATGTGTCTGGTACCATCCTGTATATCTCCGTAATTAAAACTAAAAATAAAAATCTGACAACGCCACTGGATTCTACAGAAAAAAATACCTTAAAAATGCATTATGAGTTTTATCGTAGTTGTTGTGATAAATAAAATATAGGACATTTTAGAAAATTGTAAAATTCGAAAATTGCCCGATCGCGATAGCCACAATTTGTTTTCGCCATTATAATTTTCAGCAAAAAAGAGCTCTTTATCATATTTTTAAAATCTTTTACGTTTTTCCAAATAGCCTATAAAAACATTCAAAACGATTCACCCTGTACATAATAATAAAAAAAAACGAATTTTTATATTCCATTTTAACACTTCGTTCTTTTTTCATCACCCAGATGTTATGTTACGTACTCTTTGTCCCCAATAACGCTGAAGTAGATTATATTTTTTGATGAAAGTAAAATCGTGCCTATGACTCATTTAGGGCGTAAATTATCATGAAATGACAGACAGGGGAGCGAGCAGGGGAGTGTTTGGTTTTTTACTTTTTATGAAACACCCCTACGCCTCACATTTATTCCGTTGTATTCAACACGCATATATGGGTGATAGAAGTCACTTAATGACTAGTAGATTTAGGATAATGATATTATAATGATATTAGATCCTCGAAGCTATGTGGCCAAACCTACACTGTAAAAAGAAATTCATTAAATTTAATGTAAATGTGCTGGAAGCAAATTTCACAAAGGTTTATCAAACGCATACTGTTAAAAATAATCTTAAATTTAATGCAAATTTAATGTCCATTCTACATTAAATTTAATGATTTTGTACTTTAAATCGTGAATAATTTACATTTACTTTGAATTTAAAGCAAATTCGTTAAAATATCAGTTCTTTGTACATTAAATTTGATTAAATGGTATTTGAAATTTCAAGAAAGTAACTGAAAAGATATTTCAACATTCTGTCCATTAAAATTAATTCACATATACCCTAATACTAAAGGAATTTACATTATTATTCAACATAAATTGCATGGAAGTCCGGGAGATGGCTCGACTTATATTGAACTTCTTATTTAGTATGATACAAGTTACTTAAAAGAGTCAATTTTCTTATGGTGAGATATACATGTCGGCCCCATACTGACGGGAACCAAAATCATAAGATAAGATAAGATAAGATCATTTATTAATGTCAATGCACAAAAAGTACTTACACAAGACAATTAATAAAAATAGTATACAATCAAATAGCTTAAGTAGTAATAAAACTAGTGTGTGTATAAAAATTAAAATATGTACAAGTAAAAAATACAAGAAACATATAGGTTACCAAGACAAAGTAGCAACAGATATGCTTGCTTAAACAATATAAACATTTAAATGAAAAGAACAGAAACAACACTACATTAATTAACATATTATTTAAAAGTTATAATTTATAAATTCCTCGGTGGAGTAAAAGGCATTTTGGACAAGAATTTGTTTTATTTTATATTTAAAATTTAAATAGGGTAGATATTGTAATTCTAGGGGAATTTTATTAAAGAGTTTGATACCCCAATATCCCGGGCCACTCCGCCACCTCTTCACACGTTGGTACATAGGCACTAATCTATCCTTAAATCTAGTGTTATGGTCATGCACCTCGGCATGAGTTCCATAAACATGCCTATTCTTATGAATATAAAGCAGATTCTCAAGTATATTCAAAGAAGGGATGGTTAGTATACCAAGAGTCCCGAAGGCCTCCCTACAGCCTTCTCTATAGTTAAGACCCGACAAAGCCCTGATAGCCCTTCTCCGTATTTTAAATACTTGAGATACCTGGATGCATACCCCCAAGTCAATATGGAATAGGACACGACTGGATGAAAAAGTCCAAAGTATACTGTTCTTAATACAGACCTTGAGGCACTTTCTGCTAAAGAACGAAGAGCATATAAAGCCGTATTAAGCTTTTTAGCTATTTTCTGGATATGGCCGTGCCAACGAAGCCCCTCATCCATCTGCACTCCCAAAAACTTGACATTTGGTTTCTCATTAACCTCCTCTATATTTCTGAGTGAGAACACCATTTTATTGGTTTTTCTTTTATTGAGAAGTAGTCTGTTTGCACAAAACCACTCCTCAATATTTCTCTGCACACTGTCGATCTCTGACAAAGTATTTTTTAGCAGATTTGTCGACACAGCGACCGTGGTGTCATCCGCAAACAAGGTGAACTTTGCTGTTGGTTCAACAAGAGGTAAGTCATTGATATCGATTAAAAACAGGATGGATCCCAAGACAATGCCCTGTGGAACACCTATGTTAAGCTCACCCTGTCCAGACGACACCCCGGCAACCCTAACAATCTGCATCCTATTCTTCAGATATGATTCCAAGAAAGAAACACTTGTATTAGAAAAAT
This sequence comes from Diaprepes abbreviatus, assembly GCA_034092305.1. Taxonomy (NCBI): domain Eukaryota; kingdom Metazoa; phylum Arthropoda; class Insecta; order Coleoptera; family Curculionidae; genus Diaprepes; species Diaprepes abbreviatus. The sequence goes on from JASJET010000307.1 coordinate 302,447, forward strand.
TGTATTTTTTGAGTTTTTGAAGAAGTATTTGATGCGTAACACAGTCAAATGCCCTACTTAAATCACAAAATAAGGCACCCGTATACTCCATTTTGTTAAAGGAATCTGAAATGTAGGAAACAAGGTCCAGGATCGCCATTATGGTATTACTGTCACTCTTGAAACCTAACTGACAGGGAGTAAAGAGGTTGTTTCCTTCAAAATAATCTATTATTTTATTAGATATACATTTTTCAAATATCTTTGAGATGATGGGTAACAAAGAAATCGGTCTGTAGTTGCCCGGTGAGTCAGGGTCTCCCTTCTTGAAGATGGGAATAAGTTGGGCAATTTTCAATATATCTGGGAAGGTATTTTCCTTAAAACATTGATTAATAGGAGTAGTCAAAGGGGAGATGATAACATTCTGTATGCCTTTTATAAGTTTGACATTCAAACCAAAGATATCTGAACTATTTTTATTTTTTAATTGGGCAATGATGTCCCTGACCTCAATAAAGGACACAGTGAGGCGGTCTTAAAACAAAAGTAGCAAGAGTCCGGTGTCATCCGCAAAGAATTATTGATGCGCATTTAAACGCTGGCAGCCTTTTTAATAATCCTGAGATATTAGACAGATTCCAATTTCATTTTTTAAGAAGTGTTAATATATGTATTGAACAAAACGACGGTCATTTTGTACATTTGCTTAATTAACGTTTTCTTTTTAGTTATTTTTTTCAATCTTATTAAAAAACAGACATGGACTTTTAACATTTATTTATTTTAAATTGTTTTATTATAAGAGCAGTATATGCAAGTAAATGAAAATATTTTTTCCCGGCCAAACCGCTTATCCAATCCAAAATTTTTCAAGAGGAAGTTTCCAAATACATGCTGTTATCCGACAGAAATATCTAGGGTGTCATAAAGTTGATGATATAAAAAATCAGAAACGATGTTTACAAGTGACGTCACTACTTTATAGCCAGTCACTATACAACTAGCAAACGTCACATCAAAAATCATTAAATTCATTTACCACGTTTTGGAAATATCAATATTTCCTTAAAACTTTGAGGTCTTCAACCGCTTAAACGATGTAGTATCGGATTTAACACTAAGTTGGCTTAAATCTACCTAGTTTGATGTCAAGCATCATCATCAAACGTTGTAAACGTATTTTTCGGACACCCTGTTATCTGAGGTGTCTACGAGCTAATTCCTACCACTGTTTCCTCATTTTAGAAAACATTCGAAGAGAAGAAAAAAACATCATTTCTGGAGTGCATCGTGGCACTGAACCCTATTAATAAATAAATCATTTATTCTTCTTCTTTAGGTGCCATGTCCGTATTCAGACGTTGGTGGTCATCTTGTTTACAATTTCCTGAAATCTTTCTCTATCGGCTGCAGCGCGAAATAGTTCCTCCACCGTGCAATCACACCACTGCCTGATGTGACGTGGCCATGAAAGCTTCTTTCGGCCTATCCATCTTTTTCCTTCCACTTTTCCTTGTATTATAAGGCGAAGTAGATGGTATTTAGGTCCTCTAATGATGTGGCCGAAGTATTCTGTTTTCCGCCTCTTTATAATGTTCAAGAGCAGTCGATCTGTATCCATCATTCTGAGAACATCCCCATTGGAAGTGTGCGAAAAACAAATAAAAATCTCAAGAAATCAAACAAACTTTCGTTTAGCGTCTTTTTGTTTACTATAATGTGACGTCATATGCTTCACGTGACTAGCGGCATTACTGAAATTACCTTTCGGTACGCCTTTTTGCCATTCAAACTTTTTAATAGATTTATACCGAAAATACAACAGATCTACAGGAAATAATATTTACGTAATATGCATTAAATGTAATAAAAAAATAACATGAAATAATTTGCCAACAGTAGTCAAATATCCTGTTTCACATAGCTTTGGTTCAAGTGGTTTTAATGAGTTTAAATGAACTGTTACTAATCTATTATTGCGAGATCTTCGCCAAGGCGCCCTAAAATACATTCTTGTCTATGTAAAACGATCATACTCAATCCAAGGAAATGATTTTATGCACGCTGGCAACATTATCACTCTTTATATTATTAGTGAGTATCGATTTATAAAATTAAAATTAATATTTCGCTCAGAGATATGCGAGGAATTTAATAATATGTTCGCTCGTTAAGATAATGACTCATCGATTTCTGCCATTTAAATAATAATTTTATATTATTATGCAGTATGGCTTTCCGAACGCATTAAGGCAGCCATTTATAGTGTTTCGTCAGCGTATTTTTTTCTGCTGACTTCTGCATAGTTTTTGCAGGAATGCCATTATATAAATGGTAATTTAGAGCTTGCTAAGTAAATAATTGGTTGGAAGTGAGAGTGGAGCCTTATCAAAAATATAATCCGGTCAGTTTTATTACTAATTGTTCAAGGGATTAAAAATATTGCACTAGAAAGCGGAAAATAAAAATACAATAAAATAATTTCTAATTGAAAATCGGGCTGAATTTTTAGTACCGATATTGTGTATCTCGTATCAACGGCACACAGCTCTAAACCTTCAGAATTTTGAGATAAAGCTGGATGAAGTATAAATTATTATATTTTTTAATTTATAGTACTCTTATTCTACTTCTAGGGGCTCAGATAGGTTCCGAAATTTCTAATGACTATTATTAATTAATTGGAATGTTATTTAATAACATGTAAAGTGACGCCATGTCATTCGACGTCAAAGTAGATAAAAACCTGTCACAAAACATCAGGATCTAAATTCACAAGTAGCGCGTGCATTTTTGACATATTCTATTATCTCAAGCTATATTAAGTCATCATGTCATATGACGTCTAATCTGATAATTTTGGGTCATATAAAGGTGCGTATAAATATGGCAAGACGAGCGCGTGACGCGTAGGGACGCAAACGATACATTGATGTTTGCAAAACATCGATGTTTCGTTTATAAACATCGATGTTTAGATGAGCGATACATCGCCGATATATCGTCGACAAATTTACTAACCATCGCCATCATTCAGTTATCTCCCTTCTTCAAGTCATTTTAGGGATGAACGATCTGACAAAAATAATCGGTTCGGAATTACTACGGCATTAAGAAGTTAACAAAAGAAATTACGTAACGGTTAGTAAAGCTATTCCACTTGTCAGTTACGTCCGAGAAGCAACAGAAAATATGAAACCTAAAAATGAAATGGTTATACAATTTAAAGTGGAGATGAAAAAACAACTAGCGAGAGGGTTTGATAACGTAGAGCATTCTTGCCATTTCAACTATTCTCGGCTCTCAATTTATTTAGATACATATGTCCCCACATTCAAGAATGACACATCTGATGAGACTGATAAAGATGATTCGAAATTTGACATTTAGAAATACCATAAGACACAACAAGGAGTAACAGAGGAAATACCTATCATGACGGGAATACGACAAGGCGACAGTATGAGTCCATTTCTCTTTAATTTAATTATGAACAAGGACAACAAGGAGTAACAGAGGAAATACCTATCATGACGGGAATACGACAAGGCGACAGTATGGGTCCATTTCTCTTTAATTTAATTATGAACAAAGACAACAAGGAGTAACAGCGGAAATACCTATCATGACGGGAATACAACTAGGCGACAGTATGAGTCCATTTCTCTTTAATTTAATTATGGACAAGGACAACAAGGAGTAACAGAGGAAATACCTATCATGATGGGAATACGACAAGGCGACAGTATGAATCAATTTCTCTTTAATTTAATTATGGACAAGATAATTCAAAATGTAAAAGAAGTCAATGGAGGATACAAAATGGGACGAACATTTTTAAAAATCTCATGTTTTGCCGACGACGCCTTATTGTTAGCAGAAAATGAAGACGATCTGCAACGACTACTATACCGATTCAAGACCACATCAAAAAATTTAAATATGGAAATATTTACAGACAAGACCGAAACGATGGTAATTTCAAAAGATCCTGTCAGATGCAAATTGGTGGTGAAGAACCATCCTATCAAACAAAGCATGTCTTGCAGATACTTGGGAGTTGATGTATCAAGCAATAAAAATCTATACCAGTAAGTCAGAGCACAGGCTAACAAGGCCTCAAGGATATCAGGATGCCTGAGGGACATAATCTGGAAAAATAAGTATATGTCCACAGAGAGCAAAGTACGCATCTACAGAACTGTGATAAGACCAGTACTAACTTATGCATCGGAAACATCTAAAACAAAAAGTACGCTACGAACGGCTGAAATGAAAACGTTAAGAACAATCAAAGGAGTAACCCTAAGAGATCAAATAAGAAGTTCCGAAATAAGGGAAGAGCTCAAGGTGCCTGATGTGGTACGGTTCATAAGGTCAAGGTGCAGATATTGGAGGGACCATGTGGACAGAATGAGCTAAGAACGAGATACCAAACACTAGAAGACCCACTGGTCGAACTCCAAAACAATGGCACGAATGTTGGACATCAACATCACAGGAAGCTTAATATAGCAGAAAAACAAGACGTCGTCTTAAATAAAAGAGGAAGAAGAAGAAGGAAATACCATAAGCAGTTGGCACATAAAAATATGAAAATAAATCTTTTTTTATGGTTGCAGGAACCATCAGCGAAACAGAGGTTCAGATCTCTCTGTCATCTCCTGTTTCACTAATAAAAAGAGAGGCCATTGAAATCTGGGAGGATATGAAATCTCTTTTTCCCACACTTGCAAAAAATACAATGATATACTTTCCCATCGTCACCATGTCTATGCAGACAAAGAACGAGAATAGTAATAGAAATATTTTTGAATATTTTAATGACAATCCGAGTAGTCTACGAGAATTGATGGCACTGAGCTTAACACTTAAAAATCAACTGTTTATAATTTTTCCAAAGTTACTAAATACCATCCTTATAAACCAACAATTGCACAAGAACTTCAAGAAGGTGATTTTGATATGTTGGTAAATGTTTAGAAAATCTGCCCTTTTTCAATAAAGTTCTATGGGCAGATGAAACACATTTCAGTAACTGTGCAGTTTTTAATTAAAAAATCGCCATTGTTGGGCTCTTGAAAACCCGCAATTAGGCGAATTACGAAGCTTGCAAGTACGATTTGGTTTTAATGTGTTCTAAGAAGCTGCGGCTACCATCAACCAGGAGAGAAATATACTTCTGGGGATCAAGGTATCTAAGCTTATTTCCTTTAACTCCGTTTCAAAATTGCTAAATAAATTAAAATACAGAAATGTGTTTACAACTTATGATCCGTTTTATTTAATTTGATGGCTTAGTTTAAGTGAAGTCAGTTAATCATCGATCAGTCAGTAAATAATGCATCTAATAATTTAGGTGAAAAATGTTTAAACTAAATTGAAAATTGTTGCACTGCTATCACTAATGCAGGTATATTTCATGTGAAATTTCTGATGCTGATGTGAATATTTCTAGTTCTTATTCGTGTTTTTAAAGGTCTGTGATCTTACTTTAGTTATGTGGTGATAAGAGAATCGCAAAACATAAAGGTAAGGTCATTTTTTTAAAAACTTTTCAAAACATCGAAAAAACATCGATGTATCACTCTTGTGGTCGATGTTTTTCAACATCGATGTTTTATCGTGAGAATATCGATGTTTATAAAAACGATGTTACATCTCTAGTGACGCGTCCATGAGGAGCTTGTCTCGAACTTGCAGGGAAACCTTCTTTGATGTTTACTGGTTCGATTGAACGCTTATGCTGTCGAAAGAGATTTTTAAACTTGTTTGGGCAGTGTAAACCAACAAGGGGTAAAAATAAACAAAAATAAATTAATATTTGTATATAGAGATATTTATCAGTATTTCCGAATTTTGATAATTTGAAATAGGTGGCGTTTTCGCACCAGATGTGTTTTGCATCAAGGATACTCAAATTTGTTATACAAGTGAGTACAGTAGTAGATTTTTACAAAGAATTTTGGTACAGAATATGAGCAAATTTAAAGATGTTTCTTTTTTTTTAATCAGACTTATTGGTGACGAAGAACAAAAGACAGCCTTGTTTTGGTTGAAGTGGAGCACACCATGCAAATTCCTCAGGAACGTTTTAATACAAAGTGAGCGAAGAAGACACACCCGCCCTGCCACGTCTGATGATGAAGAATAAACGGCTCGTTTGTTAGTTTTTCGCAGTGGGATTTTACTGTAACAAGTTAATTAAATAAAAAACGAAAAACTTCGGCGATAATAGCACACTATCTTAAAAAGAAGGTCGAGATTGGAAATTCTAAAAAATTTATGGTTTCAACATATTAACGGACTATACTCCGTTAGATTTAGAAATTTTCTTTCCGCAGATCTCTGCAAAATTCTTGACTCGATTTTATTTCACACATCCACTTCTTTTTTTTTTAATTTTTGTCCATAACTCACAAATTTTGGAATTATTTGCAAGTTTCTTCTAAATTCAACATATTTTCTTCCGACCACTCCATATTCACTTATGAATAACTTTTAATCAATTCCTAGTGCTAAGTAAATTTAATTTCATTAACAAAAAAATCTCGTGTCGTCAGTGTCGTTGCAAAGTACATTTTTCCTTTGAGTTTGCACCAAAAAACCGACAGAAAATGGATCACTGGAAGTCTTAGTCGAGCTACTCGCGAACAATAGAACTATAAAAAAAAATGGACCCAAATGCATTTATTACCTCCTTTAAGACCTGCCGCCGAAAGCCCTCGACAACAATAGAAACCGGCAAAATTCAAAGGAGTCTCGTTGCAAGTTCGCAGCATACTCGTCACGGGCGCATCACGCGCTCGGCTTGCCATATTTATACGCATTTTAACGTTATAGCGGTAAGTTCGATTTTAAGATTCGTTGTGTTCTACTGCGAGTCATCATGTTAATCATTACTCAATGACTAATGTTTATAGTATCACAGACCATCACAGAAGTAATTGCATGTCACTTCTTGTTTGAGCATATTACCCTGTGACATCCCGTTCATCTCACAAGGGGAAGTCGCAACCTTAACTAAGGTCATTTCAAGAAATCCCTAAATGCGTTCATGCCATTGCTCATTTGATTGTTGTGAAAAATTTAGTCGAACGCGTTATACACTGACAAGTGCGGTACTCTTTTAGAAGCTCTCTGACATCAGCTGTAGTGTCGCAACTGGGTAAGCACTTCATCAGTGCTCCGAGAGCTGAGAGTTCGATTCCTACTGGTGGCAAAAATTTTTCTTTATCATATTAAAAATAATTACCATCGATTTTTCCAATTATTAATTATTTCATGTAGTTTTTACACATAAACATTTACACAAGTAGTTTACATCTAAGGTGAAGACATAGTTCAAGGTACTATATTAATATAGCCTCTATAGGAGCTGATTTAGTTTTGGTTTTATTTATTTTTTCTGCTTTTATAACTTTCTTCAGTGAATTAGCAACACAGAAACGCGATAAAATTGGAAAATTAACAATTTATATATTTTTATTGAGCTCTTTTGCCAGTACAAGGTGTTAAAAACCCCACCAAAATATCTCACTTTTATCAGAAGTTATACGTAAAACAGTTCGACAAACAACGATTTTTTTTAAGTTTTTAGTCTCTTTACCTAAATCTATAAATTAAAATTTGTCTTCGCTTACCTACAAAAGCAGCAGGGCTACACCACTGAATTAATCTGACAAATTTTGTTGGCAGTGTGATTTACGTTTACGTACCTGAAATAAAGGAAAATCAATTACTTATGTGATGTTTATTCTTTAAACATTTGAAAAAAATACAATATGGCTATAAAACAATGTAGCGGACACTTTTCTAAAGAATATTTTTTATGAAAAATATAGATTTTTAAAAAATCAAGAATATCCTTATTCTTCAACAAAAATTTAGTTAATATTATCAATAATAATCAATGCCCAATAGGTAAGTATAAAAAACCATCGATTATTTTTATGTTTAAATTCAGAAATCTATATTTTCCGCCAGCCATTACCGACACAAAATAAGTTACACGTCTAAACCTCCTTCAAATATTACAAAACAGAAATAGCAACCCAACCTAAAACTGCCTAAAGAATATACGGTTAATGGAGTGAGAATGCCTATATGCCGACTCGAAAGTGATACGCTAGACAGTCACCTACAATGTAATCTCATCAAAATGTAAACAAAATCGACGGAATCATCCAAAATAAAATCAAGGAAATTGTCATAAGAAAGGATAAAAGTAAGAATTTCACCTGAATAGTAGGCAGGAAAAGCGATATCCATCAAGAAAAAGGTAAAAGCAAATTCCTCAGCTAAGTAAAAAAAAACAACCCAGCACAGTGCAGAGAATTAACGGCATAATGGTTAAGCAAAAAAAGTTTATAAATTAACTTTAAACTGTATTTTGTAGTGTGAGAGTATACGCAAATTTCAGAATGATAAAGAAAATAATTGAGTGGGGAAGAAAATTTGTAAGTATGTGCCTTGAATAGCATTGCTGACTGTTTAGAAAATGTATGTCTCTCAGTGGGACATAATATTAAAAATCTGTAAGGAAAGAAAAAAAGAGATTGCTTCCGCCACATACCAATAAGTATCCAACATTTGACGTAAACGAGCAGAAGACTATATATTTACCAATCTGTAACAGTGGCCCTTGATGTTTTTCAAAGAAAAAATGCAACTATTTCAAGCGCTGTAAAGCAATGGAGACACAGCATATCCAAAAAGAACTAGAGCTTTTACTACAAAAAAAAAAACATTTCATCATCGATATAACCAAGCATTAATATAGTATCATTTTTTAGCTTATATGTTTGATCCCCAAAAACAAAATTAAAAGTTATCAACAGAAGAAATAAATTTGACTGAAACTATTGGTAAATTATTTGAAAATACGGGATTGCTACTACTAGAAATAAAGTCGAATGCACGCTTCAGTCCCTAAAGAAAATTATGTGTTCTGTCTGAAGTCTGAAGTTGCAAAACCAGGAATAAAGCAGTTCCTCAGTGCAGCTGCTTGTTCAGCATCGGTGGAAAGCATGTTTAGTACATTTGGTTTTGTGCACTCCAATTTAAGAGATAGATTGGGGATTGAAAAAGGTGGAAAATTGATGTTTCCATTTAAAGTTTACAATGAAAATACAAATGATAATAAATTATAAGTTTGTGATTTCAAGTCATCTTTTATATTTACATTTTTTCATTGCTGTAAGTTTTAAATATTTTAGAAAGTAAACTACCTAATTTATGTTAAGTTTATGACATGTGTGCAGCAGAGACATCACTCTAGAACTAAGAATGAGAATTTTAAGATGTTATGTATTTTCAGTGCTGCAGTATCGGTTGGAAGGCTGGACACTAAAACAAGAACACATAAATAAACTGCAAGCGTTTGAAATATGGTGTTACAGAAGAATGTTGAGAATATCTTGGACGAAGAGAAAAACAAACGTAGAAGTATTGCTAGCGATGGACAAAAACTATGAAATAATTAACAACATAAAAATAAGGAAACTGCAATATCTTGGACATATAATGAGAGGCCAGCGATACGAGTTGCTTAGATTGATCATGCAGGGTAAAATAGAAGGAAGAAGAAATATCGGAAGAAGAAGAATTTCATCGTTGAGGAATTTGAGAGAGTGGTTCAATTGTACCTCAGTAGAACTTTTTCGAGTAGCGGCAAATAGAGTGAGAGTGGCAATGATGATATCCAACCTCCGATAGGAGATGGCACCTGAAAAAGAAGATAGTTTAAGGTAAAGATTATGTTTTTTTATGTTCTTGAACGTTGCATTGTAGCTATTAAGTTATTTGTGAATATTTTTTCGCAAGTTGTTTAAAATATTATAATAAATATCTTTTTTTTTATTTTCATTTGCTTAAAATCATCTCAACTTTGATCAACATAGTTGTATTTAAGTTGTATCCTACTAACCTAAATATTTTGATTAAACTATGTATTGTCATTTTCAAAACTTCAGGAAACATAATGCTATGTAGTAAAAGCTATGATGGTACCTGGTTAGACTCTACTCTGAACACATTTGCAAACCTACACGGTAGAACTCTATTTAACAAAATTTTTCAAATTATTACTAGATGGGGTAAGGATAATTGGATATGCTGATATTCTTCTAATACTTGGGGTATAATAACAATAAATCAAAGAGAACTAAACTAAATTCAGCTTTGGAAAGAATACATGAATGTCTAATTGAAAGTGTGCTCTCCCTTTCAGTAGGAAAATGTGAAGCAGTAAGTATCTCTGAAGGCAGTCGAACTAGATATTAAAATTGACTATAACTTATAACAGCCATAATTTTCTTCTTTACTAACTTCGGTGTTCTTGTGTCCTTTTCCTATTTCTACTCCTATCTATCTAAGTATTGTCGCAGATGGCGGCACACTCAGAATCTGGTTTATAGGTTCCGACGCAGAAAGGTTTAAATATGAGTATGCAGATGTAGAAAGTGTATCAAAGGTGTCTGGGGAAAGCTCCGACGGACCACCCACTGATGAGTCCACCATCGGTAGCTAGGACGAAACACCTCTTAGGGTCTAAAAATAGACTGTGACGAACCGATCGCTTCGACACGGGTGCGGTCTCGTTTACAACATGGCGACCGTGACAGGACCTAAGGCAGCAAGGGTTGCCTGGATTGCTGGGTTATAGCAATGGGCCTATAAGACCCTAAAAGCATCCGCATCTGCAGTTTCTGCACACTAAGAATCTGGTTTATAGGTTCCGACGCAGAAAGGTTTAAATATGAGTATGCAGGTGTAGAAAGTGTACCAAAGGTGTCTGGGGAAAGCTCCGACGGACCCACCGATGAATCCACTGTCAGTAGCTAGGACGAAACACCTCTTTTAGGGTCTAAAATTAGATTGTGACGAACCGATCGCTTCGACACGGGTGCGGTCTCATTTACAACAGTATATATAGGAGTATTCTCTCACATTTTTAATTATTTTGCCAGTCATTCTTATTTGTATTTCCTGTTGGCTCACTATTTTTGTTTAATTTTCAGTCTTATAGGTTTCTTTTCTTTATCTATGTATGTACGTGGGTAGAGTTGGGGTCTGTACACTGAGACCTAGTAGATCTATTGTGCCCACTACTGCTGCCAAGTCGTAAGAGTTACCTTATCGGCTAGGCTTCAAGGTGGGTAGCTCCCCTTCTTCGATTCGATGTATTCCCAAGAATCGCATCCTAGGGTTTTCTAGAGCTCTGCACTCTGAAAGGATATGAATAGAGGTTTCGTCCTTCTTCTCACAGAATCTGCAAAAGCCATGATAGATACACCAAAGTATTGCAGACAAAAATTGTAACCAAGTCACTTCATGTAACTTAACGCAAGATACAGATTTACAGAGATTTCTAAATGAAAGGATGAAACCTTAATAATAACAAGTTTGTTTTTGATGGGAATATATTTTTCGAGGATTAGTTAGGGAAACAATTATTCATTACGTTTCTAATGAAACTTTCAGTAACCAACTGAAAGCCAGATTGGCTCATTTTATAAGACCTTGGGGTAAAATTTAAATAATAAATGTAATATTAAATATTATTTTATAATTTGGCGCAACAGATTAGCTAAATTTCCATTAATTTCGTATTACCCCTGAACAGCTAATATTATTTAATAATTATGTATGACCATAATGTATAAATTTGGGTTAAGTCTTGAAATATTAACCGATTCATAATAATTTAGAGCGAATTATATACAAGGCGATCATAAAAAAGAAGGTAATTTTACTTTAAAAAGTCACCAATGTCCGATCTCCTAGAATTAGAACATCGGTCAGGAACGAGTAACACACAATGTAAATTTTTACTAATGTAGACGCGGCTTTAGGTTCTAGACAACGTAGGACCTTCATTTTTTTACACTGAAATAACTCGACGAAATACGAACAACTGGTTAATTTTCATTGCCGTAGAAGATCGAGAAACGCCGGAAAATTGACATGTTTTATTAACCAAAATTTATTTACAATGCTAATATTAAAATTTTGCAATATATTGTTACTACCACTTTAATTTGGCTATTAACAATATATTCTCATAATAAAATATTTTCGAGTTAAATTCTTTTATTCATAATATGTATATATATATATATATATATATATATATATATATATATATATATATATATAAACTCTTATCTTATATCTTTGGGTAACGGTCCTGGTGAAGTTTTCAAAAGAAAAACTCTTTTTTAGCTACGCCAAGACTAAAATAAAAATGATAAAAATAATAAAAACATCACCCTCGGAGTGCTATTGAACGTACAATGCTTCCAAGACACCAAGGAGGAAGAGGATTGGTGGATACTGGTAAGCAGCTCGACCAACAAATAATAAACTTACGTTCATATTTCCACAGGTTAGCGAACTCTTCTACACTACATCGAGCAATATGCGAAGCAGACAATTCAACGCTACACTTGAGGGAACAAGATATTACTTCTCACCACCAAACAGACCAAGAGAAGCTACAAACCTGGCTACAGAAGCCACTTCATGGACGGCATCCAAATGAAGTCAATCAGGACAATGTCGACAACTCAGCGTCGAACTACTGGTTGATTTCGGGACAGATGTGTCCGGAAACGGAGGGCTTCTTGTTAGCTATCCAAGACCAGGTTATTCCGACGAAGAACTATCGGAAGTTCATCATTAGAGATCCCTCAATAGAAAATGACCAATGCAGATATGGCTGTCGAACATCGGAGACGATTCAGCCGCTAAGATACTCCACCAAGAGTTAGCAGAAAAGTTAAACCTATTACAGGTAGGAAAAGTGCCTTATTACAAGTACAATCTGGAGCCTATTTTTGAGAACAACCAATTATATTGGGACCGAACGGTTCTGACGGATCAGACTAATAGATAAAATTTCTAGGCGAACTACACTAATTGACATTACTCTACCTATCAACAACAACCTAAGGCCAAAATACAACGAGAAGATCGCCCAATACAGAGATCTGGAGGTCTAAATCCGTAGATAATGGGCAATGAACAGCGTCCAAACGATCCCATAGTACTGTCAACAACTGGAGTGATACCAAAGAGCCTCCTGCAGAACATCGAGGGACTGGGCCTTAGAAAGCAGTTCTCCTTGCAACCGCGAGAACCGTCCGAAAGTTCGTAGGAAATACAGCAGACAACGTCACCTAGGACCCGATAACATGGAAAGGGTTCCCACAGAGTTTCATACTTTTGGTGTCTTTGTATGCTTGGTATGAGTGAATAATCACTGGAGGGAGTGCGAAGCTGTTTGGCTTGCAAATCATAATAACACTGGAAGTGCTATTGAACATACAATGCTTCCAAAACATCAAGGAAGAAGAAATATAGAGTACCTTCACGTCATCATCACATTCACTTCATGCACAATGCAATAACTTGTAAACTTACTTCATTGCATCAAAGATATAGGTGAAAATTTCGACTCTTACAGCCAGATAAACTAAGAAGATTTAAGATTTAAACCCGATCTAGCTGCCATGAAATTTAAATCTTATAGTCGGCCAGTTTTGTTTTGCTTCTAATCTTGTCATAATCTATACTACATATGTCAAAAAATAAACGGTTATATAGGGATATTAAGGATAAGAACTTTACAATAAAGCTTTTTAATATGTAAAAGAAATACTTGTATTCCGAAAATTAATAAAGTTCTCCATTTTTGCTGGTTCAGTAGTAAAACAAAATGATTTTTTTATTAAAACTTGCTTGGCCTATTTTTCCTCTTGTCAGGTTAAGCCCTCTGCTGTCAATTTAGGACGATTTTAAATTTAAACCACGTTAGTGAATCGGGCTGTTAATGGTTATAGATAACAAGAGGTATGATTTTAAAAAAATGTATATCTTGGCTCCTATTGGTCGTAGAGCATTTTTTTCCTAAAATCCGGGATTTTCAGCTACTTTTACAGTCCACCTAAAAACAAGTCTGTACCATGAAAAATACCAACGTTAGTCAAAATTTTATAAGCAAAAAAATACCTCTTCTTTAACGCACTTTTCTGACAACAATTTTGAAATAAAAATATTATTTTTTTAACTTTTCTTATAGTTAGACCTTTCAAGAATGCATTTCAAGTTTAAGAATGTCTCTAGAAGCATTATCTTCTGGGCAACAATTGTTTAAACTTTTGGTGTCTTTAATAAACAATTGGCATTAATCATAAACAATTCAACCGATCTGGTTAAACTTTCGCACATTTATAAAGACACATATTGGTCTCAACATCAAAGTGTTATATGGCACTTTGTGTCATTATTGTAAAAATTATTAATATTTATAAAATAGTGCAAAAAAGGGGGGTTTCGCCAATATCTCGATAAATTGTTTATCGATTTTGATGTATAAAACATGGAATTAAAGGTCTTTTCAATACCTACAGGGAGAGTCAACGATTGGATGAAGTAGGTTTGTGCCTTTTCGGTGAAATTAACAAAGAAACTATATTTATTGTTTGATACAGTTTATTTTTACGCAGATTTTAAAAATATTTAGGACTCTACAGGGTGAGCCAAAAAACTAGGACAGCATAAAGTTGTATTTTTTTAAATAGAACACCCTATATACGAATCGTATTTTTGATTTAGCTTATAATTTTAAATCTGTTTTATTAAGGGTTTACTATAACAAAACTTTATAGTTTCTGAGATAATTAAGTTTAAAGAAAAAAAGTCACATTTTCCAGCATCAATTCAATCCTAAATAACGTTTTCAATTTTGTGACAAATATATTCAAATTTGGAATTTAGCAAGGCCAAGGATAAGTTAACATAATTTTTACCCAATATTTGCAATAAAAGCCATGATGAACACATCGGCTCAAATTTGAACAAGTTTAAATGAATAAATATCTTTTTTTTAAATGGTACACCCTGTATATTTTCATGTTATTTAATAGAGTAATAAAAACCCTAAAAGTTTTGTTCAATATATCCTATACCTATTTATAATAGTTTTTGAGATATTTCAGTTTTTCTTATTTTCCATACTTTTTTACAGAAATAGTCTTCATTATCATAGTAGCCATGTAAAATAATAAAAAGAAACTACAGAAACAAACAGAATGTGGTTAAATATGATGAAATACATTATTCGTTATATTACAACGGCAATAGTTTAATTAAACATAATGTGAAAAAATTAACACAACAATAACGACAAGGCAAATACATATTTACTTTTATACTAAATTGAAACAAAAAAATTACCTATTAAATACTGAGATTAATTATTTCTTTTTAATAAGTGTTCGAATAAACGACCCTCTTGTGCAATGCACAAATTTAGTCTTTTTTGCAGATTTTCTCGGACCCTGGACAAAATTAGTGGCGTTATTGTTCTACAGGTATCCCTAATCCTGTTTCGCATATCTTCCACTTGTTGGTGGATTAACATACACCTTATTTTTAATATAACCCCATAGGAAGAAATCTAATGGGGTGATGTCGCAAGACCTTGGTGGCCACTCAATGAAACCCCCACGTCCAATCCATTTTTGCGGATATCGTTGGTCCAAAAACGCACGAACTTCACGATGGTAATGCGGAGGCGCACCATCGTGCTGGAACCACATATTGTCGAGCTCATCCCTATCGAGACTTTGAAGCAGTTGGGGTAGTTCTTCTTGTAGAAAGTTCAGGTAACTATGGCCATTTAGTGGTTCATTAAAAAAGTGGGGTCCAATAATTCGATTATGATGAATACCACACCAAACATTTAATGACCAGTGGTTTTGATGTTGCACCTTTCTAATCCAAAATGGGTTTTCTGTGGCATAATAATGCATGTTGCGTCTATTTACGGCACCGTTACTTCTAAAAGTAGCTTCATCACTAAACATTACCTTGCATAATAAATTTGGATTTAATTGAATCTCCACATTTATTGTACGACAAAAGTTCACACGACTTTCAAAATCCTGCCCATGCAATTATTGGTGTAATTCCATGTGATATGGATGATACCTATATTTCTTGGTAGTACGATTAGCGGTGGATTGTGATGTTTCACATAATGCTGCTAACTGACGGCTACCAATATAAGGATTTTCCTGAACATTTAACAATACTTGTAGTTCTTTTTCTTCATTAGTTACTGGTTTGTTGACCACTTTACGTTTTGGATAATCAACAGTACCAGAAGAATCAAATCTTTGCATTAAGTTTTGAAAAGTATGGGTATTAGGCTGGCGTGGATCAGGATACTTCATTTTGTAAATTCTTTGAGCAAGAAGGCAATTTTTTTGAGCCTCTCCTATTGTATAAATCATCTATTAACTCATTCTTTGGAAAATTCATTTTACAATATAAGATGAATGCAAAAAAAAACCACACTACACTACATAAAAACCAAAAGAAGCGATTGCGGTTATAAATTTGACACACAAATGTTCTTTTACATTGTTTTTGCCATGGCTACTATGATAATGAAGACTATTTCTGTAAAAAAGTATGGAAAATAAGAAAAACTGAAATATCTCAAAAACTATTATAAATAGGTATAGGATATATTGAACAAAACTTTTAGGGTTTTTATTACTCTATTAAATAACATGAAAATATACAGGGTGTACCATTTAAAAAAAATATATATTTATTCATTTAAACTTGTTCAAATTTGAGCCGTTGTGTTCAACACCCTGTAGCTTTCATTGCAAATATTAGGTAAAAATTATGTTAACTTGTCCTTGGCCTTGCTAAATTCCAAATTTGAATATATTTGTCACAAAATTGAAAACGTTATTTAAGATTGAATTGATGCTTGAAAATGTGACTTTTTTCTTTAAACTTAATTATCTCAGAAACTATAAAGTTTTGTTATAGTAAACCCTTAATAAAAAAGATTTAAAATTATAAGCTAAATCGAAAATACGATTCGTATATAGGGTGTTCTATTTAAAAAAAATACAACTTTATGCTGTCCTAGTTTTTCGGCTCACCCTGTAGAGTCCTAAATATTTTTAAAATCTGCGTAAAAATAAACTGTATCAAACAATAAATATAGTTTCTTTGTTAATTTCACCGAAAAGGCACAAACCTACTTCATCCAATCGTTGACTCACCCTGTACAACTTTCACCAACACAACTGTTCTCTAAAATTTCATCGGAAAATTCCATGGGTAGAAAATTGAGTTTTCCACCTTTGGCCGTTGTTGTAAATGATACGTAACAGAAACGATAGTATCTTGTTACGTATCATTTACTAGCCCCCGCCTGTGATTTAAAACCTTCAAATATATCTAATATATTTTTCGATAAAATTGATCTTTTTTTCAATACACAGACGGAATTAGATGTATTATATCCAAAACCTTCATCGGAAATCACCCCTACTATGGCTGAAAACCAAACCAGACCAAATTTAGCTCGAACATACATACATCCATACTACGAAGTAATTATTACTCTAAATAAAAAAAGGAAAATGGATTTATTAAAGCAACAACATGCCGAATCATTTTTGTTCAATAAACTTGCCCACAAACATCATGGGTAATAATACACCACACGTGTATATTAAGTTTAACGTTTGAACGATGTTAATATTAATTCAATTTTCCCGATCGGAAAATAAAACGGCCTGCAATCATTCCGTCCATCTAAATGGAACTAACCTATCTAATTAATATGATTAATACTTGATTGCATCACTAGTCCAGGGCTTAATGAAGTCGAACTAATGCAGTGCAAATGAATGCAACTGCATGGAATATGTTGTAAACGTGAATTTATAATGTTTATTATTCAGTTAAATTAATTATTAGTTTATTTTATATGCTACAAGGAGATATCAAATTTTGTTAGAAAGATCTCTGTAAAAATCGAAATAATCCAAAGTTTCCCCAAAAGAATTTTTTTCAGTTTCACCTTTTATCTAATTTCCGACCTATTCCATTACAGGTATCGCCTTCATTAAAACACATATGAACATTCTGAACTATAGCACATTTTTCTTAAAGTTGTACAATACAATATATAGAACGCCTGAAAACTGGAACAACTACAGGAAAGAACGGAACGAGGTAAACGCAAGAATAAGAGAACTAAAAGAAAACCATTGGGAAAGGTTCACAAAAGGGATGGAGTGAGACATGTACGGAAGCTAGAGAAAAATATGGGAAATGTTAAGAAGGAACAACCTTAAAGTCAAAGATACCGTGAGAACTAATAAAATCACATTAGAGCAGTGGGAAAGATACTTTAAAAATCTATATAAGGAAGAGGAGAACATGGAACAGATACAAAATAAATATGAGGAGGATGATAGCATAGAACTAACAAATGACAAGATAGAAAACTCCTTAAAGTCCCTTAAGAATAGAAAAAACCCTGGACCAGACAAGATCACTAATGAGATGCTTAAATACGGAGGAAAAAAGCTGTGGAATGAAATATTAACCCTATTCAAGAATATCATAGAAGAACAAAAAATACCGAATGAATGAAAGAATAATATAACAATACCCATTTTTAAAAAAAACAGAAAACGCACACAGAAAACTATCGAGGAATAACACTACTTGATAGCATTCTCAAAACATTCACAAAAACTATACTGGAAGAAATCACCAAAATCATAAGTATACGAGAAGAACAATAAGGTTTCAGAAAGAACAGATCCACTATTGACGCAATATTTATTGTCAAACAAATAACTGAAAAATCCCTAGAATTTAATAAACCTGCGTACATGTGCTTCGTCGATATGATCAAGGCTTTTGACAGAGTACGCTTAAAGGACGTCTTGGAAATAATGAGAACAAAAGGTCTAAACCTTAGGCTAATTAACCTAATATAAGATATTAACATCCAGTGCAGAATAAAAATCAGAGTAGGACATTATAACAACGGAAGACATATATGTAAACACAGGAATTAGACAGGGCGCTTTGCTCACCCCTTCATATTTAATCTAATAATGGATAAAATAATAGAAAATCTCCCCAGAACAGCTGGATACAAAATAAGAAACACATTATTCCATACCGTCTGCTATGCAGCGAAAGAATTAAATATGTTCATCAACACCGAGAAGACCAAATCCGTAGTAACAAAGAACCAATACGGTGCAAGTTGGAAATCGACTCCAAAATTATCGAACAGGTAAATCACTTCACATATCTGGGAGCAGAAATAACCAGCCATGGAAACCTTTTTAAGGAAGTAAGAGAGCAAACAATAAAAGCGGCTAGAATTTTGGGATGCCTAAAAGAAATTGTCTGGAAGAACAAATAACTTAATACCGAAAGCAAAACTAAGATATATAAAACGGCTCTTAGATCCATCATAACATACGCGGCAGAAACAAGACCAGATACAGGCAGAACTTTACAAATGATGAAAATAGTCGAAATGAAAACATTGAGAAGTATACAAGGCAAAACTCTACACGACAGAATATGGAATGAAAATATCAGAGAACGATGAACAATACAGGACATAGGAAGATGGATTAGACAGAGGCGAAGATTCTGGACCAAACATATAGGGAGAATGGAGGACGGTAGACTCGTTAAAATCGCAAAAATGACTAACCCAGTAGGAAAAAGATCACGGGGAAGACCACCAAAACGATGACGAGAATGCTGGACCTCATCTTCCGGGGAAGAAGTGATGGCAATGAACAGGCAATAGCCTACTAGCATGGTTAACTGTGTTAGAAAGAAGAAGAAGAAGAAGTATACAATATTTTGTTAAAATATTGCGAAAAGCACCAAAAATCGAGCCGGGAAAAGAAAAGCTAACAAACTTTGGTCATTAGATAATCACCGTGCTTTATTCACTGTGCGAAGCATATTGGGGCCAAAGCTATAGGAAAAGGATACTTAAGTTCCAATCGACTTAGTCGGGAGAACTACAGACGGGTCTTGATTTTTTATAATTTATCTTTGGCTTATTAGAAGCTTATTTGTAGAATTTTGACTCCAGTTGTTGGTCTGTTCTAAGTTTAAGAAACTCGATTATTCTTCTTATCTTATGATATCAGTCTTATTAGAAGAACCTTTATCTTAAAATAACCTTTAGCAACATAATATCTTTAAGCAATACACTTTATCGTAATTACCTATGTTTGCCTTGGATATTTTTTTTTATCTTCGGGCATATGTTAGATGTAATTAATTAAAGGGCAAACCAGGTTTTAATCTATAATTGAAAATATACCATTTTTCTTGGTATTCGGATAAGGTCTGACTAGCTTCATTATATAAATTTATCTATTTTGTAAACTTTTAATACCTAGATATCTCTGTAAATTTTGATGTGTATCTAACGACTAGAGTTGGTATTTAGGTAAACTATTAATAAATTGATACTGCAGTTGGTGCTAAGATTATATCTCAAGAGTATCTAGTTTAGTTATTTTTTTCAATAGGGATTATTATTTTTGAACTAACTTTGCAGTATTCTATTTCTTTTACTAATACACTCAGAAAAGCTATAGCAATAGCCAGACACATATGCACTAGCGGTCGTCTAAAATGAGCAATGAACATCTTCCGACCACTTAAAACCCCAAAAATCTATGGAAGAATCAGGGGCCTGCTCCGACGAAGGCAGGAACAAGTTTTACCACATATAGTACATGTCGAAGTAGTCTGAAATAAAGCTACATATCAGAAATATGCAGAAGCAGGAAAAAAGGACACTAAACACCTTAAATCTCTGTTCACCTAGCAGTCGCATACCACTTATTTTGAAAATGATCGAGAAAACAGAAATTATTGAACAGGTGCCAGTACACCCTCATTTACGTACGTATCAAGCGGGCAGATCTATGGAAACCGCACTGGTACAATTAACAGAAGAGATTCAAGATGCATTGAATAACAAGGAAACCGAAGGATATGATATTGATAAATATTGGACTGAGAACACTCCTCATGAGGCAGCCAAAAGAGCACTTGATGATAGGGAAGTAGCTAAATGGATGGTGCGACTTCTCTCTACTAGAATAACAGAGACAGAAATAGGACAGAACCACCAGAGGATGCTCTCAGGGGGAAGCTATTCAGCCTCTTCGCTTATGTGGAGCCTAATTGTAGATCAACTCCTCTGTGATCTGACTGACCTCGGCGTCACTCGACTTGAACACACTAAAAAATAGAGCCAGATGATGAAACAAAATGTCAACCCCACGATCCTAGTAGCATTTACAAACAAAATAAAACTTCAACCTGGAAACCATCACCAGGAGGTTACCCTCTTGTGAGTACCGGGACACACCGGGATAGACGGAATGAAATAGTAGACAAGCTCGCAAGAAAAGGAGCTGAGACGCTATTTCTGGAGCCCGAGCCTTTCTGAGGAATCAGTAGCAGTATAATGCTGGAAGAACTAGAAAGAGAGGACGAGAGCAGGAGATCCAATTACTGGACGCATCTATAAGGAATAGGACAAGCGAAGATACTTCTTGGGAACTACGACCAAAAGAGATTCAAGGAATGCTAAACCTAAGCAAAAACCAAGTTATAGTTCTGATAGGAATCCTGATAGGGCAGTGTCACCTGAAGGGACACCTCAAGAAACTCGGATTGGCAGAGAGAGAGAAAAGTGCAGATTCTGCGAGAAAGAGGATCAAACCTCTATTCACATCCTTTCAGAGCGCAATGCTTTGGAAAACCTTAGAATGCAGTTATTGAGAGCACACCAAATAGAAGAAGGGAAATTACCCACTTTTAACCCTTCCAACTTTCTGAGGTTCCTAAGGGAAATAACACTAGAAAACCTGCTCTATTCGGCAAAGTATCTCTTATGACTTGGCAGCAGAACGGGAACACAATAGACCTACTAAGTCTCAGTATACAGAATCTCAATTCCACATATGTACACAAATGCATACCAACACACTGTATGTTTATAATTAATTATGATTTCAAGCCAAACAGCTTCGCACTCCCTTCAGGGAATATTCACTCATACCAGGTATACAAAGATACCAAAAGTATGAAGCTCTGTGGCGACCCTTTCCATGTTATTGGGTTCTAGGTGACTTGGTCTCTGCTTTCTGCATCGGTTTATACAGATGCTCACTAAGGACCAGTCCCTTGATGTTCTGTAGATGGTTCTTTGGTATCACTCCAGTTGTTGATAAAATTATGGGAATCGTTTGGACGCTGTTCATCGCCCACTGCAGCTCCAGATCTCGGTATTTGGCGATGTTCTCCTTGTATTTTGGCCTTAGGTTGTTATTGTTAGGTACAGCAATGTCGATTAGTGTAGTTCGCTTAGTTATTATTAATAATTCTTTTAATTATTCTTTTTAACTTTTATTTTGCACACATACTGTTTCTTCCTAACCCCGCATTTTCTTAATTTAGATTGAAATCCCCCTAAGCTTGGCTATCAATAACTTTACTGTGTTAAAGATAAAGTTGGAATTAACACAAATTTGTTAATTAAAATCATATAAAATTGTAAAATTAATATTTTCTGAAGTTCCTTTAGCTAAATTAGATGTTCTAGCTTCTTTAGAAGCAGCAGAAGCTCGCAGTTCATAGCGGTCAATTCGAACTTCGTTGCGTCTGACAGCAAATGTATGAGCTTTAGTACCAACAGTGATGACCATGAGTTCCATACTTTTTAAAATAGGTAAAAAAACCTTCACTAAAAATGGTAACAGCTAAATAACTAACAATTTCAATTGTCCGTGTCCCGTAGCCCTGAATATCTGATTTCTTCTTATTTTTCCACTTATTGTAACTTTGGCAAAAATTTGATTTTACAACTGTATCGACCACATTCTTACTATATTTACCAATAAGGGTTGTAACGCCGAAAAGTGAGGTGAATCCTAGGTTGCAAGGACCTTTAGGAAACCCGGTCCTCAGGTAGTCGGGGAACATTGTTTGATTCGCACCGGCCGGCCGGTTTAGTTGTCAATGTCACAAAAGTCGCTGTAACTCCGAAAATAGTTTGAAAAATATTTTTAAGGTCATATTCCTAAAGGTCTAAACTTTAAAAATATGATATATGAAAAAAATAGATTTTTTCAAATTTGTAGACCAGAATACCCCCAGGGTATTCGGAGCATTCTTCTATGCTACCACATCTCGAATGCTTCTAGAGTCCAGGTCTTAACTCCATATAATAACATCGACCAAATATAACTTTTGATCATTCTTTGACGCAATTTTACGTTTAAGTTGTCGTTACAGAAGAACGATTTTATTCTTAGAAAAGTTATTCGGGCTGTTTCAATTCTGCACTTAATCTCTTTGCAATTAGATCAGGTCAAAGTATTAAAACTTCTTAGTGAATCCGACTGTAAATATTTTTATCTTATCCAATACAGATGACACTATCCTTAAAATAATTACCATGAAAACGATAGTATTGTTAATACAACTGCAACGGTGGAGATTATTTTAATAATAACTTTATCTATCGATGAAATAACTAAGCTTAAGTGTGCAAATTGCAGATTTATTATTACATTCACCTTTCCTACGCATTCATTTCTTGTATAGTTATTTTTGTCGGCATTAACTCGCTTTTAACTAAAGCTGAATAGCCAGTTTTTAAATTCAACAACAAACTAACCAAAAAGTCGTTATACGTCTTAGATTATGATGTAATCGTCCAGACGTTTGTCAACAAAGTTGTATCAAGTTAGAGTTCACAAAATTTATCGCCGAGTTAAAAGGCCAATCTTCAGTGTACTTGTATGCCAATATTACGTACTTCATGGTTTGTTACATGAAATTTTAGTACTTAGATGGTTTTAACACATCCATAACTTCGCTTGCCATTTAGCTAGATCATAATAATTATTATATGTATTATACGAGGTGTCTCTAAAAGGTGTGAGGCTAAAATATGATGATCTAGCCCAATTTACAGTAACGCTCAAAAATGTAAGTTCGCCTGCAATAAAAATGAAAATCTTAAGTTTTATATTTCAGAAAAGACTTTTGCAGCTCTGGTTTGAAAGCTCTTGTGATGCCCTTTCAAAGTCCTCTGAATAATTTTAATATCTGACATATTTTTAAGATAAAAAAAAATTTCAAGTTTTTTATGTTTTTTTTAATTAGTTATGTAACTAAAAAAGTGTACAGGTGTAAATAAATGTAAATCATTCATACTTATTTGAAAATCACACATGTTTACATATTTGCAAAATTAAATCTATGTTCTTGTAATGCAAGGATAGCAGATGTATTAAAAATATTATAACTTGATTCTCCATCCAGAATGGCACACTTTTTCCTATAACATTATTTTGTAGAGTGCGTAGATTTTCGAAAAATGGTGATGGTAAATCCTCGACTTACGTCGTTTCGAGTTACGTCGTTTCGAGTTACATCGAACAATGTGTTGACACTATTCCTCAATCATACGTCAATTGTTTCGATTTTCGGCATAGGAGAATTCACTTGTCGCGAGGCCAACGTCTGTAGGCGGGCAGGGCGCGGCGGCGGTGAGCGGGGATTACCCCGCACATACTGCTGACGAATTTCTCTAATTAGTTTATGGACAACGGACAATCGACAAGTAATATATTCGTTTTTTTGCATCTTTGACAGTTTTTCTTAATACATATTTAAGTGCCACATAAACAAGACAGTAATAGTAAAGTGAAGAAGAGAGTAAGAAAGACAATTACCATGGAGGTTAAATCTAAGATTTTAAAACTGAAAGATCGCGGTTGTTCGACTATTGGGCGAGAACTTAATTTATCACGCACGACTATGCAGACAATATTGAAAGATAGAGAAAAACTCCTAACAGCTCTACCTCCCGTCTCTTTAGCACTATTATACGAAAAAGGAATGCTTTAATTTGTGAAATGGAAAAACTCTTGTACACTTGGATTCAAAATCAAACTCAGCGACGGGTTCCTCTTAGTTTGGCTATTATTCAAAATAAGGTACTCAGTATCAACAACACACTGTAAAATAAACGTAGCGAGAATAATAGTGAAGAAACAAAATCTTTTTCTGCCAGTCGTGGATGGTTCATGCACTTTAAAACGAGATATTCGTTGCATAACATTCGAGTGCAAGGAAAAGCTGCTAGTGCCGATCATGTGGCTGCTCAGAGTTTTCCTGGAATATTAAAGGAAGTTATCGAAAGTGGAGCCTATTCGCCTAAACAAATTTTTAACGTGGACGAAACTGGTTTATTTTGGAAAAAATGCCTTCTCGCACTTTTATATCGCAGGAAGAGAAGTCTATGCCTGGGTTTAAAGCGGCTAAAATCGTTTGACGTTGTTATTGGGTTCGAATGTTGAAGGTCATCTTAAATTGAAACCCCTTTTGGTTTATAGATCTGAAAATCCGCAAGCTCTTAAAAATTACGTCAAGAATACTCTTCCAGTCATATGGAAGGCTAATCCAAAGGCATGGGTTACAGCAGTATTTTTTGAAGAATGATTTACTAAGCATTTAATACCTGAAGTGAAACAGTACTGTTTAAACAATAATTTGGCTTATAAAGCTTTACTTATTTTGGACAATCCTCCCGCCACCCTGTGCGTATTGTCGATACCGATTCTCAAATCAAAGTTTTATTCCTGCCTCCAAACACGACTTCGTTGTTGCAGCCCATGGATCAAGGAGTTATTGCTTCTTTTAGGGCCTATTATCCCAGGAGAACTTTTTCACAGGCTGTAAAGGCTAATGAAAAAGATGGCATAAAGCTGAGAGATTTTTAGAAAAGTTATAATATCTTGCAGTGCGTAAAAAATATTGCAGCTTCATGGGATGACCCAACAATTTAAAAGGAGTTTGGAAAAAGTTATGTCCACATTTTTTTAAGCCATCTGAAAGATCTTCATCTACAGATCAACCAAATATCGATAAGATCACAACTGTCATTGTTCATTTGGCTAACTGTTTGCCTGACATTTCAGTTACTACTGATGATTTTGATGATATGTTATGCTCATATTTGCAAGAAGTGACTAATGAAGATCTTATTGAATTAAAGACACAAGTACAAGAGGAAGCAATCGAGTCACAAGAAATAGCATCTTCTATTAGTAACACTGAAAAAGAACTTACACTAAAAAACTTTCCACAGCCCTTGCAAATTTAAAGAATGCCATGAAGAAAATGATCCTAATTTTGAGAGAACTTTTAATGTTAATAACAAAATGTGTGCGGCCTATCAGTGTTACCAAGACCTGTATAATAATAAGAAGAAAGAAGCGAAGCAATCTAGAATTGATAATTTCTTTAAGCTGAAAATTAAATTTATTATTTCTCATTACATATTTTGATTATTAAAGTTTTATTATTATTATTAAAGTTAATAACACACATATACCAAAAATAACTATCAATTTCATAAGTACATAATTATTTTAAGAACTTACTTTTGATAATAAAGTATATATTTTGTTATAAATGCAGTTTTTTTTTTAAATTTTAAGTCCTTGTAACCTAACCCTTGAGTTTTACATGTAAACATATGAAAAAATATATTTACACTTACGTCGTTTCGATTTACGTCGCGTATTTCGAGAACCTAACATGCCGTAAGTACGAACCTGTACATAACAAAAAATTGAAGCTCATTTTTGAACAAAAAATCCCGGTAAATGCTATTTGATACCTGAAAATTGCAAATGGGAGAATTAAACGCGGGTAACCGATCTCAATTTGCGATGACTGTGTACATTTTGCTGCAGTTTTTGAGGTTGTTAACGTAAAAATAATGATCTCTCATTACCAAACCTCGTTGTCTCCTCCGGTATATACAAACAACAAATTCCTCCATCGAAAGCGAAGGCTTGTTTAAATGTTGCCAAATTTAAAACCAAGGTCAGCATCGCCGTTAATTAGACGTAGAATTTGGCGACTGACTTTTTTATTTGGAAGTCTGGTCAATGAATTTAGTCTTACCTCATAAAAAGCTTTACCTAAATGGAATTTTAAATAACCAGATACATTTGCGAAATACCATAATTATTTTTGGAAATATTAAATTGTTGTATTGTATAGTGACCGGCAGGAAGTGTAAATCAAATGAGAAAATAATTTTATCTTTAAATTTATCGATGTAATTTCGTTGAAGATAAGTTCTACTTACCCTAAACTAAAAATGAACTACCTTAAAGTCTATAAGTATCGTAAATAAGTTTTATTAACAAGGTCGTGTTAATAAAGAACTAATTAGCAACAATATGAAAAAATATACACTTAAGCAGGAGTGTAAAAATTAACTAAAACAACTTAACAAGGCAAAAGAAAATAATGAAGCCATTAAGGTTCTACATTGCTCTCCCAATACTCAAAAACCTGAATAACGGAAAAATGACGATTGATTTATTTAATGGTTGAAGGCGTGTCGGTACGGTAGCTTGAACCATTTGGCGCCAAAAAAATCACGAAAATAGCAAACAAACATAACTTTTGTTGTGTAAACACAATATCCTACCTTCGATTCACGACGCCAGCTCACTAAAAATACGAAATTATATAGTTACGGCAACGGGGTGTCTGGGGAAGATACCAACTAAATCCCTACTGATGAGTCCCTATAGTTGGTACCCGAACTAAACATCCACATTTTTAGAGAGAAATTCTATATATCGAAGATTGCACAGTACATTTAAAATCGATATAGACAATGCAAGTTTTGTGCGATTTTTCCTGCCATATATTCCTGAAGATGACGCTTATAATTTCCACTATTATTTAGCACACAAATTTTTAAAGTCCAAGATATTAATAAATGAAATATCCAAATAGCTACGCGAATAGAAAAAATAATAAGTATATTGAGAGTATAAAGATAAGGATAGAAAACTGCTTGTAATATGGGCACATACGGGGACGGGTCAAAAAGTGTTAGAATACGGCCTAACTCATATTGCAACACTTTAAAACCCAATATAATAAATAACAGAAACCAAACAGTTAATACAAAAAAAGAAGATAGTTAAACAAAAAAAAAAGTAAATATAACCTAAATTAATACGAGATGTCGTTATAAAATAAAGAGACTCATGCTTATAGAGAAGAAATTCACATGAGTCAAAGACGAATGGCAGACAGCTGTGTAGCGTGAAGCCTTCTCTTGCGAATGCGGCGCCTCTCGTATCTATAGACTGGCTGTGACCTGTGAGCAATGAATTGTCGTGAAATTTCACATTAAACTTGAAAAAACCGCTACTGAAAATTATCTTTTATTAAAAAAAAAGTGTATGGCAATGACTGTTTTTCACGTATGCGAATTTTTGAGTAGTTGGAGCATTTCCAAGATGACCGAGAAGACGTTCAAGATAATTTATGGTAGGATCGCCCTTCCACGTCAAAAACGGATGAAAAAATTGAAAAGTCGGTAATTTGACCGAGTGATTGTTGAAACTATAAGAAGTGACAAAGAATGCATAAGACCCGAATTATGGCGGAATAATTCATGGTTTCTCCATCAAGACAATACACCGGCTCATTCTGCATTGTCTGTCAAGACGTTTCTAGCCAAGTACACTATCCCAGTGTTAGGCCATCCCCCTTATTCGCCCGACCTTGCACCATGTGACTTTTTATCTGTTCCCCAAGGTCAAATCAACATTAAAAGAAACAAAATTTCAGTCCATTGATATGTGAAAGAAAAAGCACGCCTCATAAAAGAGCTCACAGAAGAAGACTTCCAGTACCGTTTCAAATAATGGAAAATTCGCTTCGAGTGTTGTAGGGATAGTAGACATATTGAAGGAGAACTTCTATTAAAATTGCTACTAAACAAATTAAAATAACCGCACTACTTTATTCAAAAACTAAAACACCAGTTTGACTGAAGGAAAATTGGAATTGTTTATAAGATTCCATATCTTAATTGTGACCAAGTGTACATAGGTCAAACGTTCAGAAACCTTTCAAGTTAGTTCTCATAAGAACGATTGTAACAGAGAAGAGCTTTCTTGTGCTCTTCCGAGTATGTTTTAAATAGAGGTCATATGATGAACTTTGGGAGACCGAAGATTTTAGCAAAAGAAAACCAAATTCACAAAAGAGTTTTCATGGAAATGGTTCACATAAGCAACAAGCCACTTTCTATCAACAAAAGAGGGGACATAGAAAAATTCAGTATAATATACAATTACTTGCTACAACTAGAGAGTAATGGCGGTCGGCCGTCACAATTTAATGTTTTCAGCCAGATATCGTTTAATCACTGTCTTTATTGTTATTCTTACATTTGTCCAACCGGGTGCGAAGTAGGACTGTTTTAACTGCTTAATTACATTACACCTCAGCAGTTATGACAATTCTAATTCGTAATCTGTATCTTTTATCTACATTCGATACAATAACATAATTTTTGTTGCGACTGTTACCTCTGCCCCCGGAGTGGTTTTCCCGTATTTGAGCAGTGTATACATCTTTACCTATTAAACGGACTTTTAGCGAGGACTGTCATTTGCCACTTTCATTCATTCTGGAATAGCTGTTCGACATCGTCCGCATGCTAACTGAACTAACCTGAACCAAGTTCTCACATAAATTATTTTTTTGATTTTTAAAATATTTATTTTTATCGTAATATATGATTCTAGTAAAAAGTGCAAAATGTCTGTTTCTGTTGAACCAAACCTGGCTTTTATACACAATCACTTTGTTAGGATTTTCTTTATTTTTATTTTATGGTAAATAGAATACGCATGATGACTGATTTTGGAAAAATACTCCACGATGTTTTTACGCACCTACTTTATCCAAAATAAATCTTAATTCCGTAAAAAAATTATGTTTTGAAGGAAAAATTAAGCTTTTTAAAATACAATTTAAATTTCGCACCAAAACGCCAGAATAAACAGTTAACAAGTTGCATTTTATTGCTTGTTTCGATTCATACTTTCAATTATTTTGAGCGATAAGCATGAATTCTAATGTGTATCGATGGTGAGCATTTTCTCGATGTAATAATACATCGATAAAACTCCAAATAAGTTATTTATTAACGCGCCAATGAAGAAAAATATCAGAAATACGTGGCTAAATCTTGCAAGACGAGACCCAGCTTCTATATCTGTTAATTCAGTAATTTATTTCTGTGAAGATCATTTTGATGTAAGTATTTATTCTATATACATAAGAGGCGAAGCTCGCAAACAAAATATATGTAAGGTAAATATTTGCCAAAAACACTGTCGATCCCGTTTGAGGTTCCGTTTCATTTCTTTATTAGTGTATTAAAGTCAGAGTGTATACCCACAAAATTTGAATGGTAACCAGGCAGAAGCAAACGGACTTCTGACACCGCTGAGCGTCCCTATGCTCTCACAAAACAGAAAAGGTGTCTTATTGAAGAAAGTGAGAAAGATGTAGCACAAACAAAACCAGCTACAGAATATTTAGAAGTCACAGGCACTTCATCAGAAAGTTCAGGTACGTACCCATTGCTTTTTTATACCGGTAACCTGTTTTAATGAATTCGAGTGTATATCTTTTCCATTTGCCGGTTTAATCGTAACATTATAGGTAGTTATGATTCCAAACAATCTTTGTGATGCCTATTATTATTTTTATTATTATAGTCTGTTGCAAAAATAATAGTACATAATATTGTGTAAATAGTTACAGTTTGTTCACAAGTACTTATTTTTATTTTTTAGCTTTGCACACATTGAAGATCTAGAAGCACCTACAACCTTTCCCAAATCAGTACTAGAATATATATTATACAAATTCAGAAGTAAAGCTGTCCAGACTGAAGATAAAACAGTGCTCCCAGCATCAAGGAGTCGATTCTTGGCAAATTTGAGCTCTTGGCCTTGATAAATCCTTGTTCCATGACGTTGTTGTACTTTTAGTAGCACGAAACTCACACACTTGAGAGTTTTATCCAAAATATCTGATTGACGATAAAACAAATAAAGACAAATTCGAACGATAAAGGTAATAAACAATGACGGCCGTGTGATGTTTACGGAAGCGTGACGTCACACGCTTCTGATTGGTGTTCGATCTAATATGGCCGATTTCCATATTTTGTGTTTTTATTTTACTTGAAATAAATATAATCTCCCTTGTAATCTAAAAATAAATGTGTTTTTTAGAATGTGTCTATCCTATATAATTTCTGTGATTCTTCGTTACAGTCATAATGCCTATTAAGGAAGTATATTTTCTCATATGTAGGAATCCTGATGAAGAGAATAAAATTTCTCGAAAGCTAGACTAACAAAAAAGAGTTTGCGTTTGCGAAATATGTGATTATAATACATATTCGAATTTTCACCCCATCGAATGAGTGGGCGAAGCCGCGACGGATTACTACTAGTATATTAATACGTGTCTCCAAAATACGAAAAAAAAGCCTCTATTTTTATTTCAAAATATAAAAGATAATAGAAAAATTATTGCAATAAACAAGTTTCATTCATTTCCAGCATCCAGAACACCATTTACATTTCATAAAAACTAGCCTGTTCTAAGCCCAAATAGCGTCGCAAGGTTAAAAAGTATTTTTATCTAGTGACATAAAAAGAACTCGCCCGAAAGATTCCTTACAGGTTTTGTTTATTATGCTGCGACATTAAGTTCAAATCTCTCCTCCATATCTCTTGACTGTATCGTAATCAAACATTGCACCCAAAATTTTGTGTCCGAATAAAGTTTGGTTTGCAAAACCTCTTTAAACAATGTCAGATACAAAAGAGTTATGTCTGAAAAACAGAAAAAAGAAACAGGGGATTAAAATGCGGTCCTGGACATATACTTCGCTTCGGCCGAAAAATTACCGCACATAAAACAAATTTTAGCGTTCCTTTAATCCGAGATAATTTATGATTACGATGCTTACACACGTAGATATTTTTTATTTCGCACAGAAAATCCGATAAGAACACAAATAAAACAGGTTTAGAGAGATATTGTGAGAAAAAAAAAACGGTAAAATAGGTGCCGAAGGCGACGCGGAACGGTAATAAAGACTTTTTTCCGCGATACTGATGCGCTAACTGTTTGCGAGATGTCTACAAAGGAATATTACATCTTATATTGGCCATATTTTCTTCTTTTTAGATACCCTTGTTGATTATTATCGCTTTGTACATTTACAACTTGCTTTTTAATGTATAAAGTCAAGTATATAAAACTTGTTTACTCACACAAAAATTGACACGTATGGTATGAATTTTTTTCAATACATTAAATAAACTCGAATAAAACTGCGCTAGTGACCCCCATTTTTTTGTACACTTTTAGACTTCCTGCAAGATCCTGAACATTTTTACTATTACATCTCTTCTACCTAAATGAAACTGTTTTCGATTATCGACAATTAAAAATCGAAATGAAGTAGTAACAACAGTTTAATCATTTTATTAAAAATTGGAGATGCCTCCAGTTAATTGACAGTAACCTAAGCGATATAACCGTATTTCTTGAGTAATCCAATTATTTAGGTCTTCTATGTCAATTGGCTTACTTTGGAAAACTTTACATTTAAAGTAACCCCACAAAAAAAGAGTCAAGAGGATTTAAGTTTGGAGACTTCGACGGCCATTCATTATTGACAGAAGATTAGGATATTTTTCTTAAAATAACTGATACACTTCTTCTTGGGTTCTTACCCTGTCGCCATATCTTATTGTCAGAAGAATTTCTATCCTCTGTGTCCCAGTAAGTTTCATTTCTATACATTTACATTTGATCCGTAAATTAATATATTGCGATCGATTTAAAAGAAGAAAAAAACACTTTTTACTACCAATTAATAACCCTTTAATAACTACTTCTTAACACTTTCACGTTCAAATACAAACTAAACTAACTACTCATATCCTATCCTTATCATATATCGATAGAGGGACTACAAGTCCAGAATTCGACTAGAAACATGACATATAATGATGATATAATATTTCTATAAAGACGCAGCCAAATTCGCCTAGTCCTTCGTTATAAAATCATAAAAACTAAAGTCCTACTCAGCACTCAGCAATGCCCCTTAGGTTCTAATAACTTATCTACACTTGATTCACGTGTGTCGCGTCCGCGCTTTACTTTATTCTACCTTATAAATTTGTATTATTCAAGACTTGGATCACCTCTACGTTAATGAGATTGAGGAGTGTTCTTATGTTTCTTGGCAAATTTTTTATAGTCTGGTTAAGAGTGTAAAACTCCAGATCATGATGGAGGTCATTGTTTCAAAAATACTAAGGAGCATTTGTAATTATTCTGGAATCGCTGTATGATTTCGATGTTGTTCTTGCTGACACAACCTCACAATTGCATGCCATATATCTTCTTCTTCCTTAGGTGCCGTCTTCGTTCCGAAGGTTGGCGATCATCAGAGCTATACGTATTTTCGAGACTGCTGACCTAAACAGCTGGTTATTGCTGCAATTATACCATTCTCT
Source organism: Diaprepes abbreviatus (assembly GCA_034092305.1). NCBI lineage: Eukaryota > Metazoa > Arthropoda > Insecta > Coleoptera > Curculionidae > Diaprepes > Diaprepes abbreviatus. The sequence continues at coordinate 335,779 of JASJET010000307.1, forward strand.
TAGATTTTTTAACTATATATATCTATATAGGCTTAAAATATCTGCTTATTCAGGATTTATTATAGGCTGATATGTAAGAATGTTTTTTTTTCCAATTAGCCAGAACATTTTCTTATATCATAAGCTGAATTCTTGCTTTTTTCTTTTTTACATGAGCATTGCAGCACAGCCTTACATCCAAGGTAACAACCAAACATATTACTGCATCGGCGACTAGTACGTGGGTATTGTTTATACTTATTGGAATGTGGTGTTTCCTTTCCTTTGTAAAATTAATGTGAATAGATTTAACTGCATTCAGTTTAATTCTCCAACGTTTTGTCTAATCGCTGATTTTATTCAGGGAGTTCTGCAATGTTTTAGTAGCATCTTTATAATTTTCTAGTGCATATCGACTATAGGAAGGATCTTAATACACTGCTTTATGGCACCTCTTTTTCGACCTATTTTAGTTCAGAGTACGCTTCTTGCAGTTTTATTCAGAACAGTATGGGTAACAGATTGCTTAATTTGTATTTAAGACTATCATGTCAGACCTTACCAAACGCTTGAGCTACGTCTAGGAAAATAATAAAGCAGAATTTTTCTGTTAGTCTGTGGACTTTATCAATGGTTGAATCCTTTTATTTGTTTAAGTCATATTTGTAATTAAAAAAATTAATAAATTATTTTACAAATGAAAACCAATTATTTTTTATACGTAAAATAAGATGACAATATCGAAGTATATATGACAGATCAATGCACAGCCGAAATCATTGGGTCTAGAAGGACGAAATTTTGCAAAAAGGTTTCTGAAGTGACTTAAGTGGGCACTACGAAAGGATTTTTTAAAATCCACCACCTAAGAGGGTAAAATAGGGGACGAAAGTTTGTTCATTTTGGTAGTTAAAAATAGTTAGAAAAAAATGTTAACTATATAATTTTTTTTAATTCGTCTTCTAAGAGGGCAAAATAGGGAATGAAATTTCATCATTTTGGTAGTTATGTAAAAATTAGTATGTAGACTTACGACTAGAAAAAAATGTTTACTGTGTCATTCGTTTTTTAAAATTCGTCTTTTAAGGGGGTAAAATAGGACATGAAAATTTGTATGGAAGTTCTTCATTTTTGAAATTAGAAATTTAAAAATTAATATATGGGCTTATGGTTGGAAAGAAAAGTTTACTGTGCCACCCTTTTTTCTGAAAACTTATCCCTTAGGGGGGTAAAATAGGGAATGAAAGTTTGCGCGAAATTACTATTTTGGTAATGGAATTATGGTTGATTGGCTGTACCCACTACGATATCTGATGTTGTCCACCATGCGTACGAAGTCGCGGGAAAAAGCTAGTAATTTATAAACTTATGTGTTAATGCAAAACTTAAATAATATTTATATATTGTAGAGGGCTTTTAGCCAAATCATTTCCATGTTTTTTTAACTATTAATTACATTACAATATTGAATTATATATTTATTGGATAATTAACTGTCAAGTATAATTTTTATATATTTTATTTTTATTATATTTTATACATTTTTTGGCATATGACCGAAAACATTTTTTCCTGATATATATATATATATATATATATATATATATATATATATATATATATATATATATATATATATATATATATATTCTCATTCGTGAAAGTTGTTTTGTTTTTATACAATAAAAACATACAATCTGTAAGTATGGAATGATATTGAAGAAGAAAGTACGGGTACAAATGACTTTCCTGTAATTTTAGTTAGTAGAGCAAAATATGCAGTATTTCTGAATTGAAGATGAAGATTTAAATAATATTGTATACTTTTATATTATGCTTTCAACACAATTATTTATTCATAATAATTATTTATTATATATTTATTTGTTTTAAAGATTGTTAATTATTTATTATTTGATCAATAAAATTACTAATTCCCTTCTAATGACAAATTATTTCAAATTAAGATATTACGTTAGATTCAAGGAGGTGAGAGAGCCAAAGAAGAAATGATATTTGGGGGAAGGCAGGAAGCTTAAAACCCCATCATCTGATTTATAGATGTCTTCTAAATCTACAATTATAACATTGGTATTTACAACTTGTATCTAAAAGTTTCTCATACGGAACTACTAAATAGATTACGTTTTGTAGAGTTTTTTGTTGCGGATGAAGATACAGGTCAAAAAGTTGAAAAAATTATTCATTAAAAGTTCTTAACTCAAAAAAAATAATTAAAGTAATTGATAAAACATTCGAAAAATTCAACAAAAGATAAAAAGAAAATATCAAATTTTTGGAAATACTTTTTTTGATATAATAATCTATCTTCGACAGAATTTCTACAAGAAGGAATAAACTTACTTAATAAAAGATTTAAATACAACATACAAAACCACAATAAACAAAAATGCCTTAAAATTGTAGGAGTTGATATAGAAATAGCAACTCGTTCAACTTATCCAAATAATAACATTTTAAACACGATGCATCAAAGATTTAAAAAAATACTTCACAAGAATCTCATCCAAAACAAAAAAGCAAAATCATAAAATCTATAAAAGAGAAATCTAATCAAACACTTTTTAATAAAGCCGACAAAGGTAACACAGTTGTAGCTATAAATAAATTATACTATATTCAAAAAAAAAAGCTAAATTTTTTAGACCCAACAAAATACAAAATTTTACAGAAAAACCCAACTAATAATTTTTAAAGAGAAATTAAAAACGTGTTTGATTCTTTTTCACTGACAGCGACTTAAGAAGACTTAGCATAATGAACTCTTCAACCTCAAAAATTATATTATTTAATAAAATTACATAAACAAGGATATCCTATCACACCTGTAGTATCGTTTTTAACCCCGCCAATCATATAACATTTCTAAAAAACTACTAAATATCATTAAAGAAAATACTAAATTAATAGCTAAATTACCTATAAAAAACTCAGCTGACCTAGTAAAGAAAATGGAAAACATTGTTTACTCACTAGTGCTAAACTAATTTCCTTTGATGTCACCAACTTATTTCCAAGTGTCCCTAATAAAGACATTTTGATTCGTGTCGAACAGCTTCTAAAATCAAGTCAACTACATAAGATTAAAACACTAGAAATAATAAAAACACTTGTTTCAGCCTAGAACAAAAATTCTTTAAATTCAACAAGAATATTTAGAGCAGCAAGGAAGGATTAATTATGGGAAACCCTCTGAGCCCCCTATTAGCTGAAATGGACTTTCTAGAAACTAAAATCAGTAACTATCCCCTCTTTAAAACTTTCCTCTGTTGGTACAGATAAATGGATGATGTGTTGACTTGTTTTGTCGGTACCGAAAGTCAATTAAACCAATTTCTAGAATTCATAAATAATCTTCACCCAAATATTTAAACAAGAAATGTACAAGAAAACAATAAAAATGACCTACTCAATAGAAAAAGAAATATGGAACAGTAAATGTTTCTTCTTCCTTCTTATGATGTTGGCAACCACTTTGGCCAATCTTATCCTATTCACTGCAGCTCGGAATCGGTCAGCTGATGTTAGGCCAGTCCATTTTCTAAGACTGGCCAGTCAGGATATACACCTGCGCCCAGGGCCTCGTTTACCCTCAATCTTGCCCTGTAATATCAATTGCAGAAATCGGTATCCATCATTACGCATAATGTGGCCAAAGTAAGGCAGTTTTCTGTTCTTTATAGTAGTAATAATTTCCTTCTCCTTTCTGAACCTCTCGAGAATCGCAATATTATTTATATGGTGTGTGTATGAGACCCGTAACATGCTACTGATACCACATTTCGAATGCCTCTAAGCATTTGGCGGCAGCCTTAGTAAGACTCCAGTTTTCAACTCCGTAGAGAAGAACACTGAAGAAGTAGCATCTGAGAATTCTTATACGTATACTGATATTCAGAGAGAGGTTACTTTCTTAAGGCGGGTAAAAGCGCTTCTGTCTTTTTCAATAGGAGTTCTTATTTCATAACCGTGATACCATTTATCACTGATATTTCAACCCAGGAAACATATTTTCTCCACTCGATCTAATGGTGCATCGTTTACTGTAAATTGGGCATTTATGTTATTCTTGCCAATAACCATTATTTTAGTCTTTTTATAATATATTTTCAGTCCATATTCGTTGCATGTTTCATTATCCATCACTCTATGGAGACCCTCTGCACTGTTTACCAGCAATACCGTGCCATCTGCATATCTAATATTATTGATTAATTGAGTATTTACCACAATACCGTCTTTTGATTCAAGGCTCTTCCAAAGATATTTTCGGAATATATATTAAACAATGCCGGTTCGTTGTCGAGGCGCGCTATTGCTTTTTGCTGAAGATACAGGTTTGAGATCAATCTTATATCCTTACTATCAATTCCCGATGTTTTTAGAATATCAATTAGTTTTCCGTGCAGCACCATGTCAAACGCTTTTTCAAAGTCAATGAAACATGCAAATACGTCGCAGTTGACATCTCTCGCTCTCTGCTTGCAAGCTGAAAAATGTTTCCCTTATTCCAAGATCTGCTCTGAATCCAAATTGCTCTTCACTAAGTTGTTCTTCTAATTTGGTGTATATACGAGAATGAATAATATTCAGGAGTACCTTAATTGCGTGGCTCATTAAACTAATCAATATGTGGTTCTCCCATTTCCTAGCGTTGTTTTTTTAACTGTCCAGTTTTATATATGTTGTTGAATAGCCTGGTGAGATTTGTGATTTGGGAGGCCTCTAATAACTTTTCCCCATGCACGTCATCAGGTCCCTGCGATTTCCTATCTTTAAGTCGTTTAAAGGCCATTTTAACTTCTTCATTTGTTATCTCTAGGCCATAGGGATTGTTTATTTTGGGTGGTGTTCTTGTTGTGTATTCGAACAGTTCTTGCACATATTCTTTCCATCTTCTTAGTCTGTCTTCAATCCCAATTAAGATCCGGCATTCGTTGTCTATAATTACGCCTGTATTGCGCTGTTCTCTAGTGTTCTGCATTTCTTTAATCTTTTTGCGCATATGGAAGTCGTCATGTTTTTGTTGAAGAGTATCAATTTCTGTACATTTTTTAGCCAGTCATGACTCTTTTGCTTCTTATTTTTAAGAAATGAAAAGTCAGGCGTTTATAAGCCGACTTGTAAAGACTGACCAAAAGCCTATCTAGACCAATCAGGTACTAGTTTTTCAAAAAGAATCAAACAACATTTTAATAGTTTTATAAACGGCGAAAATGATTCGCAAACCATTTAATAGTCAAATCATAGTTTTAAACAGGATTTTACATATCGAAGAAATGGAATCCAAATTAAATCTTCTTAAAACTTAAAAATATAAATGTATTAAACAAATAGATTAAAATTTAAATAGCTCATCTTTATTAAATCCATTTTAAGTAAATGTACATTCATTCGAATTTTCTAAACTGTAAAATCATAAAATTTGAGGACTCAGTGGTTAGACCACGAACTTGAGATATAAAACTGGACTGCTCGTGTTCCATATCTCCCTTATAAAAAAAAAGACTCCACCGTGCTCCGTGCCATTTGGTGTAAATAATTGCTTTGGCAACAATGAATTCCCTAAGTTTTTATGATATTGGTAAAAGTGTATTTTTGACATTAACTGAATACTTTTCATTTTGACAAAAATTTATTTTTGATTTTGTTGTTTTATGGATTTTATCAGATTTTATGTAACGTTTTCCTGAAAATTTCAAACAGGAATGTGAACTTTAAAGTTCTTTTTGTATTTTAAAAAATGTGATTTTTCATCGTAAGACGTGCAAATACCTCATCTGGTAAATTGGAATTTATTTAATTGGTAAGTTATAAAGCATTCAATAATAATTATATAAAATTTTACCTTAGAATCAAATTGTAAATCTAAGGGTAACAAGTTTAATCTTATGGATATGATATATGATAATTATTAAATGCTATCAATATTTTAGTTTTCTAAGAGAAAAGAAGCTTCAAATTCAAGGGCTGAAGCAAATTGGTCATGATCATAATTCTTTTATACATCAGATAAGTAACTCTGTTCAGAGCATTTTTCTGGAAATTGTTTTATACAAAAAGATGAGCAAAAAGTTTGTGTTGTGCTTCTTACAAATAAACTGCCTGAAAAAAACTACGAAGCACTGTTTGATGTAAACATCTTGAAGCAACTAAACTTGGACTTAATAACATACACTGGCTCTACAAAAAAAGTCCTGAATTAGGTGTGCATTAACAAACAACAATATCGTTTTACCATAAAGTTAATGTTCCACTGACATGTAAAGCTGAATATCGAAACTGGTATGGTGTTAAAATTTAAAATGATTAGACATTTAAAAACCAATATGCCAGATTAAAATAGAAATAAATGATTGCATATAATATGAAATTTTTCAATATTATTAAGGACGTTTGGAAATTACATAAATTTTACTTTTATGTATTTGTTTTGTCTAAAAATAAAATAATAACCTTTTGTTTGAATATGTTATTAATTAGTGAAACAAAAATTCTTGATTTTAGCTCAGATAGGAAATTTGTGTCATGAAAATCCTTTGTCAAAGTAGTGAGAAGCTATGATTGATTATCATTTCAAAAATTCAACTCTAGGAAAAGTCAATTCCAGATCCTTAAACAGTTAAGTAAATTGAAAGTTTGACCTAGTGTAAAAATTAAAAGTTGCTAGTAAATCTTTATGTATATATTTAGATTAAAAATGATTGTATTAATGTAAGAATTCTCTTGTATTTACAAGCTTCTTTATATTTAAAGTGTTTTAATAAATATTGTTTTGTTTACAATTAAATATAAACTGCTTTAACACTATCCCATTTAGAGTTTATTTTTTTTTATAAAAATGGTTTAGTACATAATGTTACTTTACTTCATTTAAATTAAAGCTCCGTTTTTATGAAGGAAATGTCAACATTATTATGAATGTTGTTAACCCTATATAAATACCTAACATATCAGTTCCCTAAAAGCATCGAGGAGAATATAATTTTAACAAAGGCCTAATCGAAGCTATTTTTAAATGATGAAACTATCTTACTTTGCAATAGATTATGTGGACATTTCGATACCTTACATTAAACAATATACTATATTAATTCATGATATAAAATTTTTAAAAACTCTACGTCCGAATAAGGATGTTTCTAAAAGAGATATTTCAAAAAAAAATTAGTGTCGATTTTTTTTTTGGCGCATATTTCACATTTAAGCTATTTTGCTAAATAACAGTTTTATTGTAAAAAATAAAATATGTAAACAGTCATAGAAAAAGCATTTTCATTTATTTATAAGAACTAACATTTCATGCTTGTTATCTAAAAATAATAAAATTGTTACATATTTACGCTGTTCCAAAGAAGTTAAAAAAATTTGCTTTATTGGAGTTGCTTTAAACAGAAAAATTATAATTTTGAGGAAACTAAAAGTAGAAATTCAAGTTAAATATTCTTTTTCTGGAAACAATATCCTGGGCTGCGATATTCTATAAGAGTAAAGAGAAAGAGAATGTCATAATAAGGATCTTCTATCTTTGTTCGGTCTGTATTAACACATAAGTATATCACTCCTAAAAAAGATAAGGAAAGAGAATGTCAAAAAATATGCTTACAGAATCGGAGCTCTGGTCTTTTTTATTGAATATACTCGATTAACCTGTCAAGTAAAACAAGGAAAAGCGATTTATTATTTAAGATATAGTATAGAAAGAGATAGTTATTGTCTAAACCTGTTAGTTAGAATAATAGAATTGACATTCATATACAACACATTCACGTCAATGTAAGAAACTAGCAGGGAATTCAATGTTGCCATACAAATCATTGCACCGAATGGCGACCAATAAGTGGGGGTCAAAAATTATTTTCATGGGCAGTCCAGTTTTATATCTCAAGTTTGTGGGTTAGACATAAACATCACGTTCTTCTTTGTGTAACTGTTAGTTTAAATAGCACAGCACCACAATATTGTATACAGTACTTGTAGAGGTTGCCGTGCAGGGAAACATGTCGTAGAGTCAAAACAGACAAGTGGAAATTTACGTAAGAATGAATTTTACTTATCATAATCGTATATTATAAAATTAATTGCAGTACAGAACAGCTGTTAGTTAATTTATCAATTATTACCGCAATTTTTAATCTAAATGGCTTAAAAAACGAATTTAGCAATTACTTTAGATTCGAAATAATTCGATCGTTCATAATCTATTAATATATTCCGATAAACCTACATACTGCGTTGTCAGTCATCACAGGCTGTAAGCACAAATAAAGCTTCTTTATTAAAATCTATATTAAACGGCATTTGAAAGGCCTTTATGTAACCGTTAATAATTATAAATTATATCGGCTTTCATTAAAACATTTTGGGCAGATCGACGGCGGCGGCGGCAACGACGGGCATGTATATGTGGGAGGAATTTCGCGCTGATGTTATCTGGGGGCTTATCGTTTTGCCAAAAACATGTTAATTAACAATATATTCGGTGATGTAATGTATTTATTATGCTTTAGCTTTATCAACTGGGTTATTTTATAGTTATATTGCCAAATTAAGATGAGCTGCAGACGATTTCAACGAGCATAATTAAAACAGATGTTTCCTGTGAGCTGAACTTTATGCAATAAACGAGGGTAACTACAAAAGTTTTCATTCAAACAACGAAATGATTTTATTAAAAATTTTTATTTTTCAACCTATTCTCCCTTAACTTCAACGTATTTGTATCTTGAAAAAATAATTTTAGTTTGGCTACGCTGGACAGCAGCAAGACTATTCGGGAAATGTTTAAAAAGGAACTACTACGTTTTATACCACTAAATTTATTAAGAAAACAGTGACTGCAGTTTCAACTCACAGAGTCATTTTCAAACGGAATTACAAAGGTAGATTAAGTATTCAATACAGAAACATGAGAAAATTTAACAATAAATAAAAACTACTTGAAAAATTACATTATTACAAAGGGGAGGTACTAAATTTAGGGAATTAATTAATATTTGGCGACAACAAATAACAGGGAAAACCCAAGTTCTCTCTGGGTATTAAGCAAATTTACATTTTTATTTTTACTATGTTTATATATTTCCAAAGATTCAAGAATATATATCTTTTGGCCCTTTGTTGAATAATGTAATATGTCAGTGTTGCTTAAATCAGGAAAACTGTGGCTGTGTTCTAAGCAATGGTTGGCAAAGCTCGAGTCTGTTTTTTGTAGTCTATATGATCGGTGGTGTTCTGAAAAGCGAGTTTTAAAACTTCTACCACTTTGTCCAATATACAAGCTATCACACTCTGAACATTTTAACTTATAAACTCCTGATTTATCAAATTTATTAATTTTATCTTTAGCATTGTAAAGGATAGTGGACAGATTGTGTTGAGATTTAAAGGCTACTTCTATGTTATGTTTGGAAAGAGTATTAGCTATGTTTTCTGATAGAGTACCACAGTATGACAAAGATATATAAGATGAACTATCTTTATCATTTTTTATTTTGGGATATATTGAATTAAAAGCTCAAAAAAATTTGAAACAAACCTTATCAAACATAACAGCCATTTTTTCAGAATTCGATAAAAAAAAGAATAATCAATATGAACCCACAAGCACCAAAACTCTATGGCCTTATAAAAAAATCACAAACCAGGAAATCCCATTCGCCCAGTCGTTTCATACATAAATAGCCCTACGAGAGAACTCAGTATGAAACTAAATTCATTCTTCAAACAAATAAGCAACTTTAAACCAAGTCACAGTTTAAATAATTCAGTAGATCTCGTCCAAAAACTAAAAAACATAAAAACCCCAGATAACTTCATACTAGTTTCTTTTGACTTAAAAAGCATGTTTTCTAATATTCCAACAGATGAATGTTTTGTACTTATCCAAGAAATCTTACAGGAACGAAATATAAATCCAATAGTTACTACTGAAATCTTGTCATCTTTTGAACTTTGCCTATCACAAACGTTTTCCAGTTTAATAACAAATTTTATTTACAAAATTCAGGCCTACCAATGGGTTCTCCTCTTAGCCCTCTCCTAGCAGACATTTTCATGTCAAACATAGAAAACAAAATTCTTAATTCCCCTTTAAGCAAAAACCATGTACATTTTGGTACAGATATGTGGATGATGTTCTAGCATGTTTTAAAGGCACTACAAGACAGCTTCAAAAATTCTTACAATACATTAATAATTGCCATCCAAAAATTCAATTTACTCTGGAAACTGAAAATAACCATAAAATAAATTTTCTTGATCTCACCATATCTCACGTCAATAATCAGTGTAATTTTAAAATTTTTAGAAAACCAACGTTTACAGGTAATACTATATCTAATGACTCTTTTCACCCTTACAACACAAAATGGCTGCATACAATTCAATGATACATAAAGCATTCTCTTTGCCTCTCTCTGAAGAAGATCTTCAAGAGGAACTAAATATCATTGAAAGGATTGCAATATCAAACAATTTCTCCCAACAAACCATAAAGAAATTAATAACTAAAAAACAAAAACAACTAGCTTTTAATTCAATATATCCCAAAATAAAAAATGATAAAGATAATTCATCTTATATATCTTTGTCATACTGTGGTACCCTATCAGAAAACATAGCTAATACTCTTTCCAAACATAACATAAAAGTAGCCTTTAAATATCAACACAATCTGTCCACTATCCTTTACAATGCTAAAGATAAAATTAATAAATTTGATAAATCAAGAGTTTATAAGTTAAAATGTTCAGAGTGTGATAGCTTGTATATTGGACAAAGTGGTAGAAGCTTTAAAACTCGCTTTTCAGAACACCACTGATCATATAGACTACAAAAAACAGACTCGAGCTTTGCCAACCATTGCTTAGAATACAGCCACAGTTTTCCTGATTTAAGCAACACTGACATATTACATTATTCAACAAAGGGCCAAAAGTTAAATATACTTGAATCTTTAGAAATATATAAACATAGTAAAAATAAAAATGTAAATTTGCTTAATGACCAGACAGAACTTGGGTTTTCCCCGTTTTTTGTTGTCGCCAAATAATAATTAGTTCCCAAAATTTAGCACCTCCCCTTTGTAATAATGTAATTTCTGAGGTAGTTTTTATTTATTGTTAAATTTTCTCATGTTTCTGTACTGAATACTTAGTCTACCTTTGTAATTCAGTTTGAAAATGACTCTGTGAGTCGAAACTGCAGTCACTGTTTTCTTAATAAATTTAGTGGTATAAAACATAGTAGTTCCTTTTTAAACATTTCCCGAAGATAATTAACTACCACATAGTCACGGCTACCAGCATCAACCTTTTAGCAAGACTATTATTATTAACTGCAAGCGAGACTCATAAAGAAAAAACCAGTTGGTTTTGAAACCCCTTGAAGCATGAGACAAATGATGTTAGAAGCGGTTCAAGCACTGCGATGAGGAAGGCAAGGGGAAACCAACTCATTAAATCTCCCTCGTACAATTAACATGGCAAAGGAAATATTACAAATGGCCCTCAATCCCCGACAGTTTTTTAATAGGCAGAGGGTGCGTAGAATCCCATGGTGTTTTAAAATAGAGACTTCGAACAAAGCATGTACGAAAGTGAAAAGATTCACAACATTATCAGACAGATGACGAGACTCGACACTCAAATAATGGGAATTAACGAAACGTGATAGACAAGCACAGGACAATGCAATATTCAGAACCACAAAGTATACTACTCAGGAAACACGGATTCCCGACACAGGGCATAATAGTGACAAGGGAAATCGAAAGATACGTGAAAATCTTAATACCACATTCAGATATGCTCTTACCAGTGATAAAGATGATGAACTGGTCGAATAATTTTATGAACAGCTAAAGGACGTGATGAAATCTGTTAGGAGCAACGAAGTCACGATTATCATGGGCAACTTTAACGCGAATGTTGGGAGCGTATCGGAGAATGGCATAGTGGGAAAATTTGGGCTTGGCATTAGGAACGATCGAAGAGACAACCTGGTGCAGTTCTGCAGAGACAATAAGATGGTCGTATGTAACATCTTTTTTAAACTACCGTTAAGATGACTATAGACTTGGACATCCCCAGCAGACTCCCCAGAACACATAGTGTGCAATCAAATAGACTATTTTACTATTCAAAAAAGCTTTCAAAATGCTATAAAATCAGCATCCCAACCCACTGGTATGTAAAGTACAAATCAAACTAAAAAAGGTTTGCAAAAGAACAGAAATTACGAAGCTTACCGAATACACAAGAATTCTGGTAGAAAAATACACTCAACGCAGAAATGGTGCACATAACAGTTTCAGATTATGATCTAGCAGAGAAATGGAATAAAACTAACCAAATTATCGGTAATGTTTGAAAAAGCAACTGAAAGCAACGCACAATAAATAGAAGAAGTGGAAATTCTACAGCTAATGGATACCAGACGAAACTACAAAAATAAAGATCCAGATAAATATCGTCAAATATTAGAAAATACGAGAGGTAAAAGAAAGATGGCTGGTGAAAAAATGCAAGGAAATCGAAAGCCTCGATGGTATCCACGCCGAGATGCTTAAACTGAAGAATGAAACAGATTCCCTACTCATTGATATTTTGATGCCACTGTTCAACAACGTGTACGAATGTGGTGAGCTCCTTCAAGAATCGACAGACTCAATATTCATCACTATCTCCAAGATACCACACGCAAAAACTTGTGACCAGTACACACTAATTATTTAGGTCAACATCATAAGAAAAGTATTTACTAAAATTATCCATAATCGTATTAAATATACAAAATGTAAATCAAATGTGGCAGAGACCCAACTTGGCTTTAGAAGTGGCTTCGGCACTCGAGAGGCTGTGCAAGTGCTTATACAAACATATATATATATATATATATATATATATATATATATATATATATATATATATATATATATATATATATATATATATATATATTTCATGCAGTTCTCAAAAGCCTTTGATAATATAAAGCGCGAGCCTAGATTCTAAAGACATCAGAACCATAACAAACCTATACTGGAATCAGTCTGCAAGAATAAAAATCTATGGAAACTGGTCAGAAAACATTTAAATCAAAAAAGGATGTGTTCTTTCACCTACACTCTTCAATATATACTCGGAAGCGATCTTTGACGAAGTACTTTGTGATGCCGCTGAAGAAGTAAGTTTGACTGGGGAACCCATAAATAATATCAGATACGTGGATGATAGTCTCATCTTAGCTAATAGCATTGAAGGCCTACATAGCCTCCTATAAAGAGTGAAAGACGTATCTGAAGAGTTTAGGCTACAATTAAATGTATCAGAAACGAAATGGATGTCAATTAGTAAAAACCGAACATCTACAGAAAAACTTACAATAGATCAAGCAATAACTATAGAACACGTAGAAAAATTATTTAGAAACCATCGTTCATGAGCACTGGGACGTGATGACAGAGATTAGATCTAGAATTGAAATGGCAAAGTTAAGTTTTACTAAAATGAGACACATACTTAGCAACAGAGACTTTTTATTACCACTAAAAATCAGATTAGTATAGTGTTACGTTTTCCTGGTCTTACAATATGAAGTGGAAGAGTGGACCATGACAGAACAACTTATAAAAAAGCTCTGGGCGTTTGAAATATGGGTGTACCGACGAATTCTAAAAATATCCTGGACGAATTACATTAGAAACGAGAAAGTGTTGAGAAGAAATGGCAAACAACAAGAAATTACTCTGATAGTAAAGGAAAGGAAGTTGGAATACCTTAGCCACATAACAAAATACAACAAATATCGCCTCCAACAACAATCCTACAGGTAGGAGAAGTCCAGGTAGATGAAGAAATTCATGGATACAAAACTTACGGAAATAATTCGCACTAATATCTGTCCAACTCTTTAGACTAGCCACCAAGATACGAATCGCTATATCAACGTCCGCGATGGATACGGCAACACAAGGAAAAGAAGAAGAAGATGAAGAAATGATTGAATATAAATATCTCGGACGGAGCCTGAACTATACTGATGGTGGATTCAAAAAAGTTGCATTCGAGGAGAATAGATAGATAGTGACGTGGCGTGGTGGAGACAGAGGGGCTCTCACTTTGCTAAAGATAGCAAATTTTGAAAAAAAAAATATTAAATAAAAATATCTATCAAATTTCTTTTAATTTTTTCATTGGTAGAGGGAATCCTTATCTGTAAAAATAATCAGTCTATATAAATGAGGCAGTATTTCTACATATACGAACTTATCAATATTTGAACGGATTTTCAAAGTCTAATACAAATAATTAACAAATATCGATTTTCCTACGCATTTCCAGCTTTTATAAAATGTGAAAAACTTTTTAATAGCCTCTCTACACTAATTTTGTTATTACCGTGGACTCCGGGATCTCTTATCTACAAATACAATCGAGGGGTTGCTAAAGATATTTTTAAATGAATGACGCACTTTGTTTTATTTTTATACGGAATTAATACAGTTATAACTGTCATTACGGATTTTATAAGCAATTTCAACTAATCAGAAAGTTTATTTGAGTAAAAAAAAAGACTTAAAAATAAAACCCGATAAATATTCATTGACAATTATGAAACCATCCATTAGATTCAATTTTATTGTATGAAAATATGATTCATTAATAAATAGCAGTAATTTTTTTTTTAATATAAAAATGTTGCTTTTAATAATTGTTTAACACAAGAATTGAAAACCAATATTTACAATTAAATTTTGTTTCCTAATTTTTAAGAATTTTAAATTTTTTAGAATAAAATTTTTTATTGAAATTTGTCAAATTGGCAGCTTATATTTCGCTGCCTCTAGAAAATTCTCTGTTAATAATCATCATGTATTTGTTTGAAGGTCATAGACAACGATGTTTCTTGCAAAATAGTAGATAGCTGTTGGACTTCCATTGTCTTTATTTTGTTGAATATCACGACGTTTCGGCTAATAGTTATCTCTAGCCGTTTTCAAGTGAAACTAAATAAATCCCTTAGCTACACGACTATTTATACTAAAAGTAAATGCAGTGAGCCGACTTCTCAGAGAGTTATTTTAATTGGAAACAACGTTAATTTTATATCGTTTTCCTATCCTTCTAACTTTTTCTAAAATGCCTTTAACATAGGGGATGTTCAATACTGGTTTTCGTTCTTCATTCGTTGTCGATATTGTCTTATTTCTGCGTTGTTCTAGATTATTCATCTAATCACTCCAACAACACCAAACAAGGAATTATAAGAAATCTCGTAGATAGAGCCTTAACTCTCTGCAACTCCAACGAGAACTTGATGAAAGAGATAGATTACATTAAAAATGATCTGACAGCCAACGGATATCCAGTATATCTAGTGGATAAATTTCTTGAACAACGCAGAAATAGGACAATATCGACAACGAATGAAGAGCGAAGACCAGTATTGAACATCCCCTATGTTAAAGGCATTTCAGAAAAAGTTAAAAGGATAGGAAAATGATATAAAATCAACGTTGTTTTCAATTCAAATAACTCTTTGAGAAGTCGGCTCACTAGGGTCAAACCAACAACTCAAACGAACATGAAGAACTGTGTATATCAGATACCATGTGAATGTGGCAATTGCTACGTTGGCGAAACAAACAGACCTCTTGACGAAAGGATCAAAGAACACCAAAAATGCACATCTCGAGGAGAAACAGAAAAATCTGGTGCCGCCAACCATGCCTGGACTCATGGACACCACATAAAATGGTCTGAAGCTAAAATACTACACCGAGAACAATATTGGAGAAAACGGAAATTCAAAGAAGCCGCGGGGATACATCAGAACCCGAATTGTTTTAGTAAACCATCTTTAGATATAAGAGAAGTGTGGAAACCAATTGTAAACTAAAACTAAATGCAGCATAAAAAGAGGGATTTTTACCATAGCACGCATGACTGCACCCATCTCAGTCACACTCCACTGCATTTACTTCTAGTATAAATAGTCATGTAGCTAAGAGATTTATTTAGTTTCACTTGATATCTACTATTTTGCAATAATAATCATAATAGCGTCATATTGCAGAAGGGAGGAGGCAGCAAATTTTACATTTGCTTCTGGCACTAAAAACCTATGCTACGCCATTGAGAATAAGTTGAAGTTTGGCTGATTTATAAGGATATTCTCGTAACATTAACTAGGAACTTTTTAATCAATGACAGTCCCTAATTTTGTTTAAATACTACAATAATTAACTGCTCTCCGATCTTCCAATTTAACAAAACAAGTGTTGCAACCAGAAGATTATCCTAGAAGACTTAAGTTTTCTCACCGGCTCTTACAGCAGTACAACATAAATGACAATTTTACCAAATTTATTTTGGCTACCAATGAGACCACGTTTGTAAGAAACGAATTAAATAATTTCCACAACAACCATGTTTGGAGAGTAGAAAATCCGCATAGTGAAAAGAGGTCATTTTCAGCACAGATTTTCAGTAAATGTTTGGGTCTTACTTTTTCTCAAATTGACTGACAGGTGAAAATTATTTCTTTCTTCAGGACAATCTGCCACAATTATTAGAAGATTTTTCTTCAAATGTGAAACAGAATATGTGGCTTCTTTGTGATGTAGCTCCATCACATTTCAAACGAGAAGTTCACGAACATTTAAATAATGTGTTTCCTAATACATGGATAGGCCTATACGTTCCCCAGATCCAACCGTTTTTTTTTTCTGTGGGGGCTATTTAAAACAGATAGTTGATCACAATGGGGAAGTGAATACTGTGGAAGAACTACAACAGCGCATTGAAAATGCTTGTAATGTTATCCGTAGAGATTGGGATTTTATTTTTAACGCATGTAGTCACTGATGGATACGTTAAGCAAAATTTGGCGGACAAATGGTGACAATTTTAAGCACTTTTTGTATAACACATGTAATCTTTTCAGTCTAGTAAACAAAATTTTTAAAATGCAGTAGTTAAAAATGTCAGAAAGAAAGGTTCAATATTACATTTTTTAAATTTTTTAAATAATTGTTAATTATTTCTTTCTTTGCCAACTTTTATATAAACGATTTTTGGTAAATCTATTTCTCTTACGAGTTCTACAAGCAGTTAAAATAAATGACTCAACTTGAGAACATTCTGTATATTTTGTTCAACAGTTAGTCTAAATATGTTAGAGGTGAAGGATAGAGACCAAGACAGTCGATATCCTTTATAACTGTCAAGGATTTTTTTAGGTATAGGTTTATCAGAATGTTGTAATAGTTTATAAAAGAGAGAATTATTATGAAAAATTTTAAAATTCAATAAAATTATACTATAATTCTGTTCATTCTATATTAAACCGTTGCCTAACGACTCTATTAAAACTGCTCCCATGTACACAATTTGTACTAATTTAATATTTACAAGTTATTATTCAGGTCACAATTATAGATTTTGGCAAGATTCCTTGAATTGTTTTCAAGCTCGTTAATTTTCTAATTCGAATAAAATCGTAATTAAATATCTGTACAGCGTAAGTTCTCTATGTTTATGATGGGTTCATAGTTTAATTTAAAATTAATTTCACTGGCAATTATTAAAGAATATGTCTCCAACGACATGAAAAAAGCCCAAAAATGTTGCCACTGTAAAATATATGAAAAGTCTCTTTCCTACGTGTAGAAAGCTTCCTACACTCTTACAGTTAGTCCAAGCCATAGTGACGTAAATTGCGAGATGGATGAGACCTACTCAGAGGCGTTGGGGCAATGTAAGAACAAACCCTACATAAAATGTAACATCAAAAAATAGGTTGGAGCCCAGAGGGGTGGGAGTCAAAAATGGCTAAAATACGTTTTTTGAATCTACAAGAAAAAGGAACACAATTTGGAAAAAAAGCTTCAAATAAAAGTTTTTTCGCGATAATTTTTGTTAATTTGTTATTGCAAAAAACTTCATAAAATAGGCCATTTTTTTCATATGAATTATTTAACGCAAAATCAACTTTTTTGCACTTTTGTGCTTTGAAAGGTAAGCCCTCGTCTTTCTGAACAAAATGATATTTTATAATAGTAAATCGAATAATTTATTGCTGACATATTGCTAATTGTTTATCCCAAGACGCAAAATGTTGATTGCTATAACTATTTATCCATAAAAGTTCAATCTCTTCTTGCACGCCTAAATTTTCATTTATTATTAGAAGCAAATGAACAAATTAATTTCTAACCCCTTAAATATCGTTTTACAAAAGGAAATGTTTTTTTTTAAATAAAGAAATAGAACCTCCCCCTTAAATATTAGATATTTATTTGAATGAAAAAATGAATGAACAAAGGTGGTGATACTTGATCATCAATGCTTAGGCCTCATTGGGCCCTTTACATTCCACCATAGCGGCTGATCATTCGAGACTGATTGTTTTAATGTTTAACTGAAATTCTGCCGATCGCGATGGTTTAAGGAATGAATAAACCGAAACGCCAAGAGTCCTATAAAAGTTTTTCAATTTCATAAAAAAAATGACCGATAGCACCAAAAAAATAAAACCAACCTATTAATTTTATACGGTCAAGAAAAAGAAACAAATAAATTGTATACAATATGTCCTTTTTTTTGTAAAAAAGAAGAAAACTATTTTTTTAACGAAAGGTACATTAAGTTGCAAAAAAGTTTTAAAGATACACAGATTACCAGAAATAATACCCTCTATCACTAACAGTTAAACTATGAATAGAATTGGAGTCCCCATCTGAAAATATTCCACAGCACTAAACCTTTATGACATTAAAATGTGTGTAAGCGTAGCTGTCCATTCCACGGATAACGGATCGAGATAGAAATAATAAAATGCCTTGTTAAGGGGGCTTCTTCTTCTGCTAATGCCTATCCGTTACCGGATGTTGGTGAGCATAATGGCTATACGGACTTTATCCACTGCTGCACGAAATAAGCCCACAGTTGATGTATTAAACCATACTCGGAGATTCCTCAGCCATGAGATTCTTCGTCTTCCTACACTCCTTTTGCCTTGTATTTTGCCTTGTAGTATAAGCTGCAAAAGCCGGTACCTTTTAGGATTTCTCATGATGTGGCCCAGGTACTCAAGTTTACGCTTCTTTACTTAATACAAGATTTCTTTTTCTTTTTTCATTCTATAAAGCACCTCTTCGTTGGTAATATGATCTACCCATGAAATCCTCAGAATGCGACGGTATAGCCAAAATTCAAAAGCTTCTAATTGTTTGCATGATGCTTCAGATAGCGTCCATGATTCAACGCGGTATAGGAGGGTCGAAAATACGTAGCATCTCAATGTTCGCATTTTGGTGTTTAAGGATAGGTCTCTACTTTTGAATATTTTTGCCATTTTAAGGAATGTAGTGCGGGCCTTTTCAATACGGCATCTTATCTCAACCGAGTGATCCCATTCTTCATTGATATTTGTTCCCAAGTAGATATATTTGTTAACTCTTTGGATGGGTCTGTTGTGTATCAGTAGTTGGCCGTGTATGCGTTTATTTTTAGAAATAATCATGAATTTGGTCTTTTTTGTATTCATCTGCAGTCCGTATCTTTCACTTACTTCTACCACTCTGTTCATCAATCTTTGGAGTCCTCTTAAATCATTTGAGATAATTACCGTATCGTCTGCGTATCTTATGTTATTAAAACACTCGATATTGATAATCACCCCGTCGGAGGTATTTTCCAGGGCTCCTCGAAATATGTATTCTGAATATATGTTGAATATCAATGACGAAAGCACACATCCCTGTCGAACTCCTCTCTTTATCATAACTTCCTCGGATTCCTCACTTTCTATTCTGACTGAAGAGGTCTGGTTCCAATAAAGATTTGATATAATTCTTAGGTCTCGTTTTTCTAATCCAGCTGATTCAAGAACTTCCATCATCTTATTATGCTGAACCTTATCAAATGCTTTTTGATAATCAATAAAGCACGCGAAAATATCGTGATTAACATCCCGCGCTCTTTGGAACAAGACTTGGATACTAAAAAGTGCCTCCCTAGTACCTAGGGCATTTCTAAACCCAAACTGGGTACAACTAATCTGTTCTTCGCAAATCCTATATATTCTTTGATGAATTAATTTCAAGAAAAGTTTAAGAGAGTGACTCATAAGGCTAATCGTACGAAAGTCTTCACAGTTTTTTGCACTTGATTTTTTAGGTAGCGTTATAAATGTACTTTTGAGCCATATTTCAGGTATAATTCCAGTGGAGTATATTTCATTAAATATATCTGTAAGCCATCTGATATCTTCTTCATTTAATAGTTTTAAGAATTCATTCCGGATATTATCTGGCCCTGGTGCTTTCCCATTCTTCAACCCCACTATGGTTCGAGTAACCTCATCAACGGTAATCGGCAAGAAATTTGGTACCCGGTAAGTGGGAGGATTTTCCGATCTGCTTGGGTCCTCGAACAACTGGTTTATGTATTCTTTCCAAATTTTTATTTTCCCTAAGCGATCTACAATGATGTTACCTTTGTTATCCTAAATTTTTCCGCTTACATTGAATTTATACAGATCCGATGTCTCTTTTATTTTCTTGTGCATGTTGAAAGTATCGTGTTTCTTCTCAAGTTCTTCTATTTCTGCACACTGTCTTTCCATCCATTCCTGTTTTGCACACCTTATCTTACGTTGGATTAGTCTTTGCATATTTCGGTACTCCATTTTACCTCTTTCCAATAATCTCCTCGCATTCATCAACTCTAATATTTCATCTGTTATCCATGGTTGTTTTTTATCTCTTTGTGCTACCAGAAATTCATTACCAATACTTTGAAATTTTTCAGCCATTTTGGGAAGAGTCGATTCTACGCTGTGTGGGATTTCTTTGAGTTTTCGACATTATTCAGTTATTTTTTCAGTTACTACTTGGCGTGTTTGTTCATTCTCTCTGAGTTTCCTTACATTCCATTTTTTCCTGTCTATCCCTTTCTTTACCTTTTTAAGCTTGATTTTAAATTTGCCGCAGAGAAGAGCATGATCTGAATGCACGTCAGCTCCTGGGTATGTTTTAGCCATTATGCAACTGTTATGGTACCTTTTATTTATTAGTAAATAGTCTATCTGGTTTCTTACAATATGACCTTCTTCATCCTGAGGTGAAGTCCATGTATATAATCTTCGAGGTGGTTGTTTGAAAAGGGTGTTCAGGATAACAAATTGTTCTTCTGTCACAAAATCCTTTAGCCTCTCGCCTCGTTCGTTTCTAGTACCTAGTCCAAACCCTATAATCAGTTCCGAGTTGTCGCCTTTGCCAATTTTGGCATTGAAATCTCCCATAATGATAGTTAAGTCTTCTTTCTTAACTTGTTTTAATATGTTAGATACTGCTAAATATACAATTTCCACTTCTTTATCGGGTTTTTCGGAAGTGGGTGAATATATTTCTATTAAATTTGATTTGATAGGTGTGCTCTTCACTTCAATAAAAATTATTCTATCAGAAACTGGAGTAAAACTCATATCATACTGAAAGAGTTTAGGTGAGAATATGATTCCTACACTTAAGGGGACAGTCTGAGTCAATTGAACAAAATTTAATTATTTTTTTCGTTTATTTATAGCGACAAAATGGCGGCCTTAAGGGAATCCCTAAAAAATTGATTGACACGATATCTCGGGTCAGGTAGGTCTAAAAGAAAAAATTCGAACAGCATTTTGAAATATAAGTAAGTGGTTATGGTTGGTAGTAGAATTAAACATTTTGGGTGAAAAAAAAAACAAAATGGGGGACATCTGAATTTTTTTAGGCCTTTATGCAAATAAAATTGTTTAAAAAAAAAGGTTAAAAATTTATTAAAAAAATCTGATTTTACTACAGACTGAAACTATACATGTGCTGAATATTTTCTGAAAATTTCAGCCCAATCGGTAATATAAACTTTTCAAAATCATGTCAACAATGTCAAAAAACGTTGTTTCGAGAAGAACGCGTTAAATTTTTTTTCCCCAAAAATGTATAAAAAATTTTGAAATAAAATATCTTACAATCAATCAACGATCCCTGCTCTATACTCTATGCCTTCCTCCTCATCAAAAAGATCATTTTTTGCTGATTTTTGCTGCCTGAGCTCAATTCTTCACTCTTATGAAGCATCAAGCATATATATATATATATATATATATATATATATATATATATATATATATATATATATATATATATATATACATATATATATATATATATATATATATATATATATATATATATATATATACATATATATATATATATATATATATATATATATATATATATATATATATATAAAGCTCCCAAACAACCTTTCTAAATGAAAACCGACCTTCAACTTCTCATATACTACGACAAAAATATGTGAGAACCAACCAAATATGGCGTAGAAAAGAAGCGTACCGTTGGAACTCAGCAGCTGCCGAAGCATCTGCTAAGTGCGTTTTTTGTAGAAATTTGCAGACGTTTTGGTATCATCTCATTTGGCATCTTCTGTGCCTGCTATATATATATATATATATATATATATATATATATATATATATATATATATATATATATATATATATATATATATCCACGTCAACCGGATCAAAGCTATAACTAATGCCGAGTGCGCCTTTGAAAAATCAATTACGTCAGCTCCAAGCCGGAGAGAAATCGGGTGTCTAGCAAATAAAGCTCTACAGTAAGTTCTCAACCTTGGATTTCGAAAATCCTCGGATTCGTAATCAACGATTCCAAATTTGGTGCAAATCAGTTGATTTTCAAAAAATACGTCCGCCATAATGGATCCATCATCTTGAATTTTGGGAATCCAACCTTGGATTCGTCATCAGCGACCCCAAAAACCCCCGTATATCAAATTTGGAGCAAATCGGTTGATTTTCAAAGTTCAGCCAAATTTTGATCATTATATTGGATCCGCCATGTTGGATTTTGTCAACCTACCATACCAGCTTTTTAGGAGCATCCATCAGCTACAATTTGAGCCAAAAAGGACCCGAACCGTTGCGAATTTTGTAAGCTTTTTTTGCTAAACATTTGATTTTTCTCCGGTTTCCGGTCGCCATATTGAAGCCGCCATATTGAATTTTTCAAAGGCGCACTCGGTATTTGAAAGTAGACACTCTAAGCTTTAAAATGAGCCCTTGTTCGCCTTTCTTGGCAGCTGCGAATTTTGGTCGTAGTTCTGATCCGGTTGACGCAGATTATCTTCTATATATATATATATATATATATATATATATATATATATATATATATATATATATATATATATATATATGTTTATGCGGCTTTCACGGATTCCCCCGTGTGAGATGCAATAGCAGTGGATATATCCACATTATGCTGTTGTAGTGCTGAAATCACATTCAGCAAACGTACAACTATATGCAGCTCCGTATAGGAATGAAGTAAAATGCGAATAGTAAATGCAAACTTCATTCCAACCATATCCTTTTCGTGTTAGAGGTTGCACAGTTTGAATAAAATGCTTACTTCATTCCTATACGGAGCTGCATATAGTTGTACGTTTGCTGAATGTGATTTCAGCACTACAACAGCATAATGTGGATATATCCACTGCTATTGCATCTCACACGGGGGAATCCGTGAAAGCCGCATAAACATATACGCCATCCGGCGGGAGGTCGGCGAAGCCGCGTTCAGTATTTGCATGCTTCCTTCCGATCTGTCCTTTGCACAGCCAGGTACATGTCGGTACCCTGATGAGTCTAGTAGAGACGAAACATGTACCTCTGCCGTATTACTGTGACGGGGAGGGTAAGTTTTGACTTTCTTTCTCGGTTTAGTGGTACAGGTAGGCCATCATCTCGATGGTGGTGGAATAGGATGAATTGTGTTCCTTAGCAATTTATTCAAACTGTGCAACCTCTAACACGAAAAGGATATGGTTGGAACGAAGTTTGCATTTACTATTCGCATTTTACTTCATTCCTATACGGAGCTGCATATAGTTGTACGTTTGCTGAATGTGATTTCAGCACTACAACAGCATAATGTGGATATATCCACTGCTATTGCATCTCATACGGGGGAATCCGTGAAAGCCGCATAAACATATACGCCATCCGGCGGGAGGTCGGCGAAGCCGCGTTCAGTATTTGCATGCTTCCTTGCGATCTGTCCTTTGCACAGCCAGGTACATGTCGGTACCCTGATGAGTCTAGTAGAGACGAAACATGTACCTCTGCCGTATTACTGTGGCGGGGAGGGTAAGTTTTGACTTTCTTTCTCGGTTTAGTGGTACAGGTAGGCCATCATCTCGATGGTGGTGGAATAGAATGAATTGTGTTCCTTAGCAATTTATTCAAACTGTGCAACCTCTAACACGAAAAGGATATGGTTGGAACGAAGTTTGCATTTACTATTCGCATTTTACTTCATTCCTATACGGAGCTGCATATAGTTTTACGTTTGCTGAATGTGATTTCAGCACTACAACAGCATAATGTGGATATATCCACTGCTATTGCATCCCACACGGGGGAATCCGTGAAAGCCGCATAAACATATACGCCATCCGGCGGGAGGTCGGCGAAGCCGCGTTCAGTATTTGCATGCTTCCTTCCGATCTGTCCTTTGCACAGCCAGGTACATGTCGGTACCCTGATGAGTCTAGTAGAGACGAAACATGTACCTCTGCCGTATTACTGTGGCGGGGAGGGTAAGTTTTGACTTTCTTTCTCGGTTTAGTAGTACAGGTAGGCCATCATCTCGATGGTGGTGGAATAGGATGAATTGTGTTCCTTAGCAATTTATTCAAACTGTGCAACCTCTAACACGAAAAGGATATGGTTGGAACGAAGTTTGCATTTACTATTCGCATTTTACTTCATATATATATATATATATATATATATATATATATATATATATATATATATATATATATATATATATATATATATATATAGGAAAATCAATTTTTATTTTCAAATAGATCCAGACTGCCCCGTTAATGTAAGCTTTCGTTTTCGACAAAAAATACACTAATTTGATAATTTTTTCGATGAAGTAACTCTAGAAATAAATAAATAAGCAGCTTAATATAAAATAGGCTGTATATCCGATAAATTAAATCATTGTAGATCAGATCGAAAGTACGTCTCTGCCTCACTACATGATTCTACAAAGATTTCACTTTATCTTCACAAACGACAATCAAAATAATACGCCTGTTTTTTTATTCCCTATTTCCACAACAAGACGGGTTGTATTTCACCGTAACTTGCGAAATTATCTGCCGCGATAACGTCCGACCATCCTTAGCTTTTGCCTGATCTTACCGAGAGAGAAATTTCGTAATTTTGGACCGTCGAAATAAAACTTGTTTTCCATTTTTACAGTCGGAGACGCGCCCCTGTTAAATTTATTTTATTGATGGTATTAAAATTTTTTATTATTTTCTGGCAATATTTTCTCCTCTGTTTGATAATAAACGCAGAATTATTTTGTTGTTGGTGTTGTGTATTAAACAGGTCACAAGCATTAAAATACTCCCATTATGTACCGCTGTAATACACGGGAAAAAATTCTGTATTTGAGTATTTCCTTAGTCTTCAAATTTTATTCTTATCAAAAAAATTATCAGATGTTCTTTTTGAAAAAATTACTGTTAAATACTTACAAGAAAGGTACTTCAGGCTCCGATTTTAATGAAAATTCAATATGTTGTAGAGGGTACAAACATAGGAGACACGCATTTTTTTTATCTGCAGAGATTTATTTCAATGGGGTGAAAACCCCCTAAAGTTCACCCCTAAAAATAGTATTATTGAAATATCTCAGGTTCTAAGTGAGATATCTTTACGAAACAAAATGAAAATGAATTATTGTTCAAAATGATGTTAAATTATGGTTTTTTACCCCCGAGGATATCATCCCTTTTTTTTTATAAGACTAAACCATCTATTTGCGCACGTAATTTAATTCTAAAAATTACGAAATATGATATAATTGTTTGAAAATATTTTTTTTCACGAATACCATAAATAACGGATTTCGGGGTTTCCAAAAATAATTAGTAAAAGAGGGTGAACTACCACCAAATACTTTTTTCTTAAACCTCAAGTTCTAAATGAGATATCTTTACAATCAAGACCATCAATTCGTGCACGTAATTTAATTCTAAACATCACGAAATTTATTAAACTTGTTTGAAAATATTTTCTTCACCAATACGATAAGTCACTTAAGTTACCGCGTTTCGGGGTTTCTGAAAATAAAGTAGTAAAAGAGGGTGAGCCACCCACAAATACTTTTTTTTACATCTCAAGTTCTAATTGAGATAACTTTGCGAAACAAACTGCAAATTACTTGTTATTTGAAATGAAGTTAAACTATAGTATTTTTACCCTCAAAGACATTATTCGAAGGACGTCACATCATACATGTATAATTATTCTTAAAATTGACAAATTTCCATTGATATGAACGTGACAGAGCTTACTGATATTTTTTTCTCTAATTAATAAAAAATATGAACTTATTTCATTGGATTAGCATTCATGTCTGTAAATTATTATAATTCAAGACAAATAGTTTTTTCTAATTCTGTAACGTTCATTTAAATTAAAATTTGACAATTTCAAGAAAAATAATATATGTATGAAATTGCGGTTTACTTTTATAAATTATTAAGGAATAATATCCTTGGGACTGAAAATACCATAGTTTAACAGTATTTCGAATAATAATTAATTTTAATTTTGTTTGGTAGAGATATCTTAATCAGAACTAGAGATATTAAAAAAACGCATTTGGGGGTAGCTCACCCTCTTTTACTACTTTATTTTCGGAAACTCAGAAACAAGTCAACTTAAATTACGTACTGTATTTGTAAAAAAAATATTAATAACAAATTAGGTTTAATTCCATAATGTCCAGAATTAAATTATGTACATAAATTACAAGATTAACCCTCAAAAAAATAAGGAATGATATCTATGGGGTTCAAACAACATGATATAAACTCACTTTAACTAACAAGTAATTTCCACTTTGTTTTGAAAAGATATCTCAATTAGAATTTAACATTTGAAAAAAATTGGGGGTGACTCACCTTCTTTTACTACTTCCTTTTTTTAAACCCCAAAGCATACTAACTTGAGTTAATTACGGTATTTGTAATTTTTAGAATTAAATTACGTGCGTTAATAGATGTTTTACCGTTATAAGGAATAAGGGTAAAAATACCATAGTTTAACATCATTTCGAACAACAAGTAATTTCCATTTTGTTTAGTAAAGATATCTCAATTTGAACTTGAAATTTTAAAAAACTTATTTGGGGGTGGCTTACCCTCTTTTACTAGTTTATTTTTAGAAACCCCGTAAAAAAAATATTCGTGAAAAAAATATTTTCAAATAATTGCATTAAATTTCGTAATTTTTGCAATTAAATTAAGTGCGTAAATCTATGGTTTACCCTAATAAAAAATAAGGAATGACATCCCTGGGAGTGAAAATACCATAGTTTAACATCATTTCGGATAACAAGTAACTTTTATTTTGTTTTGTAAAAATATCTCGCTTAGAGCCTGAGATATTTCAAAAATAGGGTTGAACTTAAGAGGCGGTTTTCACCCCGTTATAATGAATCTCCGCAGATAAAAAAAATACGTGTCTCTTATTTTTGTACACTCTACAACACATTGAAGATTCATTAAAATCAGAGCTGGACACTTCAGGTACCTTCCTTTTTAGTAATAGGATGGATAGTTTTTTAGGAAAATACCAAAATGTGGCCAAAGTTGAACACGAGCTCGAACACCTACGAAAGCTAAGATAAAAACTGTACCTGCATTTAAGTTCGTTAAAAATATAGCTAAAGCAGAACCTGATCCTATAAAGATTTAAAGAAAATTGCAACTGTCAAGATTTTTATTTTAGGTCCAACTCTCAGAAAAGTTAGAAGGAAACTAAATAGTATGACTTGAAGAACTGATTAGTGACAGTGTGTCAGAGAATCCGTTGTCATGGAAACAGAACCCATTTTTGTTTTAGGCGACATCCTAATTAAAGAAAATTTCTACCTACATTTTGGCAACTTTTTAGAAACAGCAGACGTTTAAAAATAGACAAATAAGAAAGTCAGATTTGTTTGATATTTATATTCGAGAAATTCTGAAAATTATTTAAATAAGTATCAAAACTATTATAAAATGTAGTTACATTTTATGAAATATACTTTTCGTTGTGACTTGTATCAGAACAGATCAGGTTTTTTAAATATTCTAACCTAAAAGTGCAAAAAACGCAATGGGATTTTGGCTTATATTTAAAGTTATGTATCATTGCGACATTTTTTCTCAAAAAACTATACATAGCATCTTAAACTATAAGTCTTACTCTTTCAAATAGCGCTGAATTTGCTCAAAAATCTTTCTTTTTCTTCGAGATATTCAATTTTGAATATTGCAAGTTGCATGAATTTTTCCAGTTTTTGGGGTCGTGTTTCCGAGTTGTTATTCATTTCTTTACTACCTACTACCGGTTGATATTTCGTAAGCAAGTTTTTCCAAGTATTAGGCAATTGCAGGTTATCATCTCTGCTATTTAAGTTGTTGAGACTCTCTGCAATTTCGATGGCTTCTCTTAAAACTCTTGTGAACACTACCTAAGGGTAGAAGTCGCATTATCCGGCATCGGCAAGCAAACCAACTGTGAATTCCACAGTTTAAGTAAAGTATCGCACCAACGATCTCCCTAAGAGAGTTATGTGTTTTTAATAAGGCGACCTCTATCCTTAGAGTAGCAAGTTTCGTGTGTCGAGTTTTGATATATTTCTTTTTTAATTTACCGCCGCGCCAACAGATGGCGGTTTCATACAACATTGTTGATTTGTGTTATTCTTATGTTATTGAGTGGGCCATCGAGATGTCGCCACTGTGTCTTATTTACTATTTTTCAACCTTGAAATCTGTTTATAGGACACAGATGAGAGATGATGGTTTGTACCGAATGTAATGGCCTGATGAGTCCCACACTAGAACGAAATAGCGCTGTCGTCATTTTTCGGACCCGGAGTTTTTCCATGTTCTTTGGA
This sequence comes from Diaprepes abbreviatus, assembly GCA_034092305.1. NCBI lineage: Eukaryota > Metazoa > Arthropoda > Insecta > Coleoptera > Curculionidae > Diaprepes > Diaprepes abbreviatus. The sequence continues at coordinate 364,862 of JASJET010000307.1, forward strand.
GTTCTGCGAACTTACGATGAGAATAATATTTGTCAACGGTCTTTGTCCGCATAGCCGAGAATTTCTTATTTTATATATATATATATATATATATATATATATATATATATATATATATATATATATATATATATACTTTATTGTGTCATTCGACTAAAAGCAAAACTTATGGCCCAGTACCGATAATTGTCCTTTCAGCCGATATATCGGTATCGGCTGATAAGTAAATATCAAGTAACTATTATTGAAATAAAATATTAATTTGTATTTAAAAAAGTTACTCTATTTTTCAAAAGTACTGTAAGTTTTATTATTCTAAATCGCTTTTGTTGTTTCATTTATTTAAAACCAAAGTTAAATCATGTCAAGTCATGCATATAACGTTTCTTATAAACAGTATGCATACATAAAAACAACTTTCTTTTCTATTTTCTGCGATCGATTTTAATAGAATTTCTATCAGCTTAAAGAGCCGTTATCGTGTTAAATATAAATTCTATTTTCATTAGTAATCCCATTTCACGCACCAAAAACTCGACTCGTAAACAAATATCGACTAATTGAACTGACAGTTTAAAAACACAGACCGATGCCTGGTTATTCACCTTATGACGATTATCGATTCGGATTTATAATTATTTTCACTTTTCTTTGGGTTTTTCTTTTCGCGTAGCGATGATTTTAAAAATAGTAGAAAAGGTAAAATACGTACGTTCTTTATAAAGTGATTGAATAGAAATAAAATACAGTCGGTAACTACAATATAGTATATTTACCAGAACTGTATAAAAAAAACCTTTGAAAATAAGTGTAACCAAATAATTATATAATATATAATCGCAATGGACAAGGACTTTCTTCTTCTTCTTCTTATTCTTAGTATAGGACTTTGTCCCGTATTGATTGTCAATGCATCTCGTTTATTATTGTTCCTGTGACACCGATGTCCAGCTCTCTTTCCATCTTTTAGGCGGTCGACCAGGAAGCCTTGAGGAGTTTGGTATTCCTTCTTTTGCAATTTTTGCCACTCGGTCGTCAGTCATCCTGTCGATATGATCCCTCCATGCTCTCCTTCTTTCTCTGCCCCATCTTACGACGTCCTGTATTTCACATCTTTTTCTGATTTCATCGTTTCTTAGTCTGTCGCGTAATGTATGACCCGTAATACTTCTTAGCGTTCTCATCTCAGTTGTCCGGAGTAGTCTTTTGGTTTCTGATGTGTCTGCTCTTGTTTCGATGGCATAAGTCGATATGGGTCGTATGCAGGTCTTATATATTCTGATCTTACTTTGTGTCGTCATATGTTTATTTCTCCATATAATATCACGTAGGTATCCTGACATTACGGCAGCTTTGGTTGTTTGTTCTTGAACTTCTGCTTTTAAGTTTCTATTGCTGGTGATGTTTGCTTCCAGGTATTTAAATGACATGACCTGTTCGATGCTTTGATTGTGTACAGCGAGCTTATATCTTCCTGGTTCTTTACTGATCGTGAGAGATTGGGTTTTTCCTATGGAGATTATCATGTTAAATTTTTCAGCGGTCTTTTTAAACCTGTACAGGAGCCGTTGGAGGTTGTCTTCGTCTTCCGATATCAGTACTGCATCATCGGACAAGGACTTTGAATGTTGGAACGTGGAACGTCCTAAGCTGGCATCGGACAGGAGCATCCATAAACGCAGTACAACAGTTAGAAAAAGTATTAATGGACATCACGGCAATACAAGAAGTAAGATGGCTAGACACTGGAAATATAAGAATAGGCAAATCGATGATTTTCTACAGCGGAAACCAGACAGGAAGGCACGAATTTGGCACAGGTTTCGTGATTAAAGAAAAATACTTAAATAGTGTTATAAGTTTTATGCCTATCAGTGAGAGACTGTGTTATATTAGACTGAAAGGAAAATGGTACAATATCTCAATCATATCTGCACATGCTCCGACAGAAGATAAAGACGAAACATTAAAAGACAACTTCTATGAACAACTCGAAAGAACGCTAGAGAGAATCTCCAAACAAGACATGCAAATAATCTGTGGAGACTTCAACGCAAAAATTGGCAAAGAACCTAACCTAAGACCGACAATAGGACAACACAGCCTCCACAATATCTCAAACGACAATGGACAGAGGCTCATAGAGCTAGCATCGGCTAACAATATGCTTGTAAAGTCTACTATGTTTCAACATAAAGACATTCACAAACAGACTTGGGTCTCCAACGACAACACCACACGGAACCAAATTGTCCACGTAGTTGTCGATGCTAGACATGGAAGCAATGTGCTGGATGTAAGAAGCCTCAGGGGATTAGATGGAAATTCAGACCATTATCTAGTAAGACCAAAAATCAGGATAAGAATATGGTCACAGAAACTTAAAACGAACGAAGCATTGGGACAATGGAACATCGAAAAAATGCAAAATAAGGAGAGCCGCGAAAATTACGCACAGGAAATGAAACAACAACTAAATAAAATAGACCAGAGTAATATCGAAAGACTATGGAAACAAATGGAAGAAACACTTACAGATACAGTAGAACTAATGATCGGAAAAAGCAGGAACAGAACAAGAAAATGTTTTGATAAAGAATGCCAAGAAAAACTACAAGACAGACAGAAGAAACGAAACATTATGATTCAACAAGAAATAACAGAAAACAAAGAAAGCTAAACGACATCCCGACGAGAAACAAGAAAACTAATTAGAAAAAAGAAAAGGGAATATGAAAAACAGCAATATGAGGAAATGGAAAGGAATAGACAAGACTCAAACAGTCGAGCATTCTACAAATCGGTGTCAAATGAGAAGAAATGCTTCAGACCTAACTCTGTGTCTATACTTACAAAGAATAATTGATGAACTCATAATCAACGAAGAGGAGATACTCCAAACATGGCAAGAATATTTCCAAAGTCTACTAAAAATACATCAAGAGGAAGAACATAGAGAAGAGATATATATTGAGGTGGGCCAACCGGTAGATGACCCAACAATAGAAGAAACAGTAGAAGCAATTAACAAATTAAAGAACGTAAAATCCCCAGGCTCCGACAATATACCGGCCGAATTTCTCAAGTACGGAGGGGAGGTTTTACATAGACAATTACACACACTAATCACACGTATATGGAAAGAAGAGAAAATGCCAGCAAAATGGCACGAAAGCATAATAATCCCTATCCATAAAAAGGGAAACAAAACCAAGTGCTCCAAATATAGAGGAATCTCCCTACTTAACACGACATACAAAATCTTATCTAATATCCTATTAAGTAAACTAACGCCTTTCGTAGAAAATTTCCTAGGGGAATACCAAGCCAGATTCAGGAAAAATAGATCGACTATAGATCGGATCTTTACTATAAGACAGCTACTTGAAAAAGGATGGGAATTCAATAGAACTATCCATAATCTTTTCATCGACTTCCGACAAGCATACGACAGCATTAAAAGGGGTCAACTATGGAATGCAATGGCAGAATTTTCGATTCCAAAAAAACTGATCCACCTCGCCAAAGTATGCGTAGATGGCTGTAGATCCAGGGTACGAATAGGTAACCAACTCTCAGAATCGTTTGAAATAAACAGTGGCCTAAAACAAGGAGACGCACTGTCGCCCCTCCTCTTTAATATAATCCTGGAAAAAGTAGTGAGAACAACACAAATTAGAACAGAACTAATAACAGTAAATGGACCAAAATTACTACTAGCATACGCGAACGACACTGATATTGTTGGAAACACCGTCACCAGTGTAAAGGAAACTTTCAACAAAATAGAGATAGAGGCAAGGAAAACCGGTCTAATGGTCAATGAAGAGAAAACCAAATACATGTGCATAAACAGATAAAAGAATCGAGATAGAATAGGACGAAATGTAACAATAGACACATATAACTTTGAAAGAGTGGAGCGTTTTAAATATCTCGGAGTGACAATCACCGCAGATAACGATATCAAAGAGGAGATAAAAGGGAGAATTCAGGCAGCAAACAGATGTATGTATACATCACCATCAAATCCAAGAACCTAACACGAATCTCAGAAATCAGGATATATAGAACAGTGATTAGACCAGTGCTCATGTATGACTGTGAGACGAGGACGCTGACAAAAGCAATGGAAATGAAACTTAGATGTTTTGAGAGGAAAATCTTTAGAAGGATTTTCGAACCCTATCACGACCCCAATACTAATCAATACTGAATAAGAACAAATGCCGAGGTCAAACAGATATATAACGCTAGCGACATCGTACAAGAAATTAAATCCCAAAGCCTAAGATGGGCTGGCCATGTCCATAGGCTCACCAATAACCGCCTTACCAAGTTATTTTGGGAGGAGGCCCCGACAGGGAAAAGACCCTTAGGACGCCCAAGAATGCCATGGAGAGATAATATATGGTCAGATTTAAGAACAATGGGGTTACCCACTGACCCAACGATCATGGACGACCGTGTGAGATGGAAGCAAGTTGTGCAGTCAGCCAAGACCCACCCCGGGTTGTAGGGCTACTAAAGAAGAAGAAGAAAATAATTATTTTCAACAAAGGCCAAATTCTTATCGAATTTTGAAAGGAGATAAAACAAATGAGTAATTTAATTGATTCACCTTGGTGGAGACCAATAACTAAATAACTACTTAAAAAGATACATTCACACTCTCGCGACTAGAGAACAATGAACCACTTGCCAAAAAAGGGGCTGAAGTGACCTTTCTAGGACAGGAACCAGTGTTGCAGTTGCATTTGTTACTGCCAAACACGCCATATTAAATTTTTTCCCAGAAAATTTGAGTGCGGTTAGTAACGAGAAAGGAGAAACATATTCACAATGAAGCGACGCTACCAAGGCAAATGAGATCCAGCAATGATGGGGGATTATTGTTGGATCAGGAACATAAACGAAAATCGACATTTGCAAAACAAGTTATGCACAAAAGACTTACTATAAATATATTTTCATGTGTATTTTTGTAAATAAATCCTGTTATCCTTAAAATATCTTGTGTTTGCATTAAATAAAAGTAATTCAAAATCTATACATGGGGGAAAATTTTCGTCGTTGAAATCGCAATCAGGATGCTTTGAACTCCCATGAACCGCCATTATAACATCTGTTGCAATTTTTTTTTTGTATTTATTGACTAGTGTTATCATAACCTAACCAAAAATTGAAAATAGCATATGCTATACTGTAGATTCCGCAGACGTATTCTGAATGAACAACATTTATAACTCTATTTTTAACCTATCTAATAACTATATAGATTTATGTAGTTTTTCAAGTACCTTGAACATTATTGATGCTCATAAAATATTAGTGGAATAAATCTAATACCGGGAAATTAGTTAAATCGATTTGATCATTAAGTAAAATATCATTATTTATCAATTTGTTTATTTCGAAAGGTTTAAAAAGCTTAATTTTAAAGTTTTATTTTCAGTATGTTAAACTTCATAATCCCTATCGAAATGATGACTGAATCATACAAGGGGCACCAAAAAAATATGTTATGTCCTTTATATTTTCTTATTGCTTATTTTTGTAGTCACATTTGAACCATTTATTCCACCTTGTCATCAACATTATAGTTTGTGCGCTTTACACACACAAGTGTTTTTCAAATTTGCAAAATTTCTTTCGTGTACCAAATTTGGCTTAATTTTCTTTAAAAACAAATTAGATAAAATTAAAAAACTGAAAAAATAATGAATTTTAACACCTTGCATCTTAAAAACAATACATTATCGGACATGTATATATGAACTTTTATGCATAAACCTGAACTAAATAATAATCTCTTAAAATTTTTCGCACATATTGGGAAACACCAAATACAGGTCTGGAAAATCCACACCAGAAACTGGACATTCCTTAAGTAAAATAAAGAAAATACTATATTATTCATCAAATCAGAATGAGACAGAAGAATAAGCATCGTAAGCATCGACATACGTGTAAATTACCAGTTTGGCCCTCGGATGAGGGGTAATCCAATGCTGGCGCGGTGAGAGCGGGCGGCAGTATACGCCACGCCCTAGCACAACAAGAGGATTCCAAGTTATTTGCTTTCATTCGGCCGTCGAAGCGTAAGTACCGTGTTTCGCGCCAAATTTTTTTGTTACAGTGATAGTTTATTCCACGGAACAAAAAGAGCACATTATTAAGCGGTACACTATTCTGGTAAATAATCGGCTGATTTGTATTTATGTGCGAAAATCATCCTGTTCCTTGAAAATTTAGAATTTCGGAAATTATTAAAAAATTTGAGACAACCGGTTGTCTAAAAATTTGTAAAAAATGCACCGATAATAATGAGGAGCAACCGGTTCCTCAAATTACTGAAGAACGAGCAAATCGGGGAGACTGACTTTTGTAGTTTAGCAGAAATTATTTTCCTTGCAATAGTACCGTAATTGCCTAAGAACTTGATATGAACGCTAGAACAGTTCGGAATATTTTAAAGCTAATAGGGATATAACCCCTGAAGTTTTGGCAAATACGCGAACCATATTTTACAATAGACTGGGTTATTGTCTCGCTCAAAGTGGAGGCCTGTTTGAACACCTCTTGTAGACTTTTAGGTGTTTTTGTTGATATAAATTGAACTTTGTGTTTATTTATTTACAATTACTGAACGTGTTACTTTTATTTTTTACCAGAATAGAAGTTTATTTTTGAGAATGATTTTTAATTTTAAAGTGGTCTATTAGCTTATTTACTTAGAAATTACCACTGCGTTTCACTAGTATTTTTATTAGAACAAATGTTTATTTTGTAACAGAAATATCAATTTTCTTTACGCTCAACGCCTAACAAAAACTAATTTTTGTATTTCGACTATTTGATGTATTTAAAACAATCAATGTATCAAATAGCCATAAAATATCCCAAATTCCGTCGATTACGTTATAAGTTTAGACGAAAAGTAAATACACCCTCTCATTCGTTTCAAGGTACTGCTCGTTTTTGTGTCGCACGGAATTTAGCGGAGGTAATATTGTGGTAGGCGTTCCCTACGATCTTCTGTCCGAACTAATCTGAAAGAAGTTAGACGGGCTTAGTGGGTTAGAATTTGAGAAACGGCCAAAATAATTTCTAGTTAAGAAATTTAAAATAGAAATTTGGCTATAGTAACGTTTCTACTAAACCTCGGTAATAAGAACTAAAAACGGCCAGTCTTTTCTTTCTAAAGTTTCGTCTCAGGTCAAAGGCCACAGTGTTGTGGTTGCGTCGCACCCAGTTATATTTGTGCGCCGCTCTTCTATTTGACATTGGATTGTCGATAAACAAATATCAACGATTACAAAATTGGGCTAAACAGAAAGGCAGTAATATATTTTCGCCGTACTCTGGTGTGTAAGATACAAAAAAAAGCATGTTATCCACATGACGAGGTTAAAGGCCAAGGCTTACTGGATCATATAGTGAATCGAATTATATTGCTTAGAATCAGACGCCCTTGAACAAATCGATAAATTAGCTTTGTAGATATGAGTTTCATTTGCAAATGGGGCTTCGATGGAACGTCAGGTCAGAGCCAGTACAAAATGATATTCACTGATCCGAATATTTCTGATACAAACTTATTCCTAACCTCTCTTATTCCACTTCAATTAGCAGGTATTAACACGCAAACTCAACAAGAACAGATTGTGTTGTACAATTACAAACCCTCGTCTACTATGAATTGTGGGCCTCTGAAATTTGAATTTATTAAGAAAACCGAACAAAAGTCTTTAACGAAAATAGAAAATTATGAATTCGAACCAGACAACTTGCACCATATAATAGAGTTTTCTTTGCCACCCGAGCTTCAGTACAGTACAACTTATCTATGACGATGATAGATGGCTAGGTGAATGCTTTGGCTGGAGCGAAATCGGTCCAACGTTGTTACCTCTGCTAAACAAAATCTCAATTCACCAACATTGATACTGTGTCCCAGTAAATACAGAGTATTTCAAGCTACAGCCATTATAACAAGAGTAAAGCGAAAGCTGATCCTCCGGTTTCCCATCATTTTGCAAACTATTGGAAGCGGACATTAAACTGCAATAGAGAAGTTTTGGGAATACAAACTTCAAACAGCAAGATTATTCTTCAAAGGATATTCTTGATACAACATTCCAACAGGAATCCACAAATGACTTACTTCATTGACCAAACATCATAGCATTTGCAATATTACCGATAGGTAAACTATCGAAAGATGCACAAAAATCAACGGACAAGTTGATAAGAAACTATCATCTAGACTTTACCCGAAAATCTTCTCCAAAAAAAATATGGAGGATGTGTTCCAAAAAACTTTTGGCGTCGATGGATCCTTACACTGTTTTTGACATCGTAAGGATTCGGACAACAATTCATACGTATTGGAGAATGAGAAAAGAGCTGTTAACAAAGAAGGTAATGATTAAAAAGTTCTTTTTATTATTTTGATTACAGTAGTATTATTTATTCATTTGTGTAAATTAATAAATATTATATTACTTACAAAATATTTGCATTGGTAAGAAGTCCTAAGCATAGAGGAAAAAGTACTTTTGCCTTTTTAACGATTATCGATATCCATGTATTTATTATTATAGTATTATATTTAAAATGTACCTTGAAGTTAAGCGCAATATTTTATTCATGGAAATACAATTATTCTTTTTATTTTATTTTTAAAGCGTTGAACCACATTAGAAGTTTTTCGAACTTATTTTCATGATTTTAAAGTTTCAGTCTGCGATTTTTATTTTTAATATCAAATCCGTGCTTTCGACCCACTGTGTTATGACGACCCGAAACCAGCGAAAAGTCCTTGCCCGACGCCATTTTTGCTAGAAACCAGGAAACAAGCTGCAATACAACAATATGCTTTATTTCACTTCTTCAATATGGCTAAACGGGTTGTCCGTCGCTTTTTGTTACGTCCCCTTTTTTTAAGAGGTTCTGTTCTCGACTTTCCACACCTGTATATATATATATATATATATATATATATATATATATATATATATATATATATATATATATATTATTTCGAGGGTTTTCTTAAGTTTTTCAATATTTTTTTCAAATTAAAATACAAACTCTCACAACGTCGAAATAATAAAACAAACGGAGACAGAAACAAACACAAATGCTCTAAAATTATAAATTATATTGAACTTGTATGCCGGAAGGTTAACTTTTTTCAATAATGTTTTTACTTCTCTGTATTAATAAGGATAATATACTCAAAGGTGACCAAAGGGTGGCTGTTTTTGAGTTTACAACGTTCTTGTTTTATTGGTTTCTATCATTTCATAGAATTCTCGTTTTTTATTATAATTTTTGATTTTTAAAATTTTGGTTTTTTCAAAGTTAAATGTATGAGTAGTTAACGTCATGTGGTTAGTTAGGACTGTTTTATTTTTTTTTGGCAAATATATGTATATTGACTCTTTTTTTATATATTGGCTTGTTTGCCCTATATACATTGAATTACAGTTGTTGCATGGAATTTCATATACAACATTACTGTTTTTGTCATTTGGAATTTTTGTTTTTAATTTAGAAAAATTGTATATATCTATATATATATATATATATATATATATATATATATATATATATATACAAAATAAGTTTTGGAGGCGCAAAATTAAAATCTTGCCCTGGGAGGTTATGACATTAGTTACGGCGCTGTGTGAAAAGAAAGAATTATTTAATTTACAAAAAACTTTGCATTCAAATGTCGACTTCACTATCTAATAAAATTAAAGTTTATGTCGTCTCACCTCTCAAAGTAGCATGGCTACGCCACTGAATTCATCTGGCAAATTTTGTTGACACTGTTATTCACGTACCTGAAATAACGAAAAAAAAATTAATAATTTGATTTTTTTATTAAATATTTTGAAATAAACACAATAACATCGTTATATAACAATGTAATGATTAGTTACATTAAGGATGTTTATAGAATATGAAAAGTATCGAGTTTTAAAAAACTAATTTGCCTTTCATGTTTACTAATGTAAAAAAATTGCTTTTAACTTTTAAAACAAATCATATGAAATAAAGTATGATTAAAGAATATGTTAAATTGTAACGATCTACAGAATGAGAGCTGAAACCAAGTTATTTTCGAATAGGTCAGTACAGAATATATTTGGAAAAAAAATCGGATAATGCAAAATTTTAAAAATATTCTAAAAAAAAAGAAGGAAAAATAATCAGAATTAATAGCGAGTTGTCAGGATGAAATAGGGTGGAAATTTAAGGGTAAAAAATGTTTTTTTTTGCGACTTTTTGTCAAAACTATGGTATTTATCAAAAAAAGTTAAATATAAAAGTTGTAGGTAATAAAAAAATCTACAAATTTTTTATTATAACCTCAAAATTTTTAGAGAAAAGCGCAAAAAACCATAATTTGGGTTTTTTATTTTTCTCTTCTGATGTCCCAAAAGGGCTTTTTGGTTTTTACTTCTACTTTTAATAAATATAAAAATATTTATATAAAGGGTGTTTTTGAAGAGGTATAGAACTTTTAAATGGAATAAAACAAAGATGAATTTTTTAAATTAACATGAAATTTACTTTATTCGAAAGATAACCTTCTGGCATTATAATTTAAATATGACTTCTGGCATATGACCGCCACGGCTGGCTCGGACGTAGTCTAATCTGGAGGTCCAATTTTCGATGACTTTTTCCAACATTTGTGGCGGTATATCGGCAATAACGCGGCGAATGTTGTCCTCCAAGTGATCAATCGTTTCTGGCTTATCGGCGTAGGCTAGCGACTTCACATATCCCCACAGAAAATAGTCTAGCGGCGTTAAGTCGCACGATCTTGGAGGCCAATTCACGGGTCCGAAACGTGAAACTATGCTGTTACCAAACGTTTCCTTCAATAAATCAATTGTGGCACGAGCTGTGTGACATGTTGCGCCATGTTGTTGAAACCACAGCTCGTGCACATCATGGTTGTTCAATTGATGAACGAAAAATTCAGTAATCATGGCTCTATAGCGGTCACCATTGACTGTAACGTTCTGACCAGCATCGTTTTTAAAGAAGTACGGACCAATGATTCCACCAGCCCATAAAGCACACCAAACAGTCAGTTTTTCTGGATGTAACGGTGTCTCAACATACACTTGAGGATTATCAACACTCCAAATACGGCAGTTTTGTTTATTGATGTATCCATTCAAACAAAAGTGAGCTTCATCGCTAAACAAAATTCGCTTATGAAAATCGGGATCAACGGCAATCTTGTTTTTGGGTCCATTCACCGAATCTACGCCATGCTAGGTGATCGTGTGGCTTCAATTCTTGCACGAGTTGGATTTTGTAAGCACGCAAACCAAGATCTTTCCGCAAAATCTTCCATAAAGTGAATGGACACATATCCAATTCCTGTGCACGATGGCGGATAGACTGATCCGGGTCTTCCTCTACGCTACGCTCTACAGCAGTAATGACTTCTTCTGTACACACTGTACGACGTCTCTGTGGATGCGTATTATCATTTAGAGTAAAAGTGGTGCGAAAACGTTCCATAGTTAATCGAATTAATTGCTCTGATGGACGTAAAATGGTCGTAGTGCGCGATACGTATTTCGAACAGAACCATGATTTTCAAAATAAATTTGCACAATTTGGAAGCGTTGTTCGGGCGTCAGTCTATTCATGTTGAAATGCCAAACCAAACTAAACATAAATCACTTGACAGCTGACAAAATGGCCGCCAGTTAAAAAAGTGTTGCCAACTTAAAGTTCTATACCTCTATAAAAATCACCCTTTAGTATAGTTGGAAAAAGCGGCTAAAAACTGGAATAAAATCAAAAAAGTGACTTTTCTCGTTATACGTTTTATATTATTTTACCCTAAGTTGAATAAAGTATTTTCTTACAATTATTCATTTATAAATATATATATTTCTTAATGGTAATTAATAAAATATCAATAAAAAATGTACATTTTGCAAATATGATAAATTAAATTACATTTAATAATATGTGATTTATGAAAGAACGAAGGTATTTGTCGATTACTATCCCAAGGTATTTAGTTTGTGAAACTTTTACAATCTGGTCATTATCTATCATCATAGTTGAGAAGGATGGTCTATTGGCTTCAGTCAAAGAAAAAGCTATATAATTGATCTTGGAAAGATTTAATGACAATTTGTACATACAAAGCCAATTTTTAATAACCTGAAGCCTTCTATTGCTTTTTGTAGAGTCTCTTTCCAAGTATTTCCGCTGAAAATTAATGCAGTATCATCGGCGCATGAAGCTTTTCATGGGAGACAGTGTCAAAAGCTTTAGCCAAATCAATAAATACCGTAATGCTTTTTTTCCAGATTTAAATTTTTAACAATCTCAGAAGTCAAAGTCATCATCGCATCGCTGGCACTACAACCCTCCAGAAAACCAAATTGATGTGGTGAGAGAACATTGTTAGCTGTCAGAAATCTAACCAATCTCCTCTTGAGGCGCTTTTCAAGTATTTTAGAAAAATTTGTAATTAAATTGATTGGCTTGTAATTCTTAACATCAGTGGCAGTACCAGACCTTAGTATTGGAATCACAATGGATGTTTTAAAGCCACTAGGCACTTTCCCTGTTGCAAAACTAAGGTTAATTATATGTAAAAGAGGATCAAGAATTTCAATGTATGTTTTTTAATAATCCTTGTAGAAACACCGTCATGTCCAGGTGAATAATTATTTTTTAGAGAAAAAATATGCTCGATAAGTTCATTTTTGGTTGGAACATTAAAATCTAGTGGATATTGTGCTGTAGCGAGAATCTTTTTTCATTTATCTCCCTACATTTATAAAATAATTGTTAAAATAGTTTGCTGTCGCAATATCTGAGCCAATTATTTCTCCACTATCCCCTACTAACTGAAAACTACAAGCTTTACTAGCTTTTTCATTTGTTGCCTCCTTAATAACATTATATATACCCTTTAAATTATTTTTATTTATTTTTAATTGGTTTTTATAATATTCCTTCTTGTTTTTTTTTAATTAATTTATTTAAGTTATATATATATATATATATATATATATATATATATATATATATATATATATATATATATATATATATAGACATGCATACAAGAATAAAATATATCGCACTCGGGAGAGGGGAGGAGCCTGCGAAGCCGCTCATCCAATCAGGCAGCGAGCCAGCTAAACAAAACTCGAAATTCATCAAAGGCCACCATCAGTTCTCAGCGAGTAACGAGACGAACCGCACTTGAAAATGCCAAATGAGATTTTGGCGAAACGTCGTGAAAACGATTTTTTGAACGAACGGATTGAAACCCGGAATAACTAAACTAGTCATTCTACCATCCGTGAAAATCTACCATATAACACATATATATATATATATATATATATATATATATATATATATATATATATATATATATATATATATATATATATATATTACTTATTTATTAAAAGTAAAATTAAAAACAAAAAAATAAGCCTAATCTGAACTATGTCGAACAATCATTTTTAAGACAAATTACAGTTAAAAATTTCCATTTTTTTTCAATAGAATCAACAAAAGTCAACCGTTGAATATTTTGGTCCAAAAAAATACAAAAACCGAAATTATTGTTTTTCGCGTTTTTCCTAAAAGTTTTGAGGTTATGTTATAAATGGTAAATAGAAAACTTGTAGATTTTTTATTACCTACAAAATTTTGCCAGATAAAAAAAACATTTTTCTTCCCTAAATTTCCACCCCAATTCACCCTGAAAACTCACTAATGGTTCAAATTATTTTTCCTTCATTTTTCGTAGTATTTTTTTAACTTTTCCGTTATCAGAATGCTGTAACGAATTATTTTTTTTATGACTTATTTCACAACTAGGACGACTGAATTACAACTTGCTCTTCTTTTTTGAAATCGCTTAAGAAAACACAAAATTCCCACTTATCCACCAATCTTCCTAAATTAAAAATAAAAAACTCATGTTTAGTAAACCTGGGTACTGAAGAATTACTTAACCAATACTTGTAAAATCATCGTTCATTGTCAACAGACTCAAAAACAATATAAATTAATTTAAATTCAACAACAGGCCTCGAAGAAATCTAATATTAAATTCAGAAGGCATTCTTAGACAAAAATAAAAATGTAGATTTAATAAAGTAAATGACACTGTTGTAGAAAGGAAGTTCATAATATGTACGTTTCCTTTGAACTCTGTTGTTAATTAATTTCTTTCTTGATCATGGATGCCAGAACGATCAACGGAGTAAGACGAAGTATTTTTATTGCGTCGATTGTAGGGATACTGTTGATTTAACTAAATTTGTAAAAGTATGTTTGTTCTAAAAGCGAATAGTCCGGGAGCCAAGTACGTTTTCGTAGCCTATAAGGAAACATGTATGCACCAAAGTTTTTTATATGTATTTTGACCATCTGATTACGAATATTGAGGGTAGATTCCCGAAAAATGGTTAGATATTTTGTAATAAACAAAAAAATCGTTAATAATTAAAAAAAAAAGTTTTTTTGTAAAATTAGAAAATTTGGCAAATTTTCATAACCAGAATTCAATTATTACTCCTTGCCAACATGGTTTCAGATCCAAATCCAACGAAAACAGCATGCTATGATATACTTAATTTTGTATATGCAGAACTCGGCAAGGGCAAGTATGTGATGTGTCTAATGTTTGACTTAACAAGTGCGTTTGATACTGTGAGTAGAGAGGTCTTATTGAGAAAATTCTTTGCTTCGGGTATAAGAGGAAATATCCTAAATCTTATCGACCCAAATATGTCGGAGAGGAGTATATTTGTCCAATACCAGAAAAGAAAATCTGGTCACAAAAAATTCGTCTTGGGTGTGTCGCAGGGGTCGGTTTTGGGACCTCTTTTGTTTATGGTTTATGTTAAAGACCTACTTAGATTCATCAGTAAGGGAAAGTTGGTTATGTTTGCTGATGATACCACGATAGCAATATCTGTAGATGCCCCGTAGGAGCTGTTACGTGCAGCGGGAGGGGTGTGTGAGGAACTGGAGATTTGGTGTCAGCGTAATCAGTTAATAGTGAACCCGACAAAAACTGTATATGTAAACTTCAATATTAAAAAACCATTGCTAGTAGAGGATAAAGTAACATATAATATTGAAACCTCAGCTAATAAATTTTCAAGCACATGACTCGATGAATCACTGCACTTCGTTTCCCATATTGAACCTGTTTGTAAAAAGTTAAATTCTGCTTTTTTTGCCATTTAGCAGATGAAACCATCTATAGACCAAGCTGGGCTGCTGACTGTGTATTATTCTCTGGCATAAAGTCATCTGTCAAACAATGTCACATCTTGAGGAAAAGGGTGGGAGGTGGATCGGGTGTTTCTGGCTCAGAAGAGAATACTGAAGTTGCTATTCGGTCTTAAGCCGAAGGGTTCGTATAGACCCATTTTTAAAGAAAACAGCATTTCGACTTTTTTTTCTATTTATATTCTAAAATGTGTTTTATATGTTAAACAAAATTACTCAGAGTTTAAAACTCTTGGCTTGGGTCACATATATGATACACGAAATAGTGACATTCTTAGTATATCTAAACATAGAACGGCATTCTTTGAGAGATTTCCAATTTATAATTTCATTGTTCTGTTTAACAAATTGCCTACAAAATTTAAAAAATATCAAACAGTAATAAATCAAAAACTGAAATAAAAAAATTTCTTGTTTAGGGATCATTTTATTCTCTTAATGAATACTTAAGTCTATAGGGTATTCTCACTCTTTGCTGTGTATCAAGTGATTATATCGTTGCGTCCTTCGCTGACCAGTGCGAGGGATTATACTCATCGTTTTCTTTTTTTTTCTTTTCTGTTAATTGCTTTAGGATTCTAATATGTGGCTTTTAATATTAAAATATTAGATTAAGTTTATTTTACATATAATAACATACAGTATCTTGTGATGCCAACTAATATAACTCTTTTTTGTTTATTCTAGCTTTAAGGTATGTTATTTATATTTCATTTATTTAATTGTACTATTGACGGAGCCAATGCTAAAGTATCAGTCCCATGGCCAATAAATTATTTCATTTCATTTTATTTATACACATCATATATACATATATATATATATATATATATATATATATATATATATATATATATATATATATATATATACATAAATGGAATTCTTTCTTGGGTATAGGTTTTTTTATTTGAAAATCAAAAAACGACAATTTTTCTGACGTTTCGTTCTAACATAGTGAGCTTCTTCAAAGTTATTTTATATTCATGTCGAATCAACAAAATTACAAATTTTCTTTTCAATAAAACTTGTATCACAGAAATTATCTTACAGAACTATTACATTTATATTTTTAAGTTAATTAAAATT
This sequence comes from Diaprepes abbreviatus, assembly GCA_034092305.1. Lineage (NCBI taxonomy): Eukaryota > Metazoa > Arthropoda > Insecta > Coleoptera > Curculionidae > Diaprepes > Diaprepes abbreviatus. Next base: position 381,275 of record JASJET010000307.1, read on the forward strand.
AATAAAACATATTTTACAACAGTTTAAAACTAAAATAAAATGATACAACAGGTTAAAATATTGAAAACTATAAAAGAGTTTATACCTTGAAAGTAGCTTTGTTCGAATGTTAAAAATAAATGCAATTATTAGAACATGGTCTGCAATTGATGTGGATATATTACTTTTTATAACAGCAAAAAAATAGGAAAAAAGATTATTATTTTATTAAAAAACGTTCCTTGATTTGCATGAGTTTATACCAAAACGCGCCAAGCATCATTACATTATTTCTAATACTTATATGAAATCGCTCCAAGTATGTCATATTAAAATATCAAATTATATGACCCTACAAAATTGTTCCAAACTAAAAATAATAAACTTATTAAAAAACTATTAACAAATCAACAACATAACTGAGGATGAAAGTAAAAATTAACAATACATAACGCTACAGCACCAAAAATTTATGGGTTACCAAAATTACACAAACCAAATACACCTCTCAGACCAATTGTTTCAAGTATACATTCCCCATTTTATAACCTGTCCAAGTACTTATCAAAGTGCCTAACAAATATCACAGGAAAAAAATAATCACTATGTGAGGGACTCTTTCACATTTAAACAATGCATTGATACAATACAAATACCAGCAAATTATAAATTAGTTTCACTAGATGTAATTTCTTTGTATACAAATATACCTAACGACATCATTCCCAAAGTTTTAGAAAAAAAAATGGGACGATTTAAAGGAACACACAACATTAACACTCAATGAATTTATAGAATCTGTAAAACTCACAATAAACAATAATTATTTCCAGTTCAAAGATAGTCTGTACCAACAATTAGACGGTTGTGCTATGGGTTCACCAATTTCCTCAACAATAGCACAAATAATTATGAAATATGCAGAAGAAGAAGTATTGAAAAAATTGGATTTTAATATAATATTTTTTAAACGCTATGTGGATGCCTGTTTGGCTGCTGTACCCGATAACAAAATAGATAGCTTATTACAGTTCTTTAATAATTTCCACCCAAAACTAAAATTTACATCTGAAATTGAAGTGGAACAGAAAATAAATTTTTTAGACCTAACTATACACAGAAGGAAGACGGATAACAGTCTTCATACAAAATGGTACACAAAAGATACTTGATCAGGCCGTTATTTAAATTTTAACTCTCAACATCCAAATAAACAGAAAAGTAGTGTCATAATCGGTTTAGTTGATCGAACTATAAAATTATCTTCATCCGAATTTCGCCCAGAAGTGCTAAAAAAAGTAGAAGAAACCCTAATAATGAACCATTTTCCCAAACACCTTATAAAAAAAATAATTAAACCTTTTTACATTTAAACACAACCGAAAAAATAAAATTAACAATACCACAAATTCAATAAAATAAAAACTAGGACAATAGTAAGGCATTTATTAGCAATTCTTCGCATTTTTATCGAATTTAGAAGCATGGAATTTTCTTATAAATCCTCAGTTGTCTTAAAACTATGGATGTATATATGTATATATATATGCCGAAACTATTTTCAAACATTTTGTATTACTTAATGATAGTTTTTTTCCCTTGAAGGCATGATTAAGACAAGGCTAAGACAATTTTAGGTTATTTTTTATTTCAAATACTTGGTCGTACCTTGTAACTTTTTTTTAAATACAAAGTAACATAGAAATAAATCATTTCAGATCATGAAAAAGTTTTTTTCGTTAAATATACACGTAAGTATTAAGAAGAATTATTACAATTTTAAACAGTGAAGCAATTATTAACGTATTAAAAAATCTTGTTTTATAAAATGCATATATATATATATATATATATATATATATATATATATATATATATATATATATATATGCACTTTATTTTTAATACGTTAATTATTGGTTTAGTGTTTAAAATTTTTTTCGGTGGGTACTTTTTGATGTATAACCACCTGGTGTTTTTATTTTTTTTATTACCGAGGGGCAGTTTCGACTCTCTTAATCGGCTAAACCCTTTCCCCCTAATTCACTAACATGGTTTAATTTTAAAACCGATCTAGATTGACAGTAGAGAATTTAAATTGACAAGGATGACAATAAGTCAAGCAAGTTTTGGGCCTTTAAAATACAATTACAATAATATCATAAGAAAAATAAAACTGGTCATCTAGAAAATCTAATTTCCAAGGCAACTAGATCGGGTCTAAGTCTTAAACTTTCTTAGTGAATATGGCTATTTATTTTTATTTATTTAATTCCATTTACTAGCTACGAAACTGTATAAGAACCTTGATTCACATGACGAATTTAACAAAAATATTACACTGATAAGAAAAAAAATATTTACGATTTAAAAGTGATCGTTAAACGTTTTCGATTAGAGGTGTTACATGCAGTTAGTCACGGGTATTTACTAAATGACACTGTACCATTAAAAAGATATTGAAGGCATTTGAAAAATAAACAATAGTTATGGTAAAACTGCTATCGCAGGAACATAAATAATGTTATCGGTATTATACACTTAGAGTTAGGATACTATAAGCAAAATATGTTTTATTATTTTTACAGCAGGTTTATCCGCCGAACATATTCCTAATAGTTATTTTGCAATGATTTATTTAGCAGCTGTGTTTCTATCGCATAAACTGCATTCCGCATCTGACCAGTTATTTTTCTAAACAAATTAATAATTTTAATTTTCTAAGAGTACAATTTCGACTGAAAAAAGCTAGATCTTATTATTTGATTAGCAATCCCTTTTGTTAACTATAAGGGCGTGGTTTCTGATCCGTAGATCATCAATTAGGATGTTGGTTAGATTTCTCATAACCGTTCAAGTTTAAGAGTAGCTTCGCGAATTTTGAGGGTTGGCTTAGTAAGCGGGCTAAGATTTCATCAACAAAATGTAATGCAGTCTTTAATTTTCATGAAAACACCTTAATTTGACCGTTTTCTTTTCTAACAGGACCAGGGTAGCTATTCTGGTTCTTCATAGGAAATGATCATTCTCTTGAGAGGATAGGGACAATCCCATCCCACGGTAATTCTCTCAGTTGTGTATTACCGTATTCTCGTACGATATGATGGGAGATAGGAAACGAAATCTAGTAAGCTATGTTGCCAAACGTCTATGGTGTATGTAACCATATAAATAGTGCATTTAACCCAAAAAAAGAATATAAATATGGACATAACCCAAGTTAGCAAGAAAATGTTCGAATTTAAAATAAATGTAATTAAAATTTTTCATTATTTAATATTCTTAATGAGATGAAAGAATTAGAAAGGGAGTTTTATAGAGAAAAAAAAAACAAATATGTAAAAACACAGATCGAAATATTTTACTGGAAAAATAGCTGTTATGCGTGAAATTAGTATCGCTTTCAAAGATGTAAAGGATATCATGCGAAATAAAATTAACATTTTCATTTCTTAAAACAAATTTAGTTTTTCTACTGGGTTGGGAAAAGGAAAATTTTCCTTATTTTTGTAAAAATGTTATGTTTTCTACTCCGTATAAATATCAGGGAATGAATATACAAAAAAAACAAACTGAAACTTAAAAATTTATTTCATCAATAAAATACATTTTACATACTTGTAATCTTGTAATATATACATAATATTCGGCTAATAGTAAAATTATTAATTTTCCATAAAGTAGTTACTGATAATGTGTTATTGGATCTATCATGCTTCTTATTGATCAGGGTGTATCTTTTGTTCTTGATGAACATTTCCCATATTAAAAAATTATTATCTATCTTTTGGAAAACGTCTAAATCTATTCTTCAAGAAACCACATCTTTCAACGGTACTTCGCAATGAACAGATATCTGTTAAATCTCTCCTCCGGTGTCCCCACTTGTGAAACGTCTTTCAAAGGTCAAGGCCTTAAAAGAAACCCTGAAAAAATTAAATTTGGTTCGCTTTTCTGTATATATTTAGAATATTCTAAATTAATAACAAATTATCAGTTTATCGTACAATTAATTTACCTCAATCTCCAATGAGGAAGAATAAATCTTCTTGGTTTCTTCTAGAGATAATTTCCATTATATTGGAAATGTTAGATTCATCAAATATAGGAATTATGGGTACTACTAGGAAATTTAGCATTCATTTTCATGATATATAAAGTCTCATCACAAATTTTGGGTTATCTGTTACTGATCTTGAAATTGCAACATGAGTGCTGTCAATGTACCCTTAATACTATGAAAATTATGTTTAGTATAAAAAATAAAAGATTATAAAATCTCATAAATTTCAAAATTATCTTACATATTACTTATTTAACACCAGTTTCAATTCTTTCTTAAAAAATCAAATTACATATCAAGTTTAAGTTTGCAAAATACGTATTACTGCTAGCTTTTTATAATTTAGGATTTAACAAAAAATTACCCAGTTCGACAAGTTCATAATTCATTTAAATTTTGTTGCAATTAGATCCTCTCTGAAATAGCATCTTTTCTATTTAAAGCATCTGGATTTTTCTTCTGGAATACTCCAACTGACACTTGGCTGACTAATTCCAGAAATATATTCAACCCAGTAATTTATGAGGTAACTGCCAGTCGCAAAAAATCTACAAAGCCGCAAATATTAATATATTAATAAAATTATATTAATATGGGTACGTAAATGTAAAAAGGAAAATTAATATTAGCTTAATATCCTCCAAATTTTTTAACAGTAATTAAAGCAGGTAATATATTACAAATATGGATAATCCAACCAAGAAAAAAATCATTAATGACTTACTGATCTTACATATGTAAAGTTTATAGTTGCCAAATATTACCATGACTTCTGGCAAAGATGATGTTGCCTTCTTTCAAGTCCTGGGAATTCTAGAAATTGGGTTATTTTTGGTACAAGATATCTTCGCAGATCTTTATCAAGCCGGTAAAATAAATTAAATGAAGTAGAATCTGCCAAGTTTCACAAATACTTATATAAACAGCTAAACAGCCTTGTGAGTTCTGAATCATTTAAATCTCCCAATCGACGCAACCGAGGTAGAAATCGACGATTATAATTTGCCATTGATTTTTCCGTTAATCTGACATCCTCTGGTCCATCATGGTTCAAAATTACTTCCTCAATACCCATTTTAGATATGTATACTTGTGAACAAAAATACTTTATAGAAATTACAATATTTTCAAAACAATCATGAATTTTCTTCAGTTTTTATAACCTAAAAATTACGGATAATAACGGAAATAACAGTATCATTCTCTCAAAATCTCGCCATTCTTTTGGTTCGGACCAGTAGAACGAGTTCTCTCAAGATTTGATAGATGTGACAAATTACCAGAATACAGTTTCATACTTTTTCATGAGAACCACGCCCACTTTCCATCAAGATGATCGTTCTCTCGAGAACGAGAATAGCTACCCAGGTAGTGATGGAAGAGAACCAATCTACTGGTGACCCGAAAAGCGGTATACTCAAATGATGTAGAAAAGAACCTGTGAGCTGAGGCAGTGAATTTTTTATGCTCTAGAATCTGGAGTGACAAATAAGTTGGCAGCCTCAGTGGACAACATAATAATGAAATTCTAGCTTTGTTGGTGAAATTTTTCATGTGCAATAGTGTAATACATATACAGATATCGTTCAGAGATACCCGAGGAAGAATGCATTCCTGGCAACGAATGTTATAAACGACATTTCAATTATAATCAAGTTTTAAGGCTGTTTTAATTTTAAAATAGATACTGTGAAAGGTTCTTATTTGTTTGTTTAACTATCCTGACATCAACATTTTTAAATACTTTAGTCTGTCGGATTTTCAATGTACGGGACCGAGTAATCAAAGATTATTTCGATTGGTGTGGAAATTTGTGTACTATCTAGAAAATTTTGAGAAAGATTGAGATAGACGTAATGGAGAGAGTAAAAAGGAACCCTAATTCCTTTGATAGGGTCTGTAATTGTCAGTATTATTTTATGTGATTTTCCTGTTTTCCTTTCAAACACATTTTGGTTTCACTTTGTTGCAAATGGGAATTTTTGTATTGTAAAAATTGGTAATTTATTGTCGATTGTCTTAAAGAAGGGTGACATAAACGCTCGAAAGCTTGACTTTTCAAAAAAATAAAGGTTATCTTTCTAACCAAGGCTACTTAATATACTGCAGCCCCCCCCCCCCTTTACTCTTGAAAACTTCAGTGCCTGTAAGTTGAAGCTGATAAAATTGATAGAGTAAACTGATCTTCAGCTAACAAGTGCCGAAAATGCCCAAGACAGGTTGTGGAAGCATGTGAAACCTCTGCAAGCTTCTACAGGCAACCAAAATAACTAACCAATGTATTCCCGAATTAATCAGAATATATATATATATATATATATATATATATATATATATATATATATATATATATATATATATGAAGTAAAATACGTACAGTATATGTAAACCTCGCTCCATCATACCCCAACATGTTAGAGGTAGTTATAAAACACCTATCTATCTTATTTCACCACTATCGCGATGATGGCCTACCTGTTCCACCATACCGAGAAGAAAGACAAAGCTTATCCTCTCCGCTACAATGATACGGACCACAGGCTTCGTTTCTTACTAGATTCATCAGGGTACCGACATGCACCTGTTTGTGGACAGGACAGATCAGAAGGAAGTATGCAACACTGAACGCGGCTACGCAGAGCTCCCGCCGGATGGCGTACATATGTTTATGCGGCCTTCACGGATTCCACCGTGTGAGATGCACACGAAGTCCCGTTAATTCATTATTTTTGGTATATACATTTTTTTATATTTTGGTAATTATTTACATTATGGTAAATTTAGGAAAAAATTCTATACTTACCATTATCTCGAGGTGGTAGAATACGATTTTCGCTTTGATTTTTCACTATTTTTCCTCAGTTTCCCGGAAAACTCAAAAGAAGCCCAGCGTCACTTCACCAAGCACTTTTAATTTTGAAGAAGACACCGAACTTACATATTTTCTTTCAATGGTACTAGTTAAAATATCGTATATGCAATATATTTCAACTATTTTTGAACAAATTTTAGTGAAAAAATTTAGAAACACTTGTATTTTCAACGAAAAACAAAAAATACATTCCGGAAAGGTCATCGACCATCAGACTCGCGATAACGACTAATATTCGTTTGACACGTTGCCAGATGTAAAATACTTCCGTGTATGTAATGTTTTATACAGTCTGTATGAATTTTATATAATACAGAGACTTCTTATCAGTGTGAAATTTGTGGTTGTAACGAAATTTTAACGATTTAGGACAAAAAATTGAACCTAAAGGGAAAAGTGTTTTGTACTGTTTTTCCGAAAACTGAGGAACAAATATGGAAAACGGAGATCATAATCGTATTCGACGACCTCGAAACAAGGGGAAGTAACGAAATTTTTTCAAAAAACCTCGTTTTCCAAGATCTTCCAAAATGCAAATTTTTACCCAGAGAATTATGTTTAAATCTATTTTATTTCAGTATTTATTTTATTAGTCATTTAATAATGAAGTTTAAGTTGTAATTTTCCAATATAATAAAGTAATAAAATGTTGCTTAAGTCCAGTCCTATCCCTTGTCCTACTGCGCAAATACAGTATAGCCTCTTTAAGGGGAGTACAGCTTTACATGCCCAACTGAATTTGTTTTCGTTTTACCCCCTCCAACTTTCTTGAGTATAACTAATTTTGCTTAAATCGACCTATTTCGAGGTTAAGAGTCTGTAATCAAAAGTTATACACGTATTTTCTGGACATCCTGTATAAATATATGACAACATTTTTAAAAACTTCCCATTGAATCCAGTAAAAACAAACTAGCTTGATATCCCCATAAACAAATCGAGTTTTAAAAAATGTTATTTTCAATACTTTGTTAAAACTGTTTCCGCTTATAATTACACCGCAACAAAAACCGCATGAAATATGCGCACGTGAAACCGCTTCTCCACATTCAATTGTTCTAAATTTACAGTTGATCTCAGCTTCCTTGGAATCATGCATGAATAAAATTAATTTATTGTGTAAATTCTACACTATACACTATACACCGGAAAAACGCTCCGCGATAAAAATTAACTAACTTCATGATTTCCATTTTAAATGTAACAATTTATTGGTAGTTTAAAAAAATTAAAGCTTCATTGTTTAGGTTAACAAAGTCGCTGCAGAATAAACATCTATTTACTAGAATCAAGTAAGAGCATTTTTCACAAGAAATGAGCCTTTGGTGGACATATACGAAGTTTGTCCCAAAGGTATCGAGCCTACCTTCATATCTCCACATTGGTGTTATTCTTTATCATCCGGTGAGTGACATCCTTCAAAATAGTCCCCATTTAATTGAATAACACGTTCCTAGCGGTGTTTCCACTTCCTGAAGCAGTTCTGGAAGTCAGTTTTCGGAATTGCCTTCAACCGCCTCTTTGTCATCGAACCGCTGTCCTTTGAGCGGCATTTTTAATCTGGGAAAGAGCCAAAAGTCGCAGGGAGCTACATCGGGACTGTACGGAGGCTGATGAAGCTGTACGACTTAATGCTTTGTTAAATATTGCTGCACAAGGTTCGATGAATGCGCTGGCGCATTGTCGTAGTGAAGCAGCCAATCACCGCTTGTCCAAAGCTGTGACCGTTTTCTTCTGACTGCGTCGCGCAATCTTTTCAATAATTCAACATAGTATTGTTTAGTGATCATGTGACTTCTCGGAGCATATTCGTGGTGCACAACACCTTCATAATTAAAGAAAACAGTCAACATTGTCTTCACCTTGCTTCGATTTTGACGTGCTTTTTTTGGTCTTGGCGATTCAGAATGCTTATACTGTGAAGACTGTCGCTTTGTTTCTCTAAATGCCTTATTCATCATATTAATTGTTTCCGAGCAAGTTTTTCCAAGATTAAAGCAAAACTTGATGCAAATTCGTTGATCGAATATTTCCGTCATTTTTTACAATAACAGAATGCGACGAACGAAAAAAAGATACTGTAAAAAATCGCACACGGTTCACGAACTAACACGTCCAGTCGGTAACTGCGCTCACCAACGAGTTCGTGAAGACTTACTGGTGACGCCCATGCTCCACAGAGGTCGCTCGGAAGTTTTGAGGCGGAGATATGAATGCAAGCCCGATACTTTTGGGACAACTCTCGTAAATATGTTTATAAGAATTCTATGTTACTAGCATTACTCCATTTTAAGAGCCCCCAAAATTGCAAGGTCCCATCCCGAAATATTTAGCAGTTTACTAAAATCAATGGGGGCAATTCGACTAAAATATTTGCAAGATGGTGTCACTTCCGGTTATACCGGAAGTTGATGCCCTCTTACATATTTTACATAGAACACCCTTACGTTATTTCATTTTTATATTTTACACCAATCTATATAGACCAGGGCTTATCTACAAAATACCGGGGTTTCGTGGATGTGAAATGGAACATGGAGATTTTTGTATGAGAGCCTTCAGAATAACCTGAATAACGATAATTTCCATATGTGTACTTTCAAAAAGTTGGGCAACATTGTTGTGTAACTTTGAAGGTATTCATTTTAGAGGAAAGTTGAAAAGGAAAAAAAGTTTCGTAATTAAATTTGCCTAAGAGAGAGTTAGTCGAAAATCTCAAAATATATTTCCCTTATTGAAAAATAGCAATAATTTTTAAAAAAAAGGTAAAAAAACAGGTTTTTAATCAATTTTTTTCGACCATTTAAATTTCTCTGAGGACCTTCATATTACAGCAAAGAAAACTTTCTGTCATGATAAAATAACGCGCTAAAATTCGTTAGGATCGAATCGATTGTTTTTGTACAATAATTTTGCAATCCGATTTCGTTTACAAAAAGTGACCATTTTTCAAGTCTGTTTGAGTCCAAAATATCACGTTAATGTATTTAAATTTATTTTCGACATATAGTAGGGAACTCAAATTTTCCAACACTTTTTTCAGAATCAAAATCGGTTGATTTGGACGCCCTCAGGAATTGTTTAAAGACATTGTTGATATTTTTGCTTATAAACAAATAGATTATCTCGGCGGATTTTCATTGGATTTTTTTTGCAATAAACAGTTTGAAAATACTTGGAAAAACGCTTTTTTTCGTGAAAAAAAATTCAAATCCGTCAATTGGTTTCCGAGATATAAACTGTCAAAATTGACAGCCTGTTACGGTGAATCTATAAACAATACCGACCTGATTCTTGAACCAAAAACTTTGTGTTGCCGAACTCTTTTTTGATATTTAAACTTTAATAAAAAATGAAAAGAATATCGCCCACGCGCGTGAAAAATGAAAAAAAGAAGGGTGGGGAGCTATATATATATATATATATATATATATATATATATATATATATATATATATATATATATATATATATATATATATACATTATCAAAAAAGTGTTCATTTTCTGTAACCCACAAGCAAAATTTAGTTCGGTTGTCAAAATTATTTCCATGAAGCTCTTGACAAAGCTAAATTTTGTGAGGCTGAAAACTGTATTTCTTAAGAGTCTTTGAAACAGTTGCTTGGCCAATGTTAGTATTTTCGGATATTTGATTCTGACTAATATTGGGATTTTCGATCACTAAACCGAAATACTGTAAAAATATTTTCTTCATCCTCAGTGACAGGTTTTCTTATAACAGTTTTTTTTTTATAACTGACACTGGTTTAGGATGCTTTTTTTCAGGAACCCTCTGAGAAGCCAACAAACAATTTTGATGACATTCTCCAAGGATAAAAATCATATCAATACGCTCTTCCTTTGGATAAATCGTCATCAATAACACAACAATATTCAAATAATTCAATTCAATAAATGAAGTTTGATAGTTACAAAAAATAATACTGCTATTATAGCAACAAGCTTTGTAGACAAAACTGACAGATTAAATGAATTATCTGACTTATCTAGATGCCATAGGCAACTAGATACATGACAACATCTATTCAAAAAACACAAAATGGAGCAGAAAACGACTAGTTGGCGAATTCTGTTAAAACGCGAAAACTTAGTTATAGAACACCCTTATACCATTCGATAGGTATTTAAAAGGTACATTTTCTGGTAAGTTAAAAAGTATAGCCTTTTATTTAGATTAATCAAGTTCTTATTTGATTAGTTTTAATTTTTGGACCCCCTGTATAATATAACAAGTTTATTATAATTGGGTTATAAAATATGATTTATTGTTACGCTTTACTGAAAATTTTGAGTACATAACTGAAACACTTCTTAAGTATATGAAAATTGGGTTAGATTATGTCCAAACTTCAAATTATTTAAAAACCCTTACAGCCGGATTCACTAACATAGTGTAAATTTAAAACCGCCCTAAATTAACAGCTGAGGTCTTAGATTGACAAATACAACAGTAAGTCAAGCAAATTTTAAACCCTAAGAATAAAAGCATAAAAAGCATTTTGTTTTATTACTAAACCAGCAAACATGGAGAACTTCATTTTTTTTTCGGGATAAAACTAGTTCTCCTAAATATTTCAAGGCTTTATCGCAAGGTTTTTATCCTTAATATCCCTATATAAGTGTTTATTTGTTAACATATGTAATATGTCCAGTATAAGATTTAAATTTCATGGCAACTAGATCGAGTTTAAATCTTAAATCTTCTCAGTGAATCTGGCTATTAAGGTCTAGGTATTCAGAACCTTATTAAAATAGGTACTTATTTTGATCGGAGAATCCAAAAAATGCAATAATATACAGGGGGTACCATTTAAAAAAACACAACTTTAATACGTTCAGAGCTTTTGGGACACCCTGTATAATATGAAAATAATTTTAAAAAGTAACTATATTAGACCCTCATATATCCCAAAAGTAAAACTTTTTGTCACGTATTTTGGTCGCAATAATCCGTGTCCTATATATATATATATATATATATATATATATATATATATATATATATATATATATATATATATATATATGCGGCTTTCATGGATTCCTCCGTGTAAGATGCAAAAGCAGTGGATATATCCACATTATGCCGTTGTAGTGCTGAAATCACATTCAGCAAACCTACAACTATATACAGCTCCATATATGAATGAAGTAAAATGCGAACAGTAAATGCAAACTTCTCTCCATCATATCCTTTCTGTGTTAAAGGTTGCACAGTGAGAATAAATTGTTATGGAACGCAATTTATCCTATTCCTCCACCATCGAGATGATGGCCTACCTGTACCACCATACCGAGAAGAAAGTCAAAACTTACCCTCTACTACTACTAGACTCATCAGGGTACCGACATGCACCTGACTGTGCAAAGGACAGATCGGAAGAAAGCATGCAAATACTGAACCCGGCTTAGCCGACCTCCCGCCGGGTGGCATATATATGTTTATGCGGCTTTCACTTCATATATATATAACACTTATCTTAAATTGGGACTCTACTTATTTGTTTCTAAGCCCCTCTTCTAAAACAGTTATCAATTTCTATAAATTAAACAATCCCTAAATCCATTTCCCTGGCACAATCGAACACGTCCTGTAGGTCACCACTTAAAAATATCGATGAATCCCGATAGGAAAGCGCACTCAAATCCGCCGCATGCAGGCGAATTTCTCGTCTAAGCTCCGAAAACTATTTTGGTCTGGATGGCGTGCGTCGTAAAAATGAATTTTGCATATCGAAAATTGAATACAAGTTTTATGGCCCTGATCGAGTACAGAACGTGGTCGAGGGCGCGGGCTACTAAATTTCTAGGCTTCCACCTCGAAGATATTTATGCGGTTTAGTTTAAAATATAAGTCCTGGCCTGAGGCTATATATGTAGGATACATAGTAAAACTATAGATTACCTACTAAGCTTATAGATATTTTGATAAAGGATACATAGTAAGATCTAAAAAGATGAATACTGATGCGGCTTTATGAAACTATCAACCGGATTGAATTATTATAAATTTTGATGAAAACGTAGACAAAAATTTAGATATTATGTATGAAACATCAAATACAAAGTTTTGCAGTTACGAGGAATACTTTACAAGGAAGGTATCCCAACTCTACGTCTTCGATTTCAATAATTTTTTGATATGTTTTTCTGGCCACGATGAAATAAGAGACAAAGAATTTTTTTATCTGCGGAAAAACACATAATAGTTGTAACTTCTATTTTGCACATTAAAGAATGTACTTTTTTGTGTATATTTAGATAAAAAAAAAATCAAAATGAGCTCAAGAAGATTAGAAAAAATATATTCGTTAATTGACTACAAAAATAAAGCTGACCACTTATAGATATGAAAGTTTTGAGGTCAGGTCTCTCAAAAGAACGAACCAAAATAACAAAATTAAAGAACAGAGAAGCGGTGACAGTAACACATGTAGATGACATCATAAAGGCTGTGGAAGCATTTTATGCGGACTTATACTCCTCGATTAATACGTATCCAGATCCAACAAAAACAGTAAAACAAATAAAAAATGTAGGATCAGAAGATTTGCCAGAGATATCGTTAGATGAAATAAAAAGAGCACTAAAACAGATGAAGAATGGAAAATGCCCGGGCGAGGATCAAATTACAACTGAGATGTTAAAGATGGGTGGAAGCAGTCTTGAAAAGGCGATACAAACACTGATGAATAAATGCTTATACGAAGGTAGAGTACCAGAACAATGGTATAACGCACAAGTCGTATTTCTCTTCAAAAAAGGGGACACAACAAATATAGAAAATTACCGTCCTATCAGTTTATTAAATCACCTATATAAACCATTCACCCGCATATTGACAAATCGCCTAACTGAAAAGCTTGACTATTACCAGCCTGTGGAGCACGCCGGCTTTCGACGTGGATTTAGTACGATAGATCATATCCAAGCCCTACGCACAATCCTAGAAAAAACCGAAGAATATAACATTCCTATACATCTGGCATTTGTAGATTTTCACAAGGCCTTGGACTCTATAGAAACATGGGCGATCTTGAAATCACTTAATAATGCTAGAATTGACTCCAGGAATATCACTATCATACAGAACATATATAAAAACGCAACTATACAGGTTAAAATCGACGTAGAGACAAAAAACCGAAAAAATAAACGTTATGAGAGGTGTGCGTCAGGGAGACGTCATCTCTCCGAAACTATTTACGCTAGCTTTGGAAGATGTCTTTAAAAAACTAAATTGGGATGAGAAAGGTTTGGGAGTCCACGGTTCTTATCTTAGTCATCTTCGTTTCACCGACGATGTTGTTGTCATGTCCAGCAACCCGGAAGAGCTAAAACAAATGCTTCAAGATTTCAATGAAGAGGCGAGAAACGTGGGACTTAAGATGAACTTAGAGAAAACTAAGTTAATGAGCCCTGACGCAAATGTACTAATAGAGATTCAAAATGAAATCATAGAGAATGTCCAAGAGTACATCTATTTAGGCCACGTCATGAAACTGGACAAAGAAAATCAAACGGCGGAAATAACAAGGAGAATAGGGCTGACATGGGCTGCCTTTGGAAAGTTGCAGTACGTATTAAGAGATAGAAATACACCAATCAACCTTAAACGGAAAGTGTATAACACGTGTGTCTTGCCTGTTGCTACTTACAGCATGGAAACGATAACACTAACCAAACAAAATGCAAATAGGCTCCGAGTCACTCAACGCTCCATGGAGAGACAAATGTTAGGAATCTCGTTACCGGATAAAATACGAAATCAAGTAATAAGATCAAGAACCAAAGTAGTTGACGTCATTAAACGCATATCACGACTAAAGTGGCAATGGGCGGGGCACATAGCTAGACAACAGCCCGATAGGTGGACGAGTAAATTACTGCAATGGCGACCGCGAGAAACGAGCCGAAATCGTGGCAGGCCACAACGCAGATGGGTAGAGGATATAAGACAGTTTGCTGGAAAAGACTGGCTCCAGAAGGCGAGAGACAGATCCCAGTGGAGGACCATCGGAGAGGCTTATGTCCAGGAGTGGACGTCAATGGGCTGAGAAAGAAGAAGAAGAAGAAAAAGACTTATATTATTTTTTTAAAGTACCCTTAAACGAAAAATTACCCCCCAAAAAAGGTTTGTCAGTATGCTTAAACTTCTGACTGATATTTTGCAAGTAATCAAATTTCATATTACAATTAATGCAAAATTAAACTACGTAATGCAATTTGAACTATAAGAGTTGCAACCCTTATGGTGAAAATTGCTTTGGCCAGTTTACTTTTCGCATTTAAAGTAATATACTATTTAATTATTGGCAAAGTATCAATGAAAACCTGAAGCACATTTTTTGGGGAATGAACCTTGCATTCACAAATGATTACACAAAAAATTATGTTGTAAAGGTCAACTTCGTTTTTGTATTCGTTCAGTAAAAATACTTGTTTACACTATTTGGAGCTCACTTTGATTTTTTTATATAAAAATAAACACATATGAGTTCGAATTATAAAATAAATCCTAAAATTATATACATAATACAGAAAATAATAAGTATAACACACTCATCACAGATAATTGTAAATAAACGATTTGACATAATAATTGCAGTAAAATATATCAAATTGGTATAGGCACCAGAGACGCGTTGTTTGCACTTAATGTGCTTTCACAGAGATGTATGGATATGAACACCGATATACACATTTGTTATGTTGACTTCGAGAAGGCTTTTGATAAAATTAGACATGAAAAACTAGTCGAGATTCTAAGAAGAAAAAACATAGTCAACAAAGATTTAAGGATAATAACTAACCTATATTGGAATCAACGCGCACAAATAATAGTAGATAACGAAACAAGTCCGGAAATTGAAATAGGAAGAGGAGTGAGACAAGGATGCATTTTGTCACTCCTACTATTCAATGTGTATAGTGAATCGATTTTCGAAGAAGCACTGTTAACGAAAAGTAAGGGAATAATAATAAACAGAAGAGCTGTAAACAACATAAGATTTGCAGACGACACTGCTACCATAGCTAGCTCCGCTGAAGAACTCCAAGAACTAGTGAACGAAACAAATAACGTTTGCGAGCAACACGGATTAAAAATGAACACCAAAAAGACTAAATATATGGTAATAACTAAAAAACAAAACATGCAAACAAGCATAAAGTTGCGAGGTGTGAATTTAGAAAAAGTGCAAAAATACAAATACTTGGGTACATGGATAACAGCAAATAATGAACAAACAACAGAAATAAGAACGATAATAGAAATGGCAAGAAGTGCGTTTGTAAAACTGAAAACTATTCTGTGCAGCAGAGACATCACTCTAGAACTAAGAATGAGAATTTTAAGATGTTATGTATTTTCAGTGCTGCAGTATGGGTTGGAAGGCTGGACACTAAAACAAGAACACATAAATAAACTGCAAGCGTTTGAAATGTGGTGTTACAGAAGGATGTTGAGAGTATCTTGGACGGAGAGAAAAACGAACGTAGAAGTATTGCTAGCGATGGACAAAAACTATGAAATAATTAACAACATAAAAATAAAGAAACTGCAATATCTTGGACATATAATGAGAGGCCAGCGAGACAAGTTGCTTAGATCGATCATGCAGGGTAAAATAGAAGGAAAAAGAAATATCGGAAAAAGAAGAATTTCATTCCATAAAAGTCATAAATACAGTACCAATACATGACAGATAACAAATATGGCAGATGACATTTCCCGGAAAACAAATTATTAAGCGCCTCCTATAGGCGAGCGGCCAACCACTAAAAAAATGATTTTTTTAGGATAATTCGGCAAAAATAAACACTTTCTATTCTTAAAAATTTTTTCGAAAAATGTATCCCTTTCGAGTTATAAGCTTTTAAAAGTCGAAAAATGACCAAAAACGGCCATTTTCAAAAATTCATATCTCCGCTTCTACTAAATCTTTTCGACCATTCTTAAGCGAAAAATAATCGTTGAGAATTATACTTTAACGTAATGTTTAATTCATATAGGCTTCTTTTTACAATTACAATTTTTCATAAGAACAAAAAGTGTTTATTTTTGCCGAATTAAACCTGTGTGTGGCGTTTTTTACTGTTTCATAATTCTGAAAGTTTTTCCCTTATTACTCTTCTTCTTCTACTTTGACTAGGGATATCCCTGTTTGTCATTCCATCTACACCCGCCTTATTCTGCTGATGAAGAGAACCAGCTCTGGGCCCATCTCTTTGGTGGTCGTCCTGGTAATCTTCTTCTTCTTGGTCGTCCATACATACAAACTTTGGCTAGTCTTTCTTCACTCATTCTCTCAACGTGTTCTTTCCAACCTCTTTTTCTTTCTTTTGTCCATTTGACCACGTCCTGCACATTACGTTTTTCTCTGATTAAGGTATTTGTCAGCCTATCTCTGATTGACACGTTCAGCATTGATCTCAGTGCTTTCATTTCGGTGGTTCTCATTTTCTGCTTTGTCTTCTTAGTGTCTGCTCTTGTTTCCGTGGCATAAATTAGAATTGGTCGTATCATGGTCTTATATATTTTTGTTTTTCCCTCTATTCTCATGTATCTGTTTCGAAATATAACATCTCTTGACAGTACTTCTCCAGTAAGGTTACGACAGCTTGTTGTGTCAATGCCTAGGTATTTAAAGTTCATGACTTGTTCAATTATGGCATTTTCTATCTGTAGCTTACATCTTCATCGTTCCTTGGAAATTACCATATACTTTGTTTTATTCGTTGATATCTGCATATTGTACTTCTTAGTTGATACGTTAAATAGGTGTGTCAATCTCTGAAGGTCGTCTTCGTTATCTGCGAGTAGGACCGCATCATCCGCGTAGCATATTATATTGATATTGTGTCCGCCCATCTGGTATCCGCGTTTCGGTCTGATGTCCTCTATTATGCGGTCCATTATCAAATTGAATAAGAAGGTGCTTAGCGAGTCTCCCTGCCTTATTCCTTCGTTTATCTTGATGTCTTCGGTTAGACCTTCGGATGTTATTATTTTTGTGCTGGAATTTGTGTACAAGTCATCAATTATGTTTATGATCTCCGCTGAAACATTTTTCTGTTTTAGGATGTCCGTTATGTGCTGCTTCTTGATGCGGTCGAATGCTTTTGTTAGGTCAACAAAGCATAAGTATGCAGGGTGGTTAAATTCTATTGATTTTTCGATTATTTGTCTCACTATAAATAAGGCATCTGTGGTTCCCCTGTTTTTTCGAAAACCCTGTTGTTCCTCCGAGATCTCCATTTTCTCTTCAAGTTTGTCACGAATAATTGCTGTAAATAGTTTGATGACAGAGTTAAGAAGTGTAATTCCTCTGTAGTTGTCCGGGTTTTTGTGGTCACCTTTTTTGTGTACGGGAATTGTATAGCTGGTTTTCCATTTTTGCGGTACTTGCTCTTCTTTAATAATTTTATTAAAAAGCTTTTGTAACTCCTCGGTAAGCATTTGGCCTCCGTATTTCAACAATTTGTTGGTAATTAGATCTGGTCCAGGAGATTTTCTATTCTTTAAATTACGTATTTTATATTCTATTTCTTCCGATGTTACCTGCATTTTTGTAGTGCTCAGATTTAAGGATTTTGCTGTTATGCTAGTGTGAATCGTATTTGTATTACCAAATTGTCTTTCAAAGTATGATGTCCATTCTTCCCTTTTGATGTGAGCTGTACTGATGTATTCATTAACATTTTTTTTCTGTTTCTGAATCATTCTCCATATTCTCTTCTGCGCACCGTATAAGTCATGCTCCATGTCCTTTGTGTATCGCTCCCAGTATTCTTCCTTGCATCTTCTAATCCTCTCGTTTATGTTGTTTCTCGTTTGCTTGTATTTTTGATATTCTTCAGCCGAAGGATTACTTTTATACTTCAAGAAAGCGTCTTTCTTTATCTTTGCTAGTTCTTCTATTTCTTCTGTGAACCACGGTGTTTTACTTAGTTTCTTCTTCCCTCTACTCATTCTTGTTCCCAACGCTTATTACTCTATTACTCCTAAAATTATTTGCAACTTCTTAAGTGGCCTAAATTTTTTGCTCGCCCCTGTAGAAACTCTCGATTGGCAATGTACATAATCGTCAGATCTTACATTTAAATACAATACATAACATCTAATCCCGAAATTATGTGTCCCCCGAAAATAAAATAACGCAAATTTCTCCAAGCCAATTAAATTTTATAAAACGAATAAAACTTTCGAGGGTAGACCGGCACCATACAATCCAATATACAAATAAAATGTTTAATTAAAATATTTTATCCGTGCAAATACCCGCGTGATCCTCACTCCGCACACTACTTATTCCGTTACCTACCGAACGGTCCCGTCCTTTTCCCGCTCACACTTCGCCGTACTGGTTAACTAATTCCGTCCTTGTTGCTCTTACGTCTCGCCGTACGATATAATTCACAACTCCGTGCCGTTTCCCATCTTTGCCAACAATAATTTGTCGATTTTCCCCGACGTTCGGGTTCAAACCGAAATCGGAATCCCTAAAAATGGCCCTAAATTTGCGATTCGCCGGCGTAACCCCAAATATAAACCCTCTAAAGAAATAAATTCTTATTTGAGTCCAGCGGCATTTGGTTCAATAAAGGTAATTCCGGAAGAGTTTTTAGGTTTAAAGGTTTGTTGTTTTTTTTTTTTTGAAGAGCGATGGGCAAAAATTTTTGTTTTGTCTTTTACTCACTGCAATCCTCATAAAAACGCGTAATACACTGAAAAAAGGTAATGTTTATTTAGCCATTTTCACAGTGGTACTATAAAGGGTGTCCAGTAAGTACCTCCTAATTTCTCGGGAGCCACAAAGACACATTAAATCATCTGCAGTAGATGTTTTAGATCATCAAAAAAAGTACTCTTTATTTATTTTGATAAAACTGGCGGTTTTCGAGATAAATCGGTTATTATGCAAAACACTCAGAACTTACTAATGCGGAACACACACAGGTAAAAATCAGATTGTTATTGATAATGCCTACATAATGAATTACTATTGACGGAACTTGTCAAAACCGCGTTCAAATGAAAATAATTTGAAAAAATGGAAGAATATTCTTAAGCAGAGTATACTCCTATGCATTTAATTTATGGTGAAGCGCTGTCAAATTCTTCGAAGGCAAGAAGACTTTGTTCTAAAAGATTTCCAGCTCGAACACTGCCTAATCCAAAAACCTTTCAAAGGGTTGATCGAAGCCTAAGTGAAACAGGTAAAAGATGATTAGAAAATAATTATTAAAGTTAACGAATTAATTTTTTATATGTTTTATTCAGGGTCATTTTTGCCGCGACGTGATGGTAAGGGCCTTCCCAGGATAGCACGAAACCCTCACGTAGACGAACAAATTTTGCAAGATATTGCTGACAACCCTTCAAGCAGTATGAGAAAACTCGCGACACAAAACAATGTTAATAAATGGATTTTATATGAAACTCTAACAGAACAGTTACTTCACCCGTACCACGTTGAAAAAGTACACGCTATGTCTCGGGATGATTAACCCACAAGACTTTAATACTACAACTGGTTTATACAGCAACATAGTATAAATCTACAGTTTTCTAACATTATTTTTTTTTACCGATAAGACCGGTGTTACAAGGGAGAGGCATAATAAATCCACACACCAACAAAGGTTTATTGTAATTGTGTGGGCTGGTATCATCGGAAATAACCTTAAAAGTCCATTTGTTTTGGAAGGAAGAGTCAATGGTGAGATTTATTTACAATTTTTGCAGCAAAATTTAAATAATTGATTGGAGGACGTACCTCTTGATAGAAGAAAGTAAATGTGGTACATGCGTAATGGTGACCCACCTCATTTTGACCATATAGTACGTCAATATTTAACAAATATTCTTAGCCCTCGATGGATAGGTCGAGGTGGGTCTGTTTTATGGCCACCAAGATCTCCAGACCTAAATCTCTTAGACTTTTACTTCTGGGGGCATCTAAAAGAACTAGTTTATTCAACACTAGTAAATACTAGAGGAGAACTACTGGCGAGAATAGCACAGCATTCTAACACAGTCCGCAATAATGCCGGAATATTATTTGCAGTGCAGCGAGAAAATATTCTAAGAATAAGAAAATGTA
The DNA here is from genome assembly GCA_034092305.1 of Diaprepes abbreviatus. NCBI lineage: Eukaryota > Metazoa > Arthropoda > Insecta > Coleoptera > Curculionidae > Diaprepes > Diaprepes abbreviatus. The sequence goes on from JASJET010000307.1 coordinate 402,321, forward strand.
TTGAAGTACATGGAGCCCATATTGAACATTTGCCTTTGTCGTTGTCTTCAAAGAATTAGACAGCGTTTCCCCTTAAATTAAAGCACATCAGCGTATTTTATTTTTACCTGTTTGAGTTTTCCGCATAAAAACCGATTTATCTTGAAAACCGCCAGTTTTACCGAAATTAATAAAGACTGCCTTTTTTAAAAAAGAATAACCAAAGTATTTAAGAAATCGGTTTTCAGCTCTGTAAAATGACTCCGTCAAAAATTAGGCCCAACAAATATGGCTACAAATCCGTTCCTAATTTCTCAGATGATTTAAAACATCTACTGTTGTATGGTTTAATGAGTCTTTGCGGCCTCTATAAAATATTAAAATTTCATTAAATAATATAAGATAAATCGCTGGGTACCCCTTTAGGGCTCTGTATCTCCGTTCTATGACAAAGTAGGGTTATTTTGACCTCTCCTGTATGCTTCCGGGAAATTAGGAGGGACTTACCGGGCACCTTGTATAATTGAGAGAACATTTCGCTTGACCCTTAAAACATAATATGTTGATAATTTGTAGTTTATTGTATTATCAAATCAAATCACATATTTCCTTCGACGTTAGTGCAATGTATTGGAATTGTCAAATAATAATCATATTTCCATAAATCAAACCAGGCTCATTTACAAAGCTATCAAAATAAACTTAAAATTACACAAAATGATAATATAAAGAACTCATCAGGAGAGTAAGATGGCCTAATAGCCAAGAACCGCAGCAGTCTTTTAAAATTTATTTTCGTCCGCAGTTCTAAATTCCGCCAATTAGTGATTAAAAATCTTTAAAGAGGTTATAAATTCCCTAGAAAAGGGAATGTGCAAATTATCCCTACTGCTACACTCATAACAGTTTATCTCTCCACACGTACTGGACGAATGCAAATTTGCATTCACTTATGAAGCATTCTCCAGAATATAAATATCAGTAATTGTCAACGAATCTACACCTACAAGACTCACGCGAAGTCATATGGTACGTGATACGAATTATCCTCCACCGTACAATCAAAACCTTCTGCATATGCACAAAGGTACTCCTACATACATAATTCATTCAAAAATTTCTAGGACTATTTTTTTTACAAATGAAAACAAGAGTTTAGAAAAAATATTTTATTTAATTTTTAACATAATGCCCTTCTCGTTCTATACAAATTTTACTGCGCTCGCTGGAACAACCTGGAAAACTCCTCTTCTGGAATAGCTTTCAGAGCCTTTGTCACATTCCGTTGAATCGCCTCAACGTCTTCAAAACATTCTCCCTTCATCTTCATGCAATTTAGGGAATAAAAAAGTCTGCTGGAGCCAGATCTGGCGAGTAAGGCGGGTGATGGATCATACAGACCGATTTTTGGGTCAAAAATTGTGTGATGAGTATTGACGAATGGGTTGGTGCATTGTCGTGCAATAGAAACAGTCACTGGTGCGGTAGAATTGCGCTCTCACGCGACGAATCCTCTTCAAAAGTCGATCCAGGACACTTTTGTATAATTATTCATTCACTATTTGGCCCGGGGGCACAAATTCGCTATATATAATGCCGCGACGAAATGGACATCGTTAGATTTTCGACTTTGTCGCTCGAACTGTCGACCGTTCTTAAACCACGCATACCACTCGAAAACGTTGCTGCGGCTGAAACAATCCTCATCATATGTGGTTTTGAATAAGTCGAATGTTTCGGAACCACGTTTTCCTAATTTTCAATTAAAATATATTTATAAATTTTCTTACGACGGGAAACCCACGTAATACGGCAAAAATTGGAAAGAGAATAAACCGATTACAAGAGTTTTCTCAGAGAAAAAAGTTGTCGGTCTACTCATAATTAAGCAACACAAGAAGTTACAAAAGCATATTAATCTTCTTCTTCTTCTTCTTCTTCTTCTTCTTCTTCTTCTTCTTCTTCTTCTTCTTCTAGGTAGAACTAAGTTCTGTTATCTACACAATGCCTCATCGATCCTCGTTTGAGGTCGAAATCCAGCTGTCTTTCCATCTTTTGGGGGGCCGTCCAGACGGCCGTTTGGTGTTTGATTTCTCTCTCGTCACGGTTTTTGCTAGCCTGTCATCGTCCATTCGTTCCACGTGGTCTCTCCACTGCCTACGACGATTTCGAACCCACTTCACAACATCCCCCACTCCGCTGTTCTCGCGTATTTTTGCATATCTTATCCTATCTCTTAAACTTGTTCCCGTGATCATTCTCAGCGTTTTCATTTCTGTGGTTCTCATAATTTGTTTTGTCTTTGTGGTTTCATTTCTTGTTTCTGCGCCGAAAGTCAATATCGGTCTTACAGAGACCTTGTAAATTCTTGCTTTGCTCTCAACCGTCATATGTTTATTGTTCCAGATTATGTCTCTTAGTTGACCTGATATCATGGCCGTTTTGTTGGCCTGTGTGCGTACTTCTTCCGTTACTGCCTTGTTACTTGTTATGTGTGCTCCTAGGTATTTAAACTTCCCAACCTGTTCGATATGTTTATCATCAACCATTAGTTTGCATCTTACCGGTTCTTTTGCTATTACCATTGCTTTGGTTTTCTCCACAGATATCTTCATATTATACTGTTTGGCTGTTCGATTGAGATGGAAAGGCATTCTTTGTAAGTTGTCCTCGCTATCTGCTGTCAAGGCAACATCGTCTGCAAAGCATATAATTTGAACGGTGTTGTGTTCCATTGGGTACCCAATATTTGTGCTTTTTACCTCATCAATGATTTCGTCCATGATTACATTGAAAAGTGTTGGACTTAGGCTATCACCCTGTCTTATTCCTATGGATAGAGGGATTTCCTCTGTTAGAGTGTCATTTGTTTTAATTACCATGGTGTTTTTGGAATTCAGTTCGTATATTGTGCGTATGATTGCTTCGTCTACTTGTTTTATTCGCAGTAGTTCTGTTATGTGTTCCAGTTTGACTCGGTCGAACGCTTATGTACAGTCCACAAAACAAATGAACAGCGGTTTATCGTATTCAATAGATTTTTCAACCAGCTGTCTGATAATAAATATACCGTCGATAGTAGAGCGGTTATTCCGGAAGCCCTGCTGTTCTTCGCACGCCCCTAACTTGTCTACCATCCGTTGTGACATTATTTTGGTTAACAATTTCGCTGAACTATTCAGTAGGCTGATTCCCCTGTAGTTTTCGGGTTGTTTCTTTGATCCTCTTTTGTGGATCGGAATTGTGATGCTTTTCCGCCATTCGTTGGGTACTGACGTTGAGCGGAGTATTTTTTGAAATAGAACAGTGAGCTCTGTGACAAGGCTGGGGCCTCCATACTTTAGCATCTCATTCGTAATTTGGTCGGTACCAAGTGATTTTCTGTTTTTTAATTTCTTAATTGTCAGGTGCATCTCTGCTTCACTGATGTTAACATCTATTAGTTCTGTGATTTCTTGTTAGTTTTCATCTACGTCGTTTTCTGTAGCTGGTGCCTGGAGTAAGTCCTTAAAATGGCTGACCCATTGTGGGCTGTCGATTGGACTTAGTTGAACGTATTTATTGATTGGTTTTTTTCTGTTCCTCAGCATGTTCCATATTTTCTTTTGTCCTCCATATAGGTCGTGTTCTATGTCTTTTGAATACTTTTCCCAGTATTCTTTCTTTAGTTAAGCTATTTGACTGTTGATTCTGTTTCTCACCGTTTTGTACTCTTCGAAATGGTTTTCCCAGGCTTTCTCCACTCCGTCATTTTCTAGGATTGTATTAGCTTTTATTTTCTCCGAGAGTCTCTACTGATACAATACTTTTGTGCTATCGTTAGCGAATGATTCGGTATTGTATTTAATTAAGCATATTAATGATTCCTTTTATATGTGGGAGGAGTCCAAGACTATAAGTAATATGCAAATCCGACTTGAAGCACTGATCAATGACTTTTCCAAGATATTTGACGTTTGTAGGTTAAAAAAATTTTCTGTTAAATTCTTAAGCTCTGTGAATGAAATGATTTCCGGTTCACCCCTGTTTTACTACATGATCACCGCTCACTAGTTTTCCAGATAAGATAGAGCATTAAGCCAGACGCAATCGAGGAATTTTTTTTCATACTATGTAACGATATATTAAAAGTCGTCTCCCTACCCCGTGAATCCTACCTATTTTTATTTACTTGGGGCTTATTTTAGAAACGAAATTAGGACAACTGAATATGTTAGCTACATCAAAGACAAACATGATGGTGTATATACTCTTAACATGTATTCTTGTTTGCGTTTTCGCCCTAGGGAGTCCGCTCTCGTCAGATTCTGTCTTTGATATTATGGAAAGTTACAAACAAAATATTGATTTACAATATGAATGGATCAAAGACTGGTTTGGGTCAAGCTTTTATAAGCATTTTTTAACAAAATTTTGTATTTATTTTTAATGTTTCGCTTCAGACTTATAACAATAATAACAAAAAGGAATTTTCCAATCGGTCAAACTTCAACTATATATATATACATATATTTATATATATATATATATATATATATATATATATATATATATATATATATATATATAAAATAGGAAATTCTCGGGTATGCGGACAAAGACCGTTGATAAATATTACGCTCATCTTAAAAAATGCTGAGAACTCAAAGCTGTCGAGGTACCAACACCGTATGGAGTATACTCGTAATAACATTCCAGCATCATTTTCTTCCTTGGGGTTCACTGGCATTGACTGAAAAAGATCTTCAAGATTCCCCCTAAAAAAGAAATCCAACGGATTTAGGTCAGGAGATCTTGGTGGTTAAAAAATAGGTTCACCTCTACTCATTTAATAAATACCAAAAGTATCTGTTAGTTGGCGACGTATTTAAAACGTGATGCAAAACCATCGTGCATAAACCATATCTTATATTGCCCCCTTCCAAGTATTGATCGTCGCGATCAACTTTCTTGATCTTGATAATGAGGCAATATGTCAAGATCCACAACTTTCATCTTCGCATGATGGCTTTTCTAAATTCGATACACCAGATCGTTTAGTCGGGTCACTACGTTGTACGGACCTTCCCATGACTTCTGAAGTTTTGGTGAACACCCTTTGATTTCACCAACCATGAATCCACCAGTATTGGCTTTGAGGTCATAGCGGATCTTCATTCTGTCGCTTTCTATTTGTAGTCGTCTCTATACTTTTCCGAGGATGACCTGTAGGACGTTCTTCTTTCGTATTCCCTTTCGCGGTCGTGGTCTCTCTGGACGTACCCTCTCGAGGATGACCTGTAGAACATTCTTCTTCTGTAGCCCCTTTCGCGGTCACGGTCCTTCTCGTTTCGTTCTTCACAATCGCCGCGAATAGTCCTTCTATCCCTTCCATAACGATCCTTTCTTCTATCGCCTCCACCGGCAATAATTTCCGGGCAATTTTTGTAAAAGTGGCCATTGTGTACGCACTGGGAATAACGCATATTATTAGAATTTTCGAAAATACGCCTATAGAATTAGCATGTCAGAACTAGGGCCCGGTAAAACAGCAAATCCAAAACAGGGGATACTATTACTTAACCAGACTTATTTAAGTTCACCATAAGAAGCAAAGACCTTCTCCAAGTCGTTCCTTCGAGCTTCATAACCTTTATTAGTAATATGAAGCCGAGAGCCATCAGAATCTCTGTCAGGAACAGTACTGTAAGTACAGTGGTTTTGTACATGCCCCTCTGCATTTAACTGGATCGCATAAACTTTCGATAAAACTATTTACTTCTAACTCTTGCTTTATTTCTTCCAGATATGTTGGGTACGTCAAATTTATTAGCCTCATAATATCCGCCTCATATTCTCGCAGAGTTTCATTGTATTTTTGTCTTCTTCCTTAGAGTTGGACCTTATAAACTTCTTGAAGCTAGACTTCTCCATAACGCAGTAACGATAAACTCGTAATCGTTCTGTTTTTCTTCAGCAATTTTACGTAGAACCTCCATAGCTTCACCTCGTAGTGCTAGAACAAGAGCGCGTGCCTTCTTCGGTGAACTCCAGTTATGGCCGGTGGCGGCAGCTTCCAATTGACGGACATAGGTACCTTGCCGTCGAATCTAATTGGCTTCATCACACTAGTGGCATGAACACCATCTACCTTTATTATACCTGTACTGGTTACCTTCTCAAATTGCAAATATAATTGTTGCATCTCTTGTTCCACGCGCTTCATATCTTCTTGATTTTTTTTAATGTCTTCTTTCAGTTCTTGTTTTATATCTTCTTGACTTCTAATCTTCTGCTGCATTTCTTTTTATATGCCCTTCATATTTTCTTGATTTTTTAATGTCTTCTTTCAGTTCTTGTTTCATATCTTTTTAACTTGTCTTAACTTCCTGTCTTATGTCATCCAGGCTTGTTTTTAGTTCTTATATTATACTTTCTTGAATTTTCTTCATGTCTTCTTCAAGTGTATACCGCTAGAAAGTTCGTTACAATACGTTAGATAGGAAAAGCTAACCGAATGACGTGCAATAGGTACACATTCCTAGATTCTTAAGTTCCAATCTGTAAAGATAGAATTTTTTTTTCTCGGTTTGATTGCAAATGTAAAAACATGCAGCCTTCAGGCAGTAAAATACCAATACACTAGTTTATTGTATCTCAAAAAGTCAATATAAAATTATGAGTAATTGTTTATTGTATCCGACGATTAGATCAGAAACTAAATAAAATCAGAAGTAGGATGAAATAATTTATTTCTCAATTCGTCTCTGCGAAAAGAAACTAGAATAACACGACTTTTCGTCTCGTCTAGTAACATAACTAACCAAAAACTTTTCTCTAAAAACAGTCCAATCAATGGTGAATTCCTGATAAAAATTCAGTCAATAATTTTCAAGATTAATTTGATGAGCATACGCACTAGAGAAAAAATATGATTTTCTTTTAAATTAAAACTGTCCATTCACATTAACCTAAAAATTCGTATATTCACCCATTTGAACAATAAGTTCATTCAGTTCCTAGTTGTTTAGGAAATTCCTTAACTAGAATGTGTCACGTGAAGAGACATAATAATTATATTGCTAGATTAATTCAGGTGGATATTTAAAGATACCAGATAGGGTTGAGTGATGGTTCAGTTGAGCGTAAAACCACAATATAGAAAAACAAATTTATGTTTTCTGATTTATTTAATTATATTATTATATTTATTATAATAATGTGTGAATGATTCATCGGTAAACATTAAATTCCATTCGCAATAACAGTGATAATTTTTCTTAAATGTTATAAATGGTATGTATGGAGGCAGTCAGCAAATGTTATTTCAAGGTGGTGCTTCCCATTGGGTTATCTAGATTCCTTTTCAGCACGAACTTGACATATAAAACTGGACTGATCATGCATAATACCTCCTCTTTAATAAAAATGACGCCACCATGCTCCGTGCCATTACGTGAAAATAATTGCTTTGACAACAATGAATTCCCTAAGTTTTTATTATATTGGTGAAAGTGTATTTTTGACATTGAATACTTTTCATTTTAACAAGAATTTATTTTTAATTTTGCTGTTTTATGCATTTTATTACATTTTATGTAACGTTTTACTGAAAATTTCAAACAGGAACGTGAACTTTAAGGTTTTTTTTTTTTTGGTATTTTAAAAAATGTGATTCTTCATCGTAAGACGTAAATTGGAATTTATTTAATTAGTAAGTTATAAAGCATTCAATAATAATTATATAAAATTTTACCTTAGAATCAAATTGTAAATCTAAGGGTAACAATTTTAATCTTATGGATATGACGTATGATAATTTTTAAATGCTCTCAATATTTTAGTTTTCTAAGAGAAAAGAATCTTCAAATTCAAGGGCTGAATCAAATTGGTCATGATCATAATTCTTTTATATACCAGATGAGTAACTCTATTCAGAGCATTTTTCTGGAAATAGTTTTATACAAGAAGATGAGCAAAAAGTTTGTGTTGTGCTTCTTACAAATAAACAGCCTGAAGAAAACTATGAAGCACTGTTTGATGTAAACATTTTGAAGCAACTAAACTTGGACTTAATAACATACACTGGCTCTACAAAAAAAAGTCCTGAATTAGGTGTGCATTAACCAACAATATCGTTTTACCATAAAGTTAATGTTCCACTGACATATAAAGCTGAATATCGAAACTGGTATGGTGTTAAAATTTAAAATGATTATACGTTTGAAAACCAATATGCCATATTAAAATAGAAATAAATGATTGCATATAATATGAAATGTTTCAATATTATTAAGCATATTTTGAAATTACATAAATTTTACTTTTATGTATTTGTTTTGTCTAAAAATAAAATAATAACCTTTTGTTTGAATATGTTATTAATTAATAGAACAAAAATTCTTGATTTTAGCTCAGATAGGAAATTTGTGTCATGAAAATCATTTGTCAAAGTAGTGAGAAACTACGATTAATTACCATTTCAAAAATTCAACTCTAGGAAAAGGTCAATTCCAGATCCTCAAAACAGTTAAGTAAATGGAAAGTTTGACCTAATGTAAAAATTAAAAGTTGCTAGTAAATCTTTATGTATATATTTAGATTAAAAATGATTGTATTAATGTAAGAATTCTCTTGTATTTATAAGCTTTTTTATATTTAAAGTGTCTTAATAAATATTGTCTTGTTTACAATTAAATATAAACTGCTTTAACACTTTATCCACTTTGGAGTTTAATTTTTTTTATAAAAATGGTTTAGTACATAATGTTACTTTACTTCCTTTAAATTAAAGCTCCGTTATTATGAAAGAAATGTCAACATTATTATGAATGTTGTTAACCCTATATAAATACCTAACATATCAGTTCCCTAAAAGCATCGAGTAGAAAATAATTTTAATAATGACCTAATCGTAGCTATTTTTAAATGATGAAACTCTCTTACCATGCAATAGATTATGTGGACATTTCGATACCTTACATTAAACAATATACTATATTAATTCACGATACAAAATTTTTAAAAATAAATGCCTTAATACTTTTTTTCGTTAACTTCTTATACTCTACGTCCAAATAAGGATGTAGATTATACTAGTTATTTACAAAAATACCCACTGATTTCCACAATCTTTCCTAAAACGGATATTTAAAAAAATTAGTCTCGATTTGATTTGGCGCATATTTCACAGTTTAGATATTTTGCTAAATAACAGTTTTATTGTAAAAAATAAAATATGTAAACAGTCATAGAAAAAGCATCTTCATTTATTTATAAGAACTGACATTCCATGCTTGTTATCTAAAAATAATAAAATTGTTAGATATTTACGCTGTTCCAAAGAAGTTAAAAAATAGCTTTAATGGAGTTGCTTATAATTTTGAGGAAACTAAAAGTAGAAATTCAAGTTAAATATTGTTTTACAGAAACAATTATGCTGGTCTTTTTTTTTGAATATACTCAATTAACCTGTCAAATAAAACAAGGAAGAGCGGTTAATTGTTTTAGATATAGTATAGAAAGAGATAGTTATTGTCTAAACCTGTTAGTTAGAATAATAGAATTGACATTCATACACGACACATTCACGCCAATGTAAGAAACTAGCAGGGAATTCAATGTTGCCATACAAATCGTTGCACCTAAAGGCGACCAATAAGGGGGGTCAAGAATTATTTTCATGAGCAGTCCAGTTTTATATGTCAAGTTCGTGCTTTTCAGAGAACTGATCTGCTAAAAATGGAAAAAATTGATTCGTGATCTACGAGTCAAAATTTTGGGAACTTCTGATCAATAGTAACATTAAAAAATAATCAGTCCTAACTCAATTTCATTTTTTATATAACTTAAAACATTTTAAATCCAGTATATTTATTTAGACGTGTAGTGACGAAGGACAGGCTCATTTTAAAACGCGGGCCTAAGACATGATTAGAAACAGAAGTCAGAACAGAAATAACACTGATGAGATTTATATGTACGTGACCTTCAATATGGTTAAAAATAGGTCTTGAAGAAATTTAGAAGACCCGATGTAAAGCTATATTAAACTCTTTGGTGTAGTAGAGTATAAAGGCCATGTACAGGGTGTTATATAAATTATTTTTGAGGTTTCGCGAAATCAAAATGAGTAGAATTTATGCAGGATGATTCTAAATAGACAATCCAATTGTCAGTTGAAAATTAATTGCAATATATGTTTCTTCGATGAACTTTTTTGAAGAAGGTTTGATTGAAAAAAAAAAAGTGATATTATTAATTACACTTTTTAAACAATCAAAATTGCAGTAAGAAATAAAGAAGTCTTTCTGCCATATTTAAATAGTTTGTTATATATGTAATTCTCCTTTCAGGCAGAGAATATGAAAAATATATGTACAAACAGTTTATTTCCTGCAAATATCGCTCTGGTCCTCTCTCCATACGCGTTTCGATCACCTCATGATCTCGTCAGTGGAGCTGTATCGGACCGAGAGCAACATTAGCAGGAAATAACTGATATATGAACCATAAATTTCAAGGTATGTCGGCAGGATATTACACCTGCCGTCTACCAACTTCGATGTCAGACTGAAAAATATCGCCAGTCGAACGACATCTATGAATCAACGGAGTAACGTGAAATTAAAAATTTCAGAAATGCAGAAAGACTTCTTTATTTCTTACTGAAATTTTGATTGTTTAAAAATTTCACGTTACTGCGTTGATTCATAGATGTCGTTCGACTGGCGATATTTTTCAGTCTGACATGGAAGTTGGTAGACGGCAGGTGTAATATCCTGCCGACATACCTTGAAATTTATGGTTCATATATCAGTTATTTCCTGCTAATGTTGCTCTCGGTCCGATACAGCTCCACTGACGAGATCATGAGGTGATCGAAACGCGTATGGAGAGAGGACCAGAGCGATATTTGCAGGAAATAAACTGTTTGTACATATATTTTTCAGAATCTCTGCCTGAAAGGAGAATTACATATATAACAAACTATTAATTACATTCTTCTGCACTTTGAAATTTTTTGTCGCTGCCAGATATTTTTTCGGATTTTTAGTGTCTATGATAATATAAAATATGAGAAACTCGAACCGTCAACAATCTGGTAAATTTTTTAAAATTTAAAAAACAAATCAAAATCACTTTTTTAAAAATATACTCTTCATGCAACGCTGGTATTTATTGTAATGGCGTTAGTGAGGGTTAACTCGTGAGAGCAGAGCAGAGTTGACAGCTAGAGGCGACACCAGCAAGCAAAGTGTGAAGCTAGCCCCTATGGGTATTTTTAAAAAAGCGGCACTGATTTTTGGCCGGGTAAACACAGAACCCCCCCCCCCACGTTGTTGCTTGGGCCTAGCGTTCAACTAAACTCTCAAATCCACACAAAAAAAAATAATAAGTAAAGCTAATTAACTGCCAATAAAATTAAAAATAAAAATAAAGGTAACGCACTGCAAAAGACAAGAAGTTGTGGAAGTCAAATGAAACTCATTAAGTGTTTTAATACTAATCACACTCTTTATTTCCTGATAAAAATAGTGGACTTCCTAGTGCCCAGAGGGTGGATCTGGGCTTTCCTATGCCCAGAGGCTGGATCTGGACTGTTCTTATGCCCAGAGGGTGGATTGCCGTTTGTATCCCTAAGGGTGGACTGCTGTTTGTATCTCTAAGGGTGGATTTCAGTTTGTCTCCTTACCCAGAGGGTGGATACGGGTATACTACTACCCCGAGGGTGGATATGCTGTTCTTTTACACCAAGGGTGGACCCCGATCTTATGAGATCAGACTGATTCCTTCGTTGACCCGTACAAACTGCCCAAAATCCTTGTCTCCAGGGTTATCCCGATAAAAAAAACATAACTGCCAACTAGGCAAAAGATATGGTGCACCAAAAATCAACAAAATTATCAGGATAATTTTCAACTTTCCATCTCAGAATCCCAAAAACTTGGCAATTAAAAATTGAGATGAAAGTCCGCAGCTGCTTCGGCCAAATCAAACTAGGAAAAAAGGTATTATTTATATCCATGGCCTTGCTTGCGCACTAATCGACTTCCGGTAGGCGCGCTCAATTACCACATGTGAAAGAAATGACAGCTCAAAAATAAGGACGCTGGGCAATAACAGTCGGCTGAAATGCATTAATTAGTTAAGCCAATTTGTTAATCATTAGCATTTTCCACTCAAAACAAGAATAATAAATATAATAAGTATCCCAGTAGTTATTTTACATTCAAGACATATAAATTAATACATCAATAGAAATTTCCTGATTTCTGCAACCCAATATACATTCAATCCATGAAATGTAATTTTAAATGGCCGGGAAAAAAAAACAAGATCTATCTGAATTAAAAAGAAGGTAGCAATAAGTTTGAAACTGATAAGAAAATACCTAAGCACAGTGGAGTGAAATACCAAAGTAAAGGACCAAATAATGGCAAATAAAATTAATCGAAACTGCACTTGATGAAATGCTTTCTTTCAAAGAATCCCTGGGAAATACTTAAGGAAAATGATACTGTGTTGCCCATAACGAATTTGCAAAGTAAGGTTAAATTAAATAAATTAGCCATAGTGAGCTTAAGCGCAAAACTGAACCGTGACAAACTCTCGGCGAGACAGCACGTTTCGTGAAAAATGTCGATCCAATCTCCCGCCAAGGGCAAAATGCGCGCCGTCATCGTTTGGAAGGGAAAAGATCCGGTTGAAGTTTATAGTGAGGTGAAAACTGCATATGGTGATACAGCTATGAATCGTACGAGTATGTACAAGTGGTGTCGCGAGTGTAAAAACGGTCGTACGTCTGTGCATGCCGATTAGAGGAGCGGAAGACCTTCAATTGTGACTGATGAAATTGTGGAAAAAATCGAAAATACGCTCTGTGACGATCACAGATTGACTGTGAATGAACTTTCTGCGATGTTTCCGCAAATCTTCAAGTTCCTACTACACGAAACCGTGACAGAAACCTTCAGATATCGGAAATTGTCTGCGAGGTGTGTTCGAAAACAGCTGACAGACCAACATAAGTTGAATCGAGTGGAGGCCAAGCAAGAATTTTTGAGACTCTACAAACTCCATGGAAATGAGTTTCTCAGCTCCATTGTTACTGGATATGAAACTTGGGTGCACACTACACGCCTAGAATCAAAAGGCAGTCTCAACAGTGGCGTCATATCTCTTCACCCCCCCAAAAAGTTTAAAACCACAATTTCAGCCATGAAAATCATAGCATCCGTGTTTTGGGACTGTCAAGGCATAATTTTGATTGAATATTTGCCTCAAGGGGAGACCAACAACTCTTCAAGATACTGTGAGACCCTAAAAAAATTGCGGAGGGCGATTCAGAACAAGAGGAGAGGCATGCTGACAAAGGGAGTCTGCCTGCTGCACGACAATGCCAGACCACACACGGCCAACGCCACGAAGGAACTGCTTACCTCGTTTAAATGGGATGTCCTGAATCATCTAAAAGTTGATACACCGCTTCATCACCTGCATTGAGAGGAATGGCGACTATGTCGAAAAATAACTTACATATATACTAATGTAACCATGTAATGTTTTTTAAAATAAAAATTTTTGTAGCCTACAAAAATTCAGTGAACTTACTTTCTGGACATGCCTCGTATCTTTGAATTTATTATAGTATAAAAATTTGAATACTTTCTATAAGAAATACCTGATATGGTGCAACAAAGTATTCGTACACCGTGACACAATATATTAAACATAGAGATATTTCCAAGCCTGACAACATAAATATTTAAAATATTATTTTAATATAGACCTTGTTTATTGGGATATAAATAAGAACACAATGGCTATTCATTCATAGTTATGTTTTATCGTCTGAGAGATTAAAACTAATAAACAATTTATCTTTTGCGCCGTAAAAGTATTCGTCATTTTTTATTCCTCGGGCTATTTCTGTTTTAACTGAAAGGACTACTAAACCATCCCGAATTCAGTATTCCTGAATTAGGCACTGAATTCAGTGCAATTGTGAAACCTAATTAAAATGGTTGACCAATGACGAACTTCTTTACTCACTTATTATCCTAATTGGAAAACAATTTAGAGCGGTGTAAAATTATTTAGTATACTTACAATTAGTGGAAGCGGCGAACGACCTTAAGGCTATAGTGGAGCCGTAACCCAGATAAAAAGAGTGAAAAAGAAAATAGAAAACTGTCCTTCTTTAACACCGCGCGCGTAGTACAGAGTTCTCTTCCCATCAGAACACAGTGTAGACAAAACAATGATGGTCCAAACGAGATAATATGAACGATTGAACAATCGGAAATGCAATAATCATGAATAGTCGGGAGCCCAGAGGATTTTCGTAACCGTTGAAGAAAAATGGCTCCAGTTTTTTATATGTATTTTGATCCCCTGGTTAAGAACGTCAAGGATAGATTCCCGAAAAATAGCGATGTAATTTTTTATAGCAAAAAAAATTGTAATTAAAAAAATGTTTTTTTCTTGTAAATGGTTTTTGAATTAAAAACTTAATAAATAAATATTTTCAAATTCTGAGTCGAACAATTGATACTTGAAGCCTAGAACTATAAACTAGGATTAATGGCAATGCGAAAATGTAATGTTTTTATCATTTTTTAGCGTTATAAACAATTTAATAAATATATATATATATATATATATATATATATATATATATATATATATATACATAAAGGGTGTTTTTTATAGAGGTATAACTTTAAGTTAGCAACACTTTTTTAACTGGCGGCCATTTTGTCAGCTGTCAAGTGATTTATGTTTAGTTTGGTTTGGCATTTCAACATGAATAGACTGACGCCTGAACAACGCCTCCAAATTGTGCAAATTTATTTTGAAAATCATGGTTCTGTTCGAAATACGTATCGCGCACTACGTCCATTTTACGGTCAAGATAATCGTCCATCAGAGCAATTAATTCGATTCACTATGGAACGTTTTCGCACCACGTTTACTCTAAAAGATAATACGCATCACAGAGACGTCGTACAGTGCGTACAGAAGAAGTCATTGCTGCTGTAGAGCGTAGCGTACAGGAAGACCCGAATCAGTCTATCGGCCATCGTGCACAGGAATTGGACATGTGTCCATTCACTTTATGGAAGATTTTGCGGAAAGATCTTGGTTTACGTGCTTACAAAATCCAACTCGTGCGAGAATTGAAGCCACACGATCACCTAGCAAGGCGTAGATTCGGTGAATGGGCCCAAAACAAGATTGCCGTTGATCCCGATTTTCATAAGCGAATTTTATTTAGCGATGAAGCTCACTTTTGTTTGAATGGATACGTCAATAAACAAAACTGCCGTATTTGGACTGATGATAATCCTCAAGTGTATGTTGAGACACCGTTACATCCAGAAAAACTAACTGTTTGGTGTGCTTTATGGGCTGGTGGAATCATTGGTCCGTACTTCTTTAAAAACGATGCTGGTCAGAACGTTACAGTCAATGGTGACCGCTATAGAGCCATGATTACTGACTTTTTCGTTCATCAATTGAACAACCATGATGTGCAGGAGCTGTGGTTTCAACAAGACGGCGCAACATGTCACACAGCTCGTGCCACAATTGATTTATTGAAGGAAACGTTTGGTAACAGCATAGTTTCACGTTTCGGACCCGTGAATTGGCCTCCAAGATCGTGCGACTTAACGCCGCTAGACTATTTTCTGTGGGGATACGTGAAGTCGCTAGTCTACGCCGATAAGCCCGAAACGATTGATCATTTGGAGGACAACATTCGCCGCGTTATTGCCGATATACGGCCACAAATGTTGGAAAAAGTCATCGAAAATTGGTCCTCCAGATTAGACTACGTCCGAGCCAGCCGTGGCGATCATATGCCAGAAGTCATATTTAAATTATAATGCCAGAAGGTTATCTTTCGAATAAAGTAAATTTCATGTCAATTTAAAAAATTCATCTTTGTTTTATTCCATTTAAAAGTTCTATACCTCTATAAAAAACACCCTTTATATATATATATATATATATATATATATATATATATATATATATATATATATATATATATATATAGATAGATAGATAGATAGATAGATAGATAGATAAATCTATTTCATTATATTTTGTATAAAATATACAATTGTATTTTGTCACATTTAGATAACAAAATAATAAAAGTAAAAAAAAAGTAGGTGAATGATACAAAAACTAACTTAAATACAAAATCAACAAATTAAAAAAAAAACTTTACAGTCCAAGAGAAGTCTCCACGCACTCATCCAAACAGAAGAAGGTTTAAGACTTAAACCCAATCTAGTTTCCATCAAAAATAAATCATCTTGGCGGTCAGTTTTGTTTTATTTAAGTTTTTATCATACTTTCCATAAATTTTCATTCATACGATATAAAGCATTGAGTGCGATACTTGATTTTTAAAGTTAATAAACTTTCCGGTGAATAAATAACATAGTTTTATTGTAAATATGATCTTTAAATAATCAGGAATCATCATAATTCATATAAAAAACTTAAAGCCATGTCTTTTCATCAGCTACGAAAACCCACTAGGCTTCCCGACTAACCTACTGTTAATTCTATAAAAAAAATCATCGTTAAACCACCATAAGTTTCCACCGCAAACAACCATTAAAAAATATTTAGAAAAAATTCTAGGCGTTCAATTATTTACATGAACTTTTGGCCTATAAAGCGCCATTCTTAAACATTCGCTATAAATAAATTCGACTAAAATCATCGGGTACGCTACTGATTTATTGGATAGGTTCAGGTATCTAATTCTCGCTGGTATCAGTTTCAAGGTAAACCACACACGTCCTCATTGGCTGGAATAATCTAATAGAAAAAAACAAGTGAATGAGCCATCTGCATGTATAATTTATTCGTAATCATTGCGTTATATCATCATTCATTAGTTATTTTTTTGTACGGATTCGTCACTTTCATTTTTCTTAAGAATGCATTTTTTTAAGTGGTTAGTTAGTGAATAGGTCGGTCTATTACAATACACGAAAATTACTAACTTACTTAACGAATGAATTGCATAACGGATTTTTTTTTTTATAAAAAGTTAAATTTTCCATTCCAACCGTTTTTAGCTTTTTAAATTGAAATTAATGAAGCGATCTCGATGGTGTAAAGAGATAAATTATAGAGAACAAAAGTACCAACAAAATGAGCTATGGATTGACAGAATTGGATAATTAGTAACAAAAAAAAAAATAGAAAAAGCCAGAAATTTCAGCGTTTTTTAAAAAAACTTGTATCTTCGTCATTTTTCAAATGTTAGCGCTGATCCTTCGAGAAATAATGGTAAGTTATACATACTTTATGCATGCCAAAACCAGGCGATGCACTAACGAGCATTTGGTCTCAAAAACCGGACAAAATTAATAACGTCGTTGTTTTAGACTCTAGACGTGTCAAAATCAATACGCGGGGATTTTTGAGGGCGCTTAGTTGATTTCTGGCATTATTTTACTAATCGGGTAAAGGGGGGCTGACTTAGGGTGGGGAGGGGGAGAGGATTAATATCAAAAAAGCGTAATGGGTATCGTTTTATATGTTTTAAGATGCTCCGATTTCATATCTGGCATTATTTTACCAATCGGGTGAAGAGGCGTTGACTTAGGGTGGGGAGGGGGAGGGAAGTAATATTACAAAAACGTAATGGGTATCGTTTTATATGTTGACTTAGGGTAATTGTACGTTTTCCCATAAAAAGTCTATCTTTTACAAAGTTTGACATTCTAAAGTTTTCTACCGACTTTATTAACGGTTGTCAAATAAAAAATTTGAAAATATTTTGACAAAAACCGCTTGCGATCAAAATTGGATTAAATGGATAAACTTGATAGGGATTAGAGATACAACCTAATCGAAACTTCCTAAAAATAAATAAAAATAAGGACAATGCAAGTCCGACAACCACACTTTAATCAATCTTCAACATTGTCTACAACCTTCAAACAAAGATGTACAATTGTTTCAAACAAGCGTATTCTTCCATGAACAATGAATAAACCGAATCTCAATAACTGAGGATCCTTCAAATTTTTATTTTCAAAGTCATTGAAATTTTTGGCGGTTTTCCCATATATATATATAACATTTCATGGTAGATGAAGTACCAGTTGCCGCATTGCACACCTTGGCATCTACCATGGTTGGGAGCAAAACATGACGCACGATGATAATTCCATTTGACTTTTCTATTTTGGTCTTCAGCAGATGATTTGCTTGGTCTTCGACATACTTTAATTCTTCCTTCGTAATATCCACAGCTTCTTGGAGAAATCGAATACGGATTGGCCGGCAAAATCGAGTGGATGATGGTGTGAAATTTTGCCATAACATTTTTATGCTATCCCCAATATGTGACTTGCAGTCTTAACGCCACCAATAAGCTTTGGAATATGTTCGAGTCATCATTCGAGCTATCTGAAAACTTTTGTTGATAAGGAATTTGATGAGAACCATCACAGCCCCATTTTGTTATAAGTTCTAGGTTCTCTAATTCTTCTGCATCCCAGTTTTGAAGAACATCCTCAAGATAAAGACAAAGTCTCTTTACTGTGTGATCAAGGAGGTCCTGAAGCACAACTTCAACACTCGTCTTCGTAACTCGGATTGACACTGGTTTTGGATAGCAGAGTTTCTTTGCTTCTCTAATTAGAGTATAATAAGGAAATATACCCTTATTGGAATCGTATAACAACTCCCACTGCCTCCTTGTAAAGTCACCTTCAACAAAAATTTGCAAAGCTTGTTCAGGTGTGTAATTTTTTACTTTCAGTTTCTGAGCAGTATTTATTACCTTCCTGTAAAGTTTGGCTCTTGTTGGTGTAGAGGTTGCATCTATTAAAAGTTTAAAGGCCGCGGCATTTCCAGACATTCGTTGACTTACGCTGATTGCATAGGTAAGCTCCTCAACAGGTACCTCTTCGCGGAGTTCTTTTGTATTTCGTCGTTTACTACGATCATGTTATTCTTGGAAATGCTTCCTTGGGCGTCCCGTAGAATTCGTGGCCCAGTTATGTACTGGTATTGATGTATTAAGCCATTTCTCGCTTTTTTTTCAAAAATATTTTTTCAATATAGTTAAATCATATCCATCTTTTCTTCAAATCACTATTAAAATGTTTTAAATCGTGACTTATGGTATGGTACTCGTTTTGGAGACATTTCATCATTTCGCAAAGCTTATGTTCCATAAATGATACCTTATCTTCAAGTGTGTTGGATGTGCTTTGTTTAAAAAGCATGTATATCGTTTTACGATATACCTCAATAACATCTGATGTAAAATTTGTACCTAAGGAAAAAAATATGTATGTTATAGAAAAATAACCAAAATTATTGCAAAAAAAAACCGTGGAACTGAAAACGATTTTTTGAAGAGGTGGAAACATGTGGAAAATGTTTTGGCTGTTATGATATGGCTAATGTCTATAGTTTGTTATAAAAAAGAATTATAGCTCGACCTAGCTCGGAACATTTTCAAAAACACTAATTAGTTAAAAAGAAAAACAAAAAAATAGAAAATTTTCTTGCATATTGTTTTAGATCCATAAGAATACCAAAGAGTCATTATATTTTTAAATAATATATATTAAAATTAAATAGATACCTTGTTCTTCAGATTCCATCACAAAAAAATTTTTTTTTAATATTTACATTACAAAATACCAAACACCAAACACAAGTCTAAAAAAAATCTATCAAGAACGAATGCGTGCGTATTGAACGAAGCTTAGATTGCAGTTAACTGTGCGAAGCGTAGCTGCGTGGAGGGGCCACTTTATAATATTTTTATGATAGGACGGTTACTCAGGTATACAAAAAAAAATAATTTCGATGATTACTTGTCTAGTTTGCATTTCTCCTTTTTGTCCGGTTTTTGAGGCCAAATGCTCGTTAGTGCGATGGTCTAATTTTAATTTAGAAATAAAATTTTAAAAGTGGACGTATCATTCTACAAGCCTATATTTTCACTTTGCGTCAAAAGGTTTGTGAAATGGGTGAAAAATGCTAGCAATCATGATCAAAAATAGCTTAGCGCGTGAAAGTAGAATAGTAGTGGGGGTAATACGGCTGCCGCGTGCTATATCTTCTAGAACACAAGGCCTCAGTGCTTACGTGTGACGTCATCACATTTGAGCCATTCATTTTTACCGCATATATATCAAAATACAAAAGAAGTATAGGATTTTTTTTTGTTAATTACTTAAGGGTTTTCAGTTTAAAAGGCCGTTATCAATCATGAACTGACCCATAGACGAACCACCATTCGATTTTTTTTTTAAGGAAAACGAATTTTTAATGTAAAAACCCATGTTCGTTTTGGGTAATAACTTACGAATTTTAACGTATTTTCAGGTACAAATTTTATGCTTAGAATGCTCGCGTTCTTCAATTGTTTTTAAAAAACGTATTTCATCAAGTATTTTAATATGTCCTCTTTATTTTTACGATTTTAGGTGTTTTCAAGAAAATATTTAGTACAATTTGGAAAATAAGACGAAAGGGAGTCCTTCAGTCGAGGATTTTTAAAACTACATGAAACAATTTTACTTGTTTTGGAGTCCAGCGCTGAAATTGTTCGAATTATGTTCCCTTCAGAAGTGTGATCTTTTAATTAGTTACAAACTGGCGAATAGGTCAACAATTAAAATTCTCCTGTCTATCTCCCGCTACAGCAACATCCATATCTAATTCGACTGTGCCAATTAATTAATGTATAAACAAAGCATCCTTTAGAAAATCATGGCTTTATTTAAAAATTAACTATTATTTAAGAAATATATGTTATGTTATGTTTTATAAAAGGTCTTTGTCTTTTTAATAAGGCTAAGCGTGACGGAGGATTCTGGCAAAGTTACACCGAGAAACTTACAACCTAAAACAAGGAAATTAGGAAAGCTGAAAGAAACAGCTTCAAGAAATTCTGTGAAGACATCCAATCTACACCTGCTGCAGCTAGACTATGCAAAGTCATGGCGAAGGGTAGGGTCGATACAGCATTGACTCAAAAATCCAGACGGTAGCTTCAAGGAGAGCAAGGAGGGAAAAGCATTACTCTTACTCAACACTCACTTTCCGGGGAGCAAGCCTAGCATAGCGAATAATGTAATAGAACATCGCGAAGAGCTCACCAGAGAAGCTATAGCAATGGCCAGACACATATGAAGTAGCGGTCGTTTAAAATGGACAATGAACACCCTCAAACTATTTAAAACCCCAGGAGTTGATGGAATAATCCCGGCCCTGCTCCAATGAGGCCAGGAATAGGTTTTACCACACATCAGTACGCATCAGTCAAACTAGCCTGAAACTGGGCTATTTACCAGAAATATGGAGAAGGGCCAAAGTTACCTTCATTCCGAAATGGGGGAAAAGGAACACTA
Source organism: Diaprepes abbreviatus (assembly GCA_034092305.1). NCBI lineage: Eukaryota > Metazoa > Arthropoda > Insecta > Coleoptera > Curculionidae > Diaprepes > Diaprepes abbreviatus. The sequence continues at coordinate 423,695 of JASJET010000307.1, forward strand.
CAGACCCTAAATCCCGGCGACCCCTCAGATCGTTTATTTTAAAATGGAAAGCACGACTTCTCTCCACTAGAATAGCAGAGACAGAAATAGGACAGCACACTGTCGCTCTCAGTACCATCAGAGGATGCCCTCAAGAGGGGTAGTAGCCTCTCCACTTATGTGGAGCCTAATTGTAGATCGACTCCTCTGTGATCTGATTGACCTCGGCATATCTTGTCAAGGCTATACCAATGGCATGGTCGTAATCCCAAGAGACAAATTCGGGAAGACCCTCTGTGACATACTTCAAAGGGAGTTTGAATACACTAGGGAATGGTGCCAGATAATGGGGTTAAACATCAACCCCACCAAAACCACCCTAGTAGCCTCAATCTGAAAACCATCAAAATGGATGGGAATGTTATTGAGTGAAAGTCAGAGGTTAAATATCTGAGACTGACTTTAGATAATAAACTGCTCTGGAACTAGCAAGAAAAAGAAGTAACTAACAAGGCTACAAAAGTCTTGATGGTCTGTAGAAACTTTGTGGGAAAAGATGGGGTACAAACCCAAAAAGCCTGCAATAGATGTACACTACAATAGTAAGACCAATCTTCACATATGGGGCAATTATCTGAAGCAAAAAAAAAAACAGTATAGCTAATACGAGAGCTAATCTTTTGGAAGTTCAAAGACTGGTCTGGGCGTGTATAACCGAAGCAATGAAAACCTGCGCAACGGCCGCCATGGAAGTAATGCTAAACCTCACACCTCTACATATACTTATATAGAGTGTGGCGACGAAGACATTTTATAGGATGATGAGAGATGAGGTCATAAAAAGAAGGCCCAAGCTCTTATCCAGAAATCAACAAATCTGGGACATGTCCCAAGATGAAATGAAAAATAAATTCAACTTTGTGAAAAACTTCAGCACAAAGGTGAGTCGCAAAAGCAAGTGGGACAGTAACACCATTGAAAAACTCAACAAGAAATCCATTATTGGTATACAGATCGCTCCAAAGCAACGGAGGGTACTGGAATAGCCGTATATGGACCCGACATCAGACACTACGAAAGCTTGGGTAAATCACCAAGCATTTTCCAGCCACAAATACATACCATTAGGAAATGTATTCAATTCAGCAAAGAAAAACTATCACGGCAAAGAGATTATCACCACGACGGATAGTCAAGCATCCATCAGTGCGCTGAGCTCTCAAGTTATCAGCTCCAAGATGATCTAAGACTACCTAGAGGAATTAAATTATTTGAATAAAAATAATAAAGTTGCCCTCATGTGGGTAGCGGGACACACCGGGATAGAGGGGAATGAAATAGTAGACAGTTTTGCGAGGAAAGGGGCTGAGACACCATTTCCGGGGACAGAGTCTCTCTGTGGAATCAGTAGCAGTGGCATGCTGGAAGAACTAAAGATAGAAGAAGAAAGCAGGAGATCCAATTATTGGACGGAGCTGCAAGAATTGAGACAAGCGAATATACTTCTTGGGAACTACCACCAGAAGAGATTCAAATAATGCAATCAGCTTAAGTCAAAACCAACTCAGAATTCTGGCAAGGGTCCTGACGGGACATTGCCACCTAAAGGGGCACCTAAAGAAGCTCGAATTGGTAGATGAAGAGTACAGATTCTGTTAGGAGGGAGACAAAACCTCTATTCATAGCCTTTCAGAGTGTAGAGCTCTAGAAAATCCTAGGATCCGGTTCTTGGAAACACACCAAATCGAAGAAGTGGAGTTACCCACCTTGAAGCCGTCCAACATCCTAAGGTCCTGGGGGAAATACGACTAGATAACTCTTATGACTTGGCATCCTAAGGCCCTGGGGGAAATACGACTAGTTAAATCTTATGACTTGGCAGTAGTAGTGGAGCACAATAAATCTACCAAGTTGTGTACAGACCCCAATTCTACGCACATACTTACATGCATACCAAGGTCATTGTCGAGGCTTGTATTATAAATATGGTTGCCCCGCTGACTGTTATGACAATGTCTGAAATCGCTGTGAAGTTATACCGACGCTGCAATAGGTACAAGCCAAAAGTGCCCGCTGAAGTTTCACGAAAGAAAAGTTAATAATCGCTAATTAGAAATCTTACGAGGTTCTTTTCGCTTTTTAAGTTTCTAAGCAACCATAAATGACTCACCAAGAACACGAGATTCAAATTAAATTATTTTATTTTTGTTGATACAAAAGGATATTAATAGTATATAGATGTAAAAGTTTTAATACATTAATTTAAATGAAACTGGGTTCGATTTATTTATCGCATGACCCGAAGAATCCTGGTGATTCACATTTGTCCCGAAAAACACAGTCGAAATTACGACATTTATTAAACGAGAAACCTTATACCAACAACAAATTAAATGTAATTTTTAATTAACTTCGAATTATTTCTCAAAATATTGCACCACTAAAGGGAAGAAATTTGAATTGCGAAAATTTAGCCTTTTTGCAGCCATGCATTTTTCATTCTTTCATTCTTGTATTACTCAGGATTTTGGCAGCATAAAATCCCCATAACAATAACCAAATTTACCGTTTATAAATACAATATTGGATCGCAACATAAAGTATACACTATAAAATATCAGAATAACGCTTTTTGAATACATCCCCAGGTGCTCCTCCAGCGTGAGCAGCATCGTATGGAATCGTTACTATACAAACTACATAAACCGTTACAGACACAGCAAGGTATTTTCGGTCATCTCGGGGATCCCTTTTTTATGCGAACCTGGGGAAAACGTTCTTATTTTGTTATTTCACACGACATCTTCCCCGATGTACTAAATCTGAACGGGGAAAACGTCGTGTGGAATAACCGCTTTATAGCTTATTGATCTTGCGTGAAATTTATTGACATGAATTGAAACGCTAAGTAAAATTATCGTTGTTATAGTTCAACTATATTCTGTCGACTGTTCAGTCATTTGAATTGCAGTGTAAATTTATTAAAAAATAGTATAAAACCCAAAGGTAAGTGAAAATTTAAGATGTAATATTTGGTTTGCTAGAAACTTGGCTTCACATAAAACACTCATCTTTCTAATTCAATAGAAACATACAATTAGTTGGCCGAAATTTTGAGTGACTGCGATTTTTTGCCTCCCCAAAAATCTTTGAAGCAGACCTTAGAGGAGTGGGATTTGGATCTGTGGCTCCTACCTACCTGGGATAATGTTCCATACGTTTTAAAATTCGTCATTTGGGGATTAATAACCATAATCTTCCACGTTGGCTACACGGGTTGGAAGATATCTGTGTCAGCCCTCCCTGACATGGGAAACAATCGCTGTTTGCAGCCGCTTCTCTGAAGACAGACGCTACAGGGCTAGTGTGAAATGAAATCGTGCCCCCAGGTGAAGGTGGTAGCCAAGCAGCTAAGACTTGACGGATTATTTTGGCAAATATTTCAGTACAATAGTAAAGGAAAAATTGAATAATTACTTGATAAATAATATCTCTACAGAATGTACGGTGGTTAAGTTTTCCATGACTAATTCTATGTTTTGCGAGCCGACACCAGAAGAAATCCTTAAAATTATTCATAATCTAAACAACACATAATCCTGTGGATCGGATGATGTACCAGTAAGAGTTGTCAAAATTGCAAAATTCATAATTGAACCGCTATGTGCTTTAATTAACCAGTCGATTGTGGATGGCATTTTTCCGGATAGTCTAAAGCTGAGCAAAACACTGGCTGTTTTTAAGAACGGTGATACACACTTGGCCGATAATTGAGCATATTTTCTAAAATGTTCGAGTGTGTAATGCATGATAGGCTAAGGAGTTATCTTTTCAAGTATAAACTGATTATTAACAGTCAACATGAATTTCAGTCTGATAGGTCAACGGGAACGGCAGCGACACAGTTTGTGGGATATTTGGAAAGGGAAATGGATGGTAAGCGTCATGTCGCTGCTATTTTCTTTGATCTCTCAAAGGCTTTTAATAGCATCAATATCAATTTTATTAGATATAAGCTTTCCAACTTAGGTATAAGGATGAGTGTGCTTGATTGGATTGTTAGCTTTTTGTCTGATCGAAAACTGTTTGTTCTTTTAAGTGACTGTAAATCCAGTGAGTATGATGTTGATATGGGTGTCGCTCAGGGTTCTGTACTGGGGGCCACTAATTTTTACTCTGTTTATAAATGATTTTCTATATATCTGGTGGTAAACTATGCGGATGATACCTCAATAGCTCTATCAGAAGCAACAAATATATAAATTGCGATGAGTAAACAAAACACCACTTATCAGTATTTTGAGCCGTGATATCAAAATAAAACCTTATTTTTTTCTACCCATAGATTTAAAAATACTAGAATGAGCGTCCCAATACCGACCGTTCTCGAGAGAGAAAGAAGTGTCAAAGCAGTACTTTCCTTTATTTCTAATATGCGGAGTATAAAACCACGTCTGGTTCTTTCTCCAACTATCAGAAAGAAAGGAGACTACTGCTTCTTACTCTCTTCCTCTCTCGCACCGTGGGAACGGCCAGCATTGGAAACACTCAATGTAGTATTGTATTAATCGATGGGTCTACCTAACATAAATCACTACGCAAGATATTGATAAATTTTGTAGTATTACATATTGCTATTAAGCAGTTCTTAAACAAAGGATCAAAATTTAAGAGGAATTCACGATATGAAGAACATTTTTTAGTCAGTTCTACAAGATAAATGCAGATTTATGTTTTAATTAAACGGTCATTTATTAGAAATAAAACTATATATTATTCAGAGAACTTAATTACCCACAAATATTTGAGTTTTATTTATTCTTTCATATCGTTTTTAATTAGTTGGCTACCACTGTACATGCACGTCCCCAGCTTAGTTAATAAGCATAAATATATGGTAAATTTCCGGTAACGCAATCATTGTGCTCCGAAGTTGGTCAAAAAAATGTATAAAATTCTAACAGAAAGTAAAAAAGAATTTTTTCCTTGATTTTCCTAAAACTAATTTTTTACCTTTCTCAACACCTTGTCTAAAAATGAAACAAACCTGTTGCCTAATGCCAATTTATTTTTAGATGTTACATGGGTGCCGTCATAATAAATAACTATTATTTATATTATCATTTAAAAATATATTTTTCCGTAGGCGGTTTATCGTATTATATTAAATGTATTGAGTAATAATGATTTTGGTACCGAATATAATTTATAGAATTTTTGATTTGTTTTAATTCCATTGTTTTTTTCTGAGTGTTTTTCCAATGAAGTTTTTCTAACTGGGATATAGAAGTGGGAGAAATGTAGAGCAGTCGTAGAATGATCATCAAGCATATTTACTGTAGTACCTGAACTTTCTAAGCATGTAAAACTCGGCATTGCCTTATAGTCCAAGCAATAGGTAGAGTAGTGGAAAAATGTATGGAAACTTTTAATTATGTTCGCAATAATTAATACTGAATTCATCAAAAGCTTTTTAAATTTCGCTAAAATGCAGAAATACCACTGATACACATAATTATCGCGTTTAACAATCTAAAAAGAAAGGTCGTTTATTTTTTTTGCGATAAGGAATTTGTGGTTGGACATAAGTATGGAAACCATTTTTACTTTGGTTTCAGAACAGACAAGTATTCAGTGCAAATATCGTGTAAAAATATTAAGTTATCGTGCCAAAACACCGTTATTTTTCATGTGATTTTAAACAAAAAATTGTGGATTTATTTAAAATAGGGACAAAAAAGTTTTTTATTGCAAAATATTTAAATTTTTCTAAAAGTGCCGTAACGAAAATAATACAAAAAAAAATATGATAATCGTGGCAATGTAAGAAATGCACCTAACTCGGGAAGACCACGTAAAACTGCTTCTCGATTCGATAAAACTATTTTAAGGATCTCAAAACTTGACCCCAGAAAAACATCCAGACAAATAAAAAACGAAATCTCAGAGCAGTTTGGTGTTAAAGTGACAAGTAGAACGGTACACAATCGCTTATTTGATGGAGGTCTTTATGGAAGAGTTGCTGTTAAAAAGCCGCTTCTATCAAAGACGAATAGGAAGGCCCGAATGGAGTTTGCTAGAGCTCATCTTTCTTAGTCTACAAAAAAACTAAATATGGTACTTTGGAGTGACGAAAACAAATTTTGAATATTTAGATCTGATGACAGGAAGTATGTAAGAAAACCGGTTGGCGCAAGATTCAAGGCAAAGTACCAAATTCCTACTGTGAAACATGGAGGAGGGAACATAATGGTCTGGGGATGTTTTTCTCAATCTGGGATAGGGCCTATCTTTCAAGTGCAGGGTAAAATGGACCGATTTCAATATAAAAAAATATTAGAAAATACAATGGTTCCATTTGCAAAAGAAGAGATGCCATTACGGTGCATATTTCAACATGATAATGATCCAAAACATTAATCTAAAATAGTAAAGATCGCCGTATTCGAGTGCATTCCGATATCAAAAATCAACAACTGTTTAATATCATTAAATCAGGGTGGGATTAAATTCCTCCAGAACTTTCCAAAAATTAGTTGATTCGATGCCTAGATGCCAGGCAGTCTTAGATGCTAAAGGGTATAATATTTTTTGATGAAATTTTAAAAATTTCCATACTTATTTCCAACTGTCATTTGAAAATCCCTTATAACTTAAAAATGTGAATCTCACGGAAAATATTTTTTTTAAACTAAACTTGCAGAAAGAAACACAATTCGTGATCCTAAAAGTTTCTATACTTTTTTCCACCACTGTAAATATAGTGACGTAAATTCGGAAATGAATGAGACCTACCCAGGGATATTGGAGGTAATGTAAGAACAAACCCTACATAAAATGTAACGGCAAAGATAGGTTGAGACCAAGAGGGGGTGAGGAGTCAAAGTTGGCTAAAACAGATTTTTTGAATCTACAAAACAAGGAAGGTATTTTAGAGAAAAAGTTTTCGAATAAAAGTTATAGAGATTTCAAAAACCTACAATTTGAGCTGTTGTAAGATTATTTTTATTGATTTGTTACTGTAAAAAGGCCAAAAAAAACCCTAAAAAGTGGCCGTTCTTTTCATGTAAATTATTTGATGCAAAATTTGTTTGCACTTTTTTGATTTTAGAAGGAAGCCCTCCTCTTTCTGAACAAAATGGTATTTTATAATAGTAAATCGGATAATTTGTTGCTGAGATACTGCTAATTGTTTATCCCAAGGTTCAAAATGTTGATTGCTATAACTTCTTTTTGAGTGAACATTTTAACCTCCAGAAAGGTTGAATCTCTTCGTTAAGGCCTAAACTTTCACATCTTGTTAGAGGCAAATGAAAAAATTAATTTTTAACCCCTTAAATACAGCTTTAAAAAAAGCAATTTTTTTATAAAGAAATAGAGCTCTCGCGCGCGAGAAAACTGAACTTGCAGCTTCAAATCAGTTGCGCTCGGAAAAGTTCGCCGTATTTCAGCAATGAATGGACCAATTTCAGTGCTTTTTTTTAGCTAGGATAGCTCGAAAATGGCACACCCCCTTTTTTAGAGCGATATTTAAGGGATTGAAAATTAATTTTTTCATTTGCCCCTAACAAGATATGAAAATTTAGGCCTTAATAAAAAGATTGAGCCTTTGTGGAGGTCGAAAAGTTCACTCGAAAAAAAGTTATGGTAAAAACAATTTGCGTCTTGTGATAAACAAATAGCAATACATCAGCAACAAATTATCCAATTTACTATTATAAAATATTTTGTTCAAAATGTCGAGGGCTTCTCTCTAAAATCAAAAAAAAAAGTGTAAAAAAAATTAATTTTGCAATAAATAATTGATATGCAAAAGATGGACGAAAATAATCACACAAAAGCTCAAATTATAGGTTTGTAAAATATCTAAAACTTTTATTTGAAACTTTTCTTTCCAAAATGCGTTCTAGGCTTGTAGATTGAAAAAAAACCTGTTTTAGCCAACTTTGATCGCCTCCCTCGTGACCCCAACCTATTTTTTGCTGTTACATTTTATGTAGGGTTTGTTCTTACATTTTCCCCAACACCCTTGGACATGTCTCATCCATCTCGGAATTTACGTCAAAAACATCATTAATTTTTACCTATGGCTTGGACTATTAGCTGTGGTGGCTGGTTCAATGAAAAAAAAAGGAGTGCTGGTCGAACGGCCCCTAAAACCAATGTATCTAATATTTGTATTCCAGTTTGGCATTACCATCATCCCTCAGCCATTCTCGTCCACTTCTGAATATTGGCCTCCGGTACCAACTTCCATTGGTGTCTGTCGTGGTGAATGCTGACCCAATTTCCTGCCACCCTCTTGATGTTATGGCTTCATCTAGTCAACAGTCTGCCTCACTTCTCTTATTCTCTTTGAATCCTCACTCTATTAATATATTCGGGTTATTTAGCCATTTGGCAATGTTTTGTACAATATTTATCACTTCTGTTCGTTGTTATTGTATTTTGTTGTGATACCCAGCATAAATTTTTCATTTGTCCGTTGTGATACTCTCAGTTTGTTTGCTAATTGTGTATGTCTCGGCGTCATGGGACCACCGACAAGATGCATTGTTCACAGAATTTCCTTTTTAGGCTTATTAGCAGATCACCCTGTAGAGTATCTAGCTTCACGAAAGCTGCCCATACACGACGTTGAATGTCATTTGTTTGGTTCTCGTGGTAAATTTGTAATTCATGATCCAAATACTTGTAATTATGACCAAGTTTGCTGATGCTATTTGCAATTTAGGAGGAATTTGTTGAGCATCACCTAGATTATCGGTTGTTATGACAATATCATCAGCGAAGCCCGACGTATTCGACGTCGATGTTAATGCCTGCTCTATCCCATTAAATTTTTTAAAAGGGCATTCTAGCATGGCTGTAAAAAATTTAGAAAAGAGCAAATAACCTTGTTTAATTTCACACTTTACTTAGTATTTACCCTTGGATTTATGGAATCTTATACTTGTTGTTATGTTGTTATAAACACATTTTATTAATTGAGTATATCTGTAATTTATTTTCATATACTTTAACGTCGGTAACTTTACAGTTTCGAAAGCCCGCCTTTTTACAATCGACAAATATTAATATACATGGTGTGTTTTATTCTACAAACCTCTCTATATGAATCATCTGCATATGATCTTTAGAACAGTATCCACTTCTAAAACTTATCTGTATCCACGACTGATAAAAATGCAACTTTTGTTCAGGGAGTTTAATTATAATTTTGGTAAATCATTTATACAAATGAGAGAACAAACTTATTGTTCTATAGTTTTCAAAATCACTTATGTCTGCCTTTTGAAGACCATTACCCCCTTCGGATTATTCTCAGGCTCAAAAACCCATAAAAACAAGTTTACAAGTAACTCGTAAGTCTGCTTCTATTTTTGCATGACTTTTCAGGCATTAGCAACCAAAGTATGGCGGGTGGTCGAGTTACACTCGCCGATGATAGGCTCGACTTATTTCTTCTCTCCTCTAATCATTTTTCTTGATTGATCTATATTCTTCAGTAAATGAAAAGCTTTGGAAACAGAAATTCTCTGTTTTTATCAGCCAAACATTGTTTCTCCGCTCCGATGGACGTACATGAATTTATCCTATATTTTCAAACACAATTCTCTCGCAAAATTAATTTAAACACAGTACATTTCCTCAACATCGGTTGTCAGATGGTGCCGAATAAATTTGAAATTGTTAAATACAGTTAGGAAATTATTCAGTGCCCTTGCCATGTTTGCATAGCATTAAAAGGGCCCAAAACTCAATGGAAAGTGTTTAGTTAGTTTGAGTTTGCCGTCAGTATATGCGTAAAAGTTAGAGATGACTGGCGGGCGTATATACTCTATAGTTTATAAATTTGGGCAGTGTTTATTTTAAACGAATAGTTTTTGGTGTGTGTTATATCACCTGGAACAAACAAACTTATAACTGATGTCCTCAATGTTGGTCAGTAAATCGTATTTACTTGTAGGTCGCAGGTTAACCAAAAAAAAAGTATTTATGGACTTTTAAAATGAGACAAAAGGAGCATTTATTTCCTTCCCTATTCAGGAAAAGTAAGTAATATTAAAAGTAATATAATATTACGTAGTATGTGGATAGAAGCTGATCATTTCAGGAGTATATGCAATAAACATCGGAACATCGATCAATGAAAAGGATACATTTTTCGAAAAATAGAGTAGGACTATAACAGTAATTGGTACCTCGAGAGAAATCATCATACTTGAAAATCTAAACAGCAGAACTGGATAAAGACAGCTAGAAAAGGTGATAAGACAGTATGGCAAAGAAGTAACGAAAGACAATGGGTTGTGATGGATTGCGACGCGGAAAGAGAATAAGATTCGAGTTTTAAATGATTTTTATCCATAACGCTTGATATACAAATACACACAGAACTTAAAGTATATTATCAACAAAACTTATAGCCCAAGATGCGAAAGTTTACAGAAAACAACATGTGGAACGGATCACCATCTGTTAAAAGTTAAAACGGCCTTTGAAGTACATGGAAAAGGGAATATAAAGGAAAACACTATGGACGAGAGAACCATTGAAGAGTCTAGATCATGAAAACATAAAAATCCTACATAAAGAAAGGGTAGATCACAAATTAGAGAACCAACAGCCGGAAGATACAAAGCAACACTATCAGCATCTAAAGGAATGTATACTTACAACAGCAAGAGAAATATTAGAATATGAAGAAAAGAACCGATAACAAAAACTATGCTGGAGGGACAAAGAGATAAAGGTAAATATAAAAAAGGAGATAAAACACAATTTATTTAAATATAAAATCAAATCAGGGCAAGGTTAGTTACAAGTTACTTCCATGTCTTGTCGCACTTCTCCTATACCTTGTGGCACTTCTGTCTCCCACGTCTTATCGCACTCCTCTAATCTCTTTTTTAAACTTTTGCGTTTGCCTCCATAGAATTTGAACGAATTTTTACTGTTATTATACAATGAACTCTTACATCTACTTACAAAGTATATTTTCATCTTTAATGCGACGTTCTTCTTCTTCTTCTTGTTTGTCTTTAAGGCCACGTTCTTCTTCTTATTGTTTCTCTTGTTGGCGTTTATCTTCTTCTTGTTTTTCTTTAAGGGGACGATCTTCTTATTATTATTTTTCTTTCAGATAGCGTTATTCTTCTTTGAGGCGACCGTCCTCTTCTTCCCGTTTTTCGTGTTGGCGAAGTGCTTCTTCTCCCTGTTTCTCTTTATGGAGACGCGCTTCTTCTTCTTGTTTATCTTTAAAACGAAGTTGTTCTATACGTTCCATAAAGTCAGTCAGCAATTCATTTGTTCCTTTTCGACATAACAAATTTTGCAATTTAAATATAAACTCTTTGCTCCATTTCGGCTGTTTGCTGTCTAGTATTTACCACAAAAACTTCTAAAATGTTCTTGAAAACTCCTTTTTTAAACTTCTTTCTTGATACAAAATTCGATGGTGAACTTAGTTTTTCGCTTTCTCTTCTAAACAGGATGTTCTAGAACTCTGTCGAAAATTCGAAGAAGGAAGCTACCCACCTTGAAGCCGTCCGAAATCCTAAGGTTCCTGAGGGAAAAGAGGACTAGAAGAGCTGCTCCAGCCGCTAAGGTAACTATTACGACATGGCAGCAGTAGGGGGCATAATAGATCTACCAAGTCGCAGTGTACAGACCCCAATTCCACTCACATACAGCTACCCATAAAATTTTCCACACAAATCTAGAACTTACTAACATAAAAGTTGAGATTTATCTAGAAATATGACTCATCGATATAAGATTCCGTTCAGCACATTATAATAAAGATGACTCATCGGATCGGAATATTTGAATATGCGGGAGTACCAGTAAGTTTCTCCTAGTCGTTCGTAACAGTATTTTAACAAATTTATATGAAAATCTGGGATACACTAATTGTGTGGTTCAAAATCTCTACTTCAAAATCAGTAAATTCAGATCGGACCTATCAGGTTAATACGGTAGAACTGACAAAAAAGTGCTGTAAATGGTTTATCTTGCAATTAGGAAAAAACTACTAATGCGACAAATTTCATCACTAATAAATAAGAAATCTGTCTGCCGTATTTAAAGAATTGTTATACATGTAATTTCCCTTTCAGGCAGAGAATAGAAAAAATATATAACAAACAGTTTATTTCCTGCAAATATCACTCTGGTCCTCTCTCCATACGCGTTTCAATAACCTCATGATCTTGTCAGTGGAGCCGTATCGGCCAAAAGCAACATTAGCAGGAAATAACTGATATATGAAATATAAATTTCAAGGTATGTCGGCAGGATATTGCACCTGCCATCTACCGACCTCGATTTTTTTAAAATTCCTCACTGCTCCAGTGATTCATAAATGTCGTTCGACTGGCGATATTTTTCAGTCTGACATTAAGATCGGTAGATGACAGGTGCGATATCCTGCCGACACCCTGAAATTTATATTTCAAATATTAGTTATTTCCTGCTAATGTTGCTCTCGGTTCGATACAGCTCCACTGACGAGATCATGAGGTGATCGAAACGCGTATGGAGAGAGGACCAGAGCGGTATTTGCAGGAAATAAACTGTTCGTTATATATTTTTCCCATTCTCTGCCTGAAAGGAGAATTACATGTAAAGGGTGTTTTTTATAGAGGTATAGAACTTTAAGTTGGCAACACTTTTTTAACTGGCGGCCATTTTGTCAGCTGTCAAGTGATTTATGTTTAGTTTGGTTTGGCATTTCAACATGAATAGACTGACGCTTGAACAACGCTTCCAAATTGTGCAAATTTATTTTGAAAATCATGGTTCTGTTCGAAATACGTATCGCGCACTACGTCCATTTTACGGTCAACATAATCGTCCATCAGAGCAATTAATTCGATTAACTATGGAACGTTTTCGCACCACGTTTATTCTAAATGATAATACGCATCCACAGGGACGTCGTACAGTGCGTACAGAAGAAGTCATTGCTGCTGTAGAGAGTAGCGTAGAGGAAGACCCGAATTAGTCTATCCGCCATCGTGCACAGGAATTGGATATGTGTCCATTCACTTTATGGAAGATTTTGCGGAAAGATCTTGGTTTGCGTGCTTACAAAATCCAACTCGTGCAAGAATTGAAGCCACATGATCACCTAGCACGGCGTAGATTCGGTGAATGGGCCCAAAACAAAATTGCCGTTGATCCCGATTTTCATAAGCGAATTTTGTTTAGCGATGAAGCTCACTTTTGTTTGAATGGATACGTCGTTAAACAAAACTGCCGTATTTGGAGTGATGATAATCCTCAAGTGTATGTTGAAACACCGATACATTCAGAAAAACTGACTGTTTGGTGTGCCTTATGGGCTGGTGGAATCATTGGTCCGTACTTCTTTAAAAACGATACTGGTCAGAACGTTACAGTCAATGGTGACCGCTATAGAGCCATGATTACTGACTTTTTCGTTCATCAATTGAACAACCATGATGTGCAGGAGCTGCGGTTTCAGCAAGACGGCGCAACCTGTCACACAGCTCGTGCCACAATTGATTTATTGAAGGAAACGTTTGGTAACCGCATAGTTTCACGTTTCGGACCCGTGAATTAGCCTCCAAGATCGGGCGACTTAACGCCGCTAGACCATTTTCTGTGGGGATATGTGAAGTCGCTAGTCTACGCCGATAAGCCCGAAACGATTGATCACTTGGAGGACAACATTCGCCGCGTTATTGCCGATATACGGCCACAAATGTTGGAAAAAGTCATCGAAAATTGGACCTCCAGATTAGACTACGTCCGAGCCAGCCGTGGCGGTCATATGCCAGAAGTCATATTTAAATTATAATGTCAGAAGGTTATCTTTCGAATAAAGTAAATTTCATGTCAATTTAAAAAATTCATCTTTGTTTTATTCCATTTAAAAGTTCTATATCTCTATAAAAAAAGTACCCTTTATTACATAGTATGTGGACAGAAATATCATTTCAGGAATTTATGCCATAAATAACAAAACATCGATCAATGAAAAGGATAGATTTTGCGAACAATGCTGTAAATTGTTTATGTTGCAATTAGGCAAAAACTACTAATGTGACAAATTTCATCACCCTTCTCATTAAGGTACAAATAACAAACTTATATCTGGAAAAATCTTCGCTTAATATTGTAAATTACCAAAAATTTGAATTAAAAAATCATTTTTGAGGGTTTTTCTAACTTTTCTCGGTCAAAAATCGTCCGGTAGGGGTCTATAAAAAGTATTTTATTGGTTTTTTAACTATCTGCAAGTAGGTTATTGAAAGTGATGCGAATGATTTAATACCATCCATAATATAAGCAAAAAGCTCAGTTGGAGTTGGATTTTATGTTTTAGTTGTAGTGCTGGCAGTTTGCTGTTTAGTTCTTTTCAAATTTAGCATTTATTTCTCCTGTATTGATTGGGGGAATAACACAGAATTTAAAATAAATCAAATTCAAGGCGTGAAAAGTCGCGGGTAAGAGCTAGTATTCATTATTTGGATGCAAATAATCTGCCAACTGATTGATGAAAAGCTAATTTTTTAGGAGTATTTTAAACCTGGAATATATATTAGGATGTTAGCGCAAAACATAAATTGAATTTTAGGAATTAATTACATACATTGACGAGCTTAAAAAAAGGGAAATTCTCCACCGAAACGTAATATCCATCCCTGTTTGTTTTCGATCAAAAACGACGGCAAATTAATTGAAAAATTCAAATCGCATTAATTTCATAATAGGAATTACGTATCTTTTATCGGAAGCCAAATCGCATCGATCGATTATAACGTTTTGTTTTTATTGGCGATCCGTTTTATGTTTTTGAACGTTTTGAGCTATTTTTATAGTTTTGGTCCGTCGAACAGGGATTAACTTTCTATAGAGGGATCGGATGATGTTTTATCCGAATATTATTTTTGCAGGAGTGAGTTTATTTCGGTATAATCGTTTTTGCCCAATGAAAATTATACTGATTTATATTTTTGCAAAAAGCTAAACCGATTCAAAAGTAAAAAATAAATTATAACACAGCACGACGTGAAATTTGTACATTGAATAAGAATAATCATTTCCTGTAGATTTTGAGTCTTTAAATTCGAATTCGGCCTCAGAATTGCTCCATTGCATCAAATTCTTCAAAAATATCCCAACCTAAAACCGCAAAAATCGCGATTTTGACCTATGTTTGAGGACATGTATCATCGTCACATTTTTTTTTCTCCAAAAACATAGTTTTGCAAAATAAATTTGTTTAAATAAATTATTGCAAAATTCATTATTCTTTAAATAAATGCTTCCATTGCATTTTACAAAAATAAATAGGTTTAAAGGAGTCATTATCATTATTATAAATAAAGTATTCAATAACAAATTTTGCAATTTAACGATATGCATTTGCAGACTTTATATTTGTAGAATATGGTTTTATGAATTCTGGATATACATTATTAATTATTTTCCAATAATCGTTTGAGGGTTTCTTTAATTGCAAAATTAATTGTTTATCATTTTGCTTAAAACAAAATATATCGTAATACTAATAACGACTCCTTTAAACGAATTTATTTTAGTAAAAAGCACTTATTAAAAAAATTATGAATTTTGCAATAATTTATTTAAACATACTGTTTAAACAAATTTATTTTGCAAAACTAATGATAAATTTGGATCGACTGATGCTTTGACAGCCCTACGACATCCATGGTTTATCAGAATTATCGTTTAAAAGCTAATCGCTCACGAAACTTTGGCCTATAATTGAGGTTATGTATCATCGCGACATTTCTTTTTCTCCAAAAATATAGCATCTTAAAGTATAAGTCTTACTCTCTCAAATGCGGCTGAATTTGCTCAAATATCTTCGAGTTATTCAATATTAAAAATTTCAAATTCCATAAATTTTTCTAATTGTTGTTTACGACTTACTCTACTAATGTAAATTAGGCTTTAAGAATATTACCTTAATTCCATATCTATAAAATGGGTAATTTTATCATTAAACTCATTTTTAAAAGATCTAGATCAAATTATTCTTTAAAAATAGCCAAAAAGTTTGGCAAACAGAATTTTAATTCAAATGCGTTCTGTCAGGTTTATAAATAAATAAAGTCTAGAGACATCGTTATTAATCTCGCGAACGACTATTTCAATTTTTGCAACTTTAAAATACTCCTAATTAGCATTTTTTAACAAACTTTCTTAATATGATATGAATAATATAGTTTTGTGTGAGATTGACAATGATTCCAAGATGCTACTAATACTATGTATTCCTTTATATTAACCTATATGATTGAAAAAGTTTCAATTTACCTGAGATACTGCATTGTGGTCAACTTTGTGGTGGACGTTTGGTCTTGTTTGAAGAAAAGTATTACATACCTGAAAAATAAAAAAAGTGTTACGTTTTTCTCAAATTCATCGATATCTCTGTATAGAGAAAACCGGTCAAATATGAGTCTGACTCACGCGCAAAGGGTTTCAAACCATCGACAATTACTTGTTAGTTTCAGACAAGAAGAAAAACACAAAAGCTATATATTTAAATTTACGTTTATTTCCTATCGATGCTTCAGTACTCTTAAGGTGCGTATAAATTTGGCGAGTCGAGCGCGAGTCGAGTATGCCTCGAACTTCCAACGAGACTCCTTTGAAATTTTGCCGATTTCTATTGTTATCGAGGGCCATCGTCAAATTTAAAAAGAGGTAATAAATGCAGTTGGGTCACAAGAAGTCAATTTTTTTATAGTTCTATTGTTTTCGAGTAGTTCGACCGATACTCACAGCGATCCATTTTCTGTCGGTTTTTTTGGTGCGAACTCAAAAGGTTTTTTTATCTAGTGGGATGAGTTTATGGCACGCTTTTTCGAAAAAATTTACTTTGCAGTGAGACTGAAGACACGAGATTTTCTTATTTTTTTGTTCTTGAAATGAAATTTATTTAGCACTTAGCATTAATTGATTAAAAGTTGTTCATAAGTGAATATGGAGTGATCGAAAGAAAATAGAGGAACCTGAAAATAATTCCGAAATTTGTGAGTTATCGACAAAAATTTTAGAGAAGAAAAGAAGTAAATGTGTGAAATGAAATTGCGTCAAAAAATTTGCAGAGACCAGCGAGAAGAAAATTTCGAGTGCGTCTGCCATATGGAAATGGGCTGCTGATAATATATTTTTCTTTTGGAAATGACTGCTTCTGTTTTGTTTAACATATATTCAAAATATAACGAGGGGATTTTGGCGAAATTTCTGTATTATCCGTTAATATGTTGGAACTATAAATTTTCTAGAAGTTTGAATCCTAACCATTTTTGTATAGAAGGTAGTGTGCTATTGTAATCCAAGTTTTTGTTTTTTATTTAACATACTTTTCACGGTAAAATCCCACTGCATAAAAGTAACAAAGCTGTCGTTTGTTCTTCATTGTCAGACAAAGTATGATAATTGAATGCACACCTGTATAGAGGCATAAACCAAAGCCATAGAAATTCTCGGAACAGATTTCCTAAATAATTCGGTTTTCTGAATTCGGATAACGCAAGGGGTAGATATTGTATGTGTCTTAAGTATGTATTTGAGGAGAAAGTTGTATACTTAAAAGATAATTAGATTTAGAAGTATACATCTCAATTGGGCAATTAACAGTAATGAAATTTTTAAGTATACTTCAGATGTGTACAAATGTAAGGCCTTGCTATGTTATTGTCTTACAACTTTCAGTGCTAGCTATTGAAAATTTCTACTTTTACTCCAAAACTTAGCAAATCTACAACTTATAGGCGAATTAAGCAAAGGAAAAGTGGAACTGTATGCTAGCCTGAACCCTACCCTAGAAGAAAACAATTATACGAATGTTTCAGAGAGATACTAAGAAGACACGTTCATGAATTAAAAAGTTTTTAGTTAGAAAATAAAAAGCAAGTTTTGAAAGTTATGAAACAAGACTAGAATATGCCTGGCATGCGAAAAACCCATCTGTAGAAAGCACTGCCAAAAATGAATTTCTCGTAGGGAAATTAGAAAATACCACAGGGAAGGCATCTGGATGTAATCTGTCTCAGTACAGAACACATAGTACAAGAAATGTATGAAGATAAGAATATAGCAATTTTTCATGAAGCACTCTTAGAAGGGTTATCGACAGATTTAAAACTCTTATGCGCTCAGGGCCACAAACTCATTACAACTCATATTGGAGGGAATTTATAGGAGTTTTGCAGCAGTTTGAGCCGAAATCTACCAAAGATTAACATGAATAAATGACGCCGGATATCTTTCAAAGATATTTTTTATCAAATGATAGAATTGATTCCGGAGAGGTCAGTTGTAGATTTGGATAACGCCAGTTATCATTCTAGATTGGTGGAAAAGTTGCCAATAACATAATTGAAAAGGCGATATTACAGATTGGTTATCAAAAAAACATATTTTCTTTAAGAACGGTTTACTAAAGAAACTACTTGTAAAAATTGCGAACGAGAAAGAAGGACAGTTTAAGAAACATGTGATAGACGAATAGGCTGAAGAACATGAAAATGTTGTGCTTCGAACACATTAATTAAAATCCATTAAACTTATATGAGCACAACTAATTCGTAACTCGGGATAACCCAAAATGTAAACTATAAGGAATACGGTAATTTCTTAATACATTAAAAAAATTATCAGCGAGGACTAGTGAAACGGCATAAACTATATTATTAAAGAAAAACTTAATTGAAGTTCGCATCGATGCAGTCACACTCGCCGCAACAATCATCGACAAACAAACTAGTAAACAAACTGGCTAAATTTCGTTTTTTTACTTTGAAATATTAAAAATAATTAGAAAATAACGCTCCTGAAAAAAGTAGGTTCTTTTTTAACAACCTGAAAACCGCCATTTTGAACCTTGAACAGATTACTGACGACCTACGTATAAACTAATTTCGAGATTAATTAAGTAATATTTCAAAAATAAGAAAAACTACCTCTTATTTATTTCGGATGATATAAGGAAAATATGATAATAAAAAAAAATTGACAGCATGAGGTATTGTAATATTGGCCAGTGAACGGGAAAACACAAACTCGTGTAAAGGCTGATTTCCAAGATTTATCAATAGATCTTGTAAAAGTACAATATAGGAGATAATATGTAAATAAAATCACTTAAAAAAACAGATTTATTTTTAATGTCCCAGCACCATAGTTATGTTGAACCCCATATAAGCTGATTTCGGGATTCATTATTAAATATATGAAAAATAAGAAAAAATTTACTAAATTTCATTTCGGAATATAAAGAATATAATCCAAACTTAAATCTTTTTTTTCTTTACCCTTTATTGGTTTACACCGTCCAGACGCTAAAAATTTCTTTCGGCGCCGGGCGTCGAAGGGTTCGAACCGACAAAGATCAGTTCGTTGCAAGCTCGTCACGCGCTAGACTCGCCATATTTATACGCACCTTTAGATCGCTTCTTCATACCCGCAAAATAAAAACAGCACAAAATACTTAAAACACTCGAATAATACTGAAATAAGATGAAATGGCATAGTCAAAATGAAATTTTTCTTCCCATCCTCATACGTGTGGAAGTGAAATAAAATTGAAAAAAAAAATAATAATTTGAGATCGTCAAAAAAGCTTCAGATTCATGTTGTACGACTCAAAAATATGAGTTATGTAAAAATTAACGTGTTTCTACAATTCCGAATAATTATCATAAATAAAAAAATGTTCATTGTAAATACCCCACGACACTGTTGACATAAATAACGTAAGTCATGCTTTACGAGTATATAAGGTTACGAAAAATTCATATAAGTAAAATCCCGCCAATTCTTACGTCTAACAACCGCCATAGCGAGAAATAAGCGAAATTTATGGAAGAAATCACCATCGGAATAAATTACATTTTTTGCCGTTCTTATCTGTACCTTTTCCGTCTTTTTATCTCACGTCCTCCGTCTCCTTTCAGCCATTTATTTCATTTTTTTTCTCTCTCCGGCTAATCACCTGAATAAATGGCCCGAGTCATCTCGGAGAAGGACAAATGTTTCGTATTTTTCTTTTTAATTTTAAGCTCAGTTTTAAATCAGAAATTTCTTTGGATATAGGCCTGTGCTGGGTAAGATTAATTGCAGTTTTTAATATACGGCAATTATAAAAAGCAACAAAGCATTGGCGTAACTAAAAATACATTCTGGGGAGAGAGATCTGATCCCTAGATAACGTTAATGTAAAAATCTTCAAAGAATTTTTTTTTGGACCAAAATCCATCCTGTATATTTTGCGCGAATTTCGAAAAAAACATACATATATATATATATATATATATATATATATATATATATATATATATATATATATATATATATATATATATATATATATATATATATATATATATATATATAGGTTGGTTGAAAAGTTTTGAAAGCGACCCCTATTAACCAGTACAGGAATCAAAATTTATACGCCATTTTAATATTTCATCTTCTATATGAACATACACAAAAGTGTATTTCTTTCTGTCAATTCATTCTTTGTTTACAAGCCATTGTTCGGCAACGCAACCCCAAACACTGGCAACAGGGCCGACGACGCGCAGCAGGTCTCGCAACCTGATGGGCCGGAACCATTCCGAAAACGAACGCGTCCGACGCGCACACGGTACCGGCAGCACCGGAGTCGCCATACAGTGAGCTCTGAAAATGGTGAATGAGATTTCATCGAAACGTCAGCTGCCCTACAGTCCTGAGAGGGACTCAGGGCAGGGACTCTCTCTACACGGGATGCCCGAAAACCTTCGATTACACATCACACCAGTGAGAATATCCGACATAACATACATAACATACATACATACATATACATATATATATATATATATATATATATATATATATATATATATATATATTGACGTGTATTAAAATGACTTTCGAGCGCTAGAAGATATTGGAACGAAATATTGGCCAGAGCTTAATTTGATACTGCCCTAGTAACGGTAAAAAAATTGATTTCGTAGTTTTCTCAGTGACGGGCATAAGGAAATTACCGTAGGGTTTAAAAAAATGTAAAGTACGCCTCTAGTAAAATTTTTTTTTGATCATTTCCCCAAATTTGATTTTTTGCTTGTAACAAAATTTTCCTCTTGCTTTTTCTTTATATCTCTCGTATTTTTCCGTAATGTTTATGTTTTTTACATTTTGGTTCGTTTCTACATTTTTCTGTGTATGTAATGGAAAAAATGGTATTTACAAAACACTTGATTATGGAAAAATGACGATACAAAGAAAACACAAGAGGAAAAAAGTGTACACTGATGTAACAGTGAAGTGCCCGATGGCTGTCTCAGCTGATATAAATGTCTCCAACTTCGCCATATTTACGCCGAGCTGAATGGTCTTAACCTCTATAAGGGTCTGAACCCTGATGCCGTTCATCCAATGCTCCTGAAAAACTGTTGGTTCTTTCTGGCTCGCCCACTTCATTTCATTTTCAATTAATCTCTTCGGAGGAGTATTTTTCCTCAATTTTGGAAAATGAGTTTTGTGGTTCCTATTCACAGGGCAGGCAGTAGGGATGACATTCGGAACTATAAACCTGTCAGCATAATTAAAACTATTCCTAAAATCTTCGAAAAGCTGGTTAATGCCTTTCTCGCCACTAGTGACCAACTTGTAAATTATGGGATTGGTAGTTTTTATAGAAAAAAAAAAGTACACAAACATGGAGGAAGTGCCCTTTATGTAGATAAGGAAATAATATGTAAAGGTAGAGACGATATAAATGCAATAAGCACTGAAGGACATTTTGAATGTTGTGGATGTGATTTTAACATAAAAAGTAGTAAAATTACTATAGTTTGTATATATCGATCACCATGTGGCGATATAAATATTTTTTAAATATGTCTGAGGTATCGTTGTCACTATGTTTGACTGGAAGGGATATAGTTATCATTGCTGGTGATTTTAATTTAGATTTTTTATCAGCTAATACGAATTTACAAGAATTTATATCGCTGATTAGTTCCTATAATGCTAAACATGTTATAAATGAATATACAAGAATAACATCCAACAGTCAATCATGCATTGAATACATGCTGACGAATTTTGATGGAGTTTTTGATGCTGAAGTTTTGCATTATCACATCTCCGATCACACTGCACAAAAATTAACTTTCTATATAAATAACTCGACAGAAAAATTCATAGTAAAAAGAAATTTTTGTGAAGCCAATAAAAAATATTCTTAAATAAAATACTAGCTCAAAACTGACAGAGAATATATATATACCATAGATCCGCCTCTAGTGAAAGATCAGTGGAATACTTTTATGAATATACTTTTAAAAGATTTTAATGAGAGCTTTCTTCTACGGAAAACACCAGTAAGAAATTATAAGAGTAAATACATGTATGGTGATCCCAGGATGCGAGAATGTAAAAATCAATTAGATACTTTGTATATCTTGAAAAATGAAAACTCTATGTATAAAAACATGTATAGCGAAAAAATCGATCTTTATTCAGAAAGAGCGAGCTACAAGATATATATCCAACTAGAAAAATGAATTATACTTTTCCGAAACACCGACTAACTTTGTATGAGACTGGTGCTTATTATAATTGTATTAGATTTTATAATAGTTTACCAAATGATATTAAAACTTGTGGAAATATTAAGAAACTGAACAAAAGTCTATATAAAGTGTTGAAAGACATTGAACCATACAGTGTTGAAGAGTACTTGAATAAAATTGTAAGGATAAGAATATAGGACCAGTGTTAAGAGATACTTTCTTGTATGCACAATTTATTAATGTAATTCTGAAATAAAGATTGTTATTATTATGATTTACAAGCCAAACGGCTTTGCACTCCCTCCAGGGATTATTCACTCATACCAGGCATACAAAGGCACCAAAAGTATGAAGCTCTGTGGGAACCCTTTCCATGTTATCGGGTCCTAGGTGACGTTGTCTGCTGTATTTCCTACGAACTTTCGGACGGTTCTCGCGGTTGCTAGGAGAATTGCTTTCTGCATCGGCTTATACAGATGCTCACTAAGACCCAGTCCCTTGATGTTCTGCAGGAGGTTCTTTGGTATCACTCCAGTTGTTGACAGTATTATGGGAATCGTTTGGACGCTGTTATTATTATTATTATTTTCAAGTCTGCCATCACTGAGGAGCAGAAACACTGAGATGAATCTGGTCTCTTATGTGGGCGCTTTGTCAGAGGCCGTGGAGAGCGGATCCGAGGTCCACTCGGTATATACTGATTTCTCGAAGACCTTTGATAGGGTGCCTCATAGGATTCTGCTGGATAAGCTCTGGAGGCTGGGTGTCTCTGGTCCACTGTTTGTTTGGTTTGAGACCTATCTGAGTAATCGTCGTCGGATAGTGCGGGTGAATGTTTTTTATCTTCTGAGATATCAGTATCTTCAGGGGTCCCTCAGAGATCCCACGTTTAAAATACGAAGGCTGTTGGAATTGATTGTCGATTGATCTTTTGGGATTTTGCTGTTACTGATTGACAGGTGCACACTTTTTTTTCTTTTGTAAACACCCATTTGTTATACTATTATTGATTTCACATTGTTATGTTTCACTCTAGCTCTGTAATTAATTATTGTAAAATGAACAGTGTTGTCCTTCCATAAATAAATCAATAAATAAACAAAAAATAAAATTTGAGGAAATGATCAAAAAAAAAAAATTTACCAGAGGCGTACCACATTTTTTTTAATCCGACGGTCATCAAGTCATTTTTTTACTGTTACTAGGGCAGTATCAAATTAAGCTCTGGCTAAAATTTCGTCCCATTATCTTCTAACGTTCGAAAGTTACTACATTAAAACGAATTGTTTTAAAAAAATTTAACACTTGTAACTTAGGCATCGGGTCTTGTTGGACCAACAAGACCAACAAGATCCGATATCAACAGTTGCAAATTCAAATAAGAAGAAAAATAAGAGCAGCAAAACAAGAGTACCTTTCTGGAAAATGCAAAGAAATAGAGGAGTTGCAAAACAAGTACGACAACTTCAACTTGCATAAAAAAGTCAAAGAACTAGCTGGAATAGAAAAGAGAAAAACCTCAAACGTATTGCTAGACAAAGAGGAAAACATTATTATGGAAACACAACAAAAATTATGCAGGTGGAAAGAATACATAGAAAAACTATTTGAAGATCAAAGACACGAAAATTCTTTTATGAACAGTCTGAGCGGTGACATGGGGCCTGAAATTACTAAAGCAGAGGTCATTTATGCATTAAGATCGATAAAAACTAATAAAGCTGTTGGTCCAGATGAAATGTCAGGTGAGTTGTTAAAGCTGATCAATGACAAAAATTTGGATTTATTGGTGAGATTATTTAATACAATTTACACGACAGGAACTATCCCCCGAGAAATGTTAACATCAACATTCATATGTTTACCAAAGAAAGCAAATTCAAAAGAATGCAGTGACTATCGAACAATTAGTCTCAAGTCACATACTTTGAAAACCCTTTTAAAAATTGTACACGCTAGAATACATTCCAAATTGGAGCTGGATATTAGTGACACACAGTTTGGCTTCCGGAACGGGGTGGGTACAAGAGAAGCATTATTTGCTTTTAATGTGCTTACTCAAAGATGCTTGGATATCAATCAGGATCTCTATGTCTGCTTCATAGATTACAACAAAGCTTTTGATAGGGTCAAACATGACAAACTAATAGAGATTCTCAGAAGCAAAAATTTGGATGAAAGAGATTTAAGGTTGATATCAAATCTGTATTACAATCAGCGAGCGGCAGTAAAAATTGGACAGGAAATGTCCGGAGATGTGGAAATATAAAGGGGAGTTAGACAAAGGTGTATATTGTCACCTTTACTATTTAACGCTTATTCTAAAGAGGTCATATTGGAGAGTCTTGAATCTGAAACAGCAGGGATAAAAGTAAACGGAGTTTTAATCAACAATATTAGGTATGCAGATGACACCGTAATAATAGCTGATAGTTTGAAAGACCTAGAAAAAATAATGAATAAAATATTAAGAGTTAGTGGAGAATATGGACTCTCTCTTAACACGAAAAAGACCAAGTTCATGATAATTAGTAAAAACAACACCAATAACAATGAAACCCTAATGGTAGGAGGCCATCACATAGAAAGAGTTAAGAAGTACACTTACTTGGGAACCCTAATAACAGAAAATAATGACTATACCGTTGAAATAAAAACCAGAATCGAGAAAGCACGTGCCAACTTTATTAGAATGAAAAAGGTTATCTACAGCAAAGATCTAACGTTAGCCCTGAAAATACGACTGACTAAATGTTACGTATACAGTGTTCTATATTATGGAATGGAAGCATGGACACTGAATCGAGAGGCAATGAGAAGACTTAACTCTTTTGAAATGTGGACCTATAGAAGAATTCAGAGGATTTCGTGGGTGGATCGAGTTACGAACGCCGAAGTGTTGAGAAGAATGGGGAAAGAAAAGGAAGTCGAGATAACAGTAAAACCGAGAAAACATTATGCGGGGAGAAAAGTATAGCATCTTACGGCTCATAATCCAAGGCAAAATAAGTGGCAGAAGAGGCGTAGGACGACGAGGAATTTCATGGCTAAAAAACCTAAGGGAATGGTTTGGATGCAGTTCAAAACAACTATTTAGAGCAACTGCCTCAAAAATTAAAATAGCTATTATGATTGCCAACCTCCGCAATGGAGAAGGCACTTGAAGAAGAAGAACTTAGGCATCCTCTGTTCAATTTATTCCCAACTTTTATGTTACACCCTGTATAGCAAAAAGAAAAGGCTCAACTAAATTCAAAAATGGAAGATTCTCAATTTCAGTAAATTACAGAGAGTGAACTTTCTTTAAACGAAACTTTTTCTGAGTCACGACTGTACCGTTATTAAGTATCGTCAAGAGTCTATATAATTTCTTGTATTCTGTTGCGTTTGAAAAGTTGTATTAAGCCGTATATAAAGGGATTCAAAAGTTTATAAACGATATTAGGAAATTTCTGTAATGGTATTTATAACAACAAACTCCCAAGTTTCTCGGCAAAGATGTTTTCAAAAGAAAAAAGAAAACCTTGTTCTCCGGAGATGTTAGAGAAAATCTGAGGAATATTCCTGGAGAGATAAATTTACAAAGATAAATATCAAAAGGTATGCCGGGAAGTTGTTGAATATTTAACTAATTTATAAAGTCGGATGGAATTCGGCTTGTGGGCCGATACGGGGTTGTTTTACTTTGTTCTAATGGATGGATTTAAGTAATTGAATGTTTTTGCGAACGGGGACATCGACTGCAAAGTTCAAAGAACCGAATTTAATTTGAAACTCTTAAAAACTAGAATTAAATGGTATTTACGATAAAAAGACAGAGGCGTAATTAGATTTAAATGGAATTAGTTCGATGCTGTATCTAATTTAAACAGGAACGAATTTAAAATTGAGAAATTATAACGCGAACTTAATAAAATCGCCTGTGTATTTTTTTTAAATTAGAACAACTGTAAGTGACAATTATACGAACTTTCATGACGTTACAGACCTTAATAAACAAGTTACATTGATATACAGCGTTACGTGTATGACTGGTTGCGACCGCGGTATTAGCAATATACAGGGTGTCCGGGAAAATGTGGGAAATCCCCCAGGTATGAAAAAAGCACGTGACAAGTTCATATAATCTTTTTTCGTATAGGCCTTCTCTTCGGAGTTTTTTTCACATAATTATTAAACCACCAGATATATTTCAATGTTTTTTAATAAAATGTATACCAGGTAAGACCTTTCAAATTACTATCCAAGAAAGTGTTGTGAATTACTCACGGCTGCAGGAATGGACTAGCTGTGACACTCATGACTCCATTTTTTTACGCCCTGTATGATAAGAACTTTGGACAACGTTTTTATATACTTTGACTACATATTTTGACTAAAAATTAAGTACTCCTCATTGATGTTGCTAATCCTAACCGTTTTCGAAAAAACGTCATATTATTTACTCAGTTAGTCCCCTAACTTCTGTAGGGTTGAATATGAAAAAGAGGAATTTTTCCCTGTCACAATACGTTCAATAAAAATTTAAACTAACTGCTGGTTAAAAACTTCGTAAGAGGATTCAACATGGGCTTTGTGAAGTCTGAGACACTCGCAGGCCCGACGAATTGAGGACTGCTGTACCCGCCACACTAACTCATCGGTGTTCCTTATTTGATCACAATGCAACATAATTTTCCGTAGAAGTTCCTCCCTACTATCGACTGGACTGGAGTGGAGTATACCAAGTTTCTGAGGTATCCCTACAGGTAAAAATCTAACGGTGTTAGGTCGAGAGATCGAGGAAGTCAGGCAATAGGTCCTCCTCTATCTATCCAACGATTTGGATAAACGTTATTCAGGTACTCCCGCACAGCAACGCTGAAATGAGGTGGTGCCCCATCGTGCATGTAGTATATGTTTCGGCGGGTTTCAAATAGTAAGGACTCTACTAAATCGGGAAAAACGTTCTGGAGGAACTCCAAATAAAGTTCTCCATTCAGCAGGGCTGGCAATACGCATGGTCCAATCAAAAAATTGCCAATGATTCCTGCCCAGACATTAATTGATTGGAACTGATGTTGATGATGCCAATTTGCAAACTGAATTCTACAGGGAAAATCTTCAGGAATCAGTTCAGCACTTTTTTCAAATTATATGGATATAACAGCTGTTCTTTTCGACGTATTAAACTGCACTAATAAATTTCGAGTGCTGGTTGAAGGAGTGTCATCTACAGCATTTATAATATTTTCCTTTAATTGCGGCATACGTACTGTTCTTCCCTGGCCAGCATCAGTACATCAGTACTTCTTTATCCAAGAAATTTAACAATATTACCTTATTAAATAGAATTGCCTACCATTCTCCCTTAAAGTTGGTCAAATGTTTTCTGATCTGAAAGAGTAAGATATCTGTCATGATATAACCTCCTGGCTTCCAAAGCATTACAAAATACAAGACCATACATCAGACGCATATCTGCAAACTCCATAAACGTGTATTCCATAAATGTGGAAATTAATATCCAAATAAAGAACCAATGTATCAGAGAAGTAAAAGTTGACAAGTTCTAAAATGCAAGATATTTATTACTTTCGTACCTAGTAACGTTTGTAACAACAAACTTTATTTTTGGTCCCGATAAAATAAAATGCACATTTTTTGCGAACCTAGGTCGAACTGCAATTCACAGAATTAGACGTTTTTAACCAAAGAAGTAAATTCTAATTTTGGATCGAATTTTTTTTTACCATAAGGTTGAATGTTGAACATTTGATAGGAACAAAGATGTTTCTTTTATGGAAACACGCCAAATACATGATGTAAATAAAATGACGTTTTTTCGAAAACGATTAGGATTAGCGACATGAATGAAGAGAACTTAATTTTTATTATACAGGGCGTAACAAAAATGGGGTCATGAGTACCACAGCTAGTCCGTCCCAACAACTCCATGTAATTCACAACACTTTCTTGGATAGTAATTTAAAGTCTTACATGGTTTATATCATATTACAAAAAATTGAAATATACATGGTGGTTCAATAATTATGTTTAAAAAAGTTGATTCTATTGCAGGTCTTTGGGAGCTTATATCTCCGAAGAGGAGGCCTATACGAAAAAAGTTTATATGAACTTGTAGTATTCGTTACACATGTTTTTTTATATCTGGGAAATTTCCCACACCCTGTATACAGCCAAAAGAACAGATATTAACATCAAAATTTTCGGGGGGGTTTGATAAAGATCATATTTCCACCTTTTTGCTATCTGTCTTAAAAGCCATCAG
The DNA here is from genome assembly GCA_034092305.1 of Diaprepes abbreviatus. Lineage (NCBI taxonomy): Eukaryota > Metazoa > Arthropoda > Insecta > Coleoptera > Curculionidae > Diaprepes > Diaprepes abbreviatus. Next base: position 452,528 of record JASJET010000307.1, read on the forward strand.
AATTTCCCTTTGAGATTTCCCGTTTTGGGAGACCAGAGCCCTTTTAGAATTAAGTTGTTTTTTTAGTCGGTCACTATACCACTAAAAAACGTCATATGCGTGTTAGACCAAACGCCAAAAATCATTTAGTTCAGTTACCACGTTTTCAAGAAATTGGGCAAAAATCAATATTTTCTTAAAACTTTGTCGTTTTCTACCGCCTGAACGAAGCAGTATCAGATATAAATAGGTTGACTTAAATCGACCTATTTTGACGTCGAGTCTGTCATCAAACATTGTACACGTATTTTCTGGATATCCTGTATATGATCAAATTATTAATAAAAAGTTATTTGCTTTTTAGGGATATTCTAGTACGGTATAAATGTTTTAACTTTAATTTCTTTCCCATATTTTGCCGACGAAAAAATATTTCAATATAACTGTCACCAAAACCTCCGACATACCTGTTCCAGTGCCGCAAGTAACTGAGGACTGTCATAAATCTAATTATATTTAAATATTATAAGCTTTGATAAATTTACTGCAACAACAAAATTCTCATAGTTCAGTTTAGGTCAGTGAGAATATCACTAAGGACACACCTTACAGTGTGTCCTTAGTGATTTATCTTGTTTGCGCTTGTTTTTATATATTATTTGAGATTAATGAGATACCCAAAAAGATATGTCTTCCTCATCTATATTTATTCCGAAATCGTTAAACCAGGGCATTTTTTTCTCAACGAAAAACTTATTACAATGGATGTTTATGATGCCTTAAGACATCAATATCCAGATAAGAATGTTAAAAGTTCTGTTGAGATGTGTTCCAATATGACAGGAGTTGGAAAATCTATTATGTATCGAATACTGAAGGAGAAAAAGAATTGTTAGTGCTCTCAAGCCACATTTGGTCACAGGAAGGTGAAAAACCCCGATTGAAGAAGAGATGAAAACTGCAATAACAAGCGTTGTACATACATTATATTATGAGAAAAAGATCCCAACCGTCGACAAAATTCTAAATTAAATCAATGAAGATCGGGATTTGCCTAAAATTTAAAGAAATGAGCTTTGAGAGAACTTAAATCTTGCTGGGAAAAACCAGATAGAAAATCTGTTCTTATAAATCGCCCGGAAACTGTTCGTTGCAGAAGGAAATATCTCCGAACAATTAAGCAATATCGTATTATGGGTTCAAGTAAAAGGTAAAGTTGCTAGAAATAACACAAGTTACAAAATTAGTGATATAACTGAACTTTTGAAAGATTTTTTTGAATAAAGTTACTGCGGAAAATTGGAAAAAATGTGTGGATCATATAATAAAAGAATAAAACAAAATGTGGAAACACGATCACATGAGCGGTGAGATGGCGGAACCAATTATAATTAATTTGAGCGAAGATAGCTCCACTGACTTTGATTACGAATTAGATACGTAATGTTTACCAGTGTAAACACAATTTATTATTTAAATTTTTGTTTTGGTTGTGTTTTATTGTTTAATGTTGTTTATATATTTTTTTATTTTTTATTTACTTTTATTTTAGTGTATAAATATATATATTTAATTCCAATTAACCGTAATTTTTTTATAATTTTATTATTGTATTTGTGTCTTTTTCTTAAGCGTGTAGAATTAACATGTTTGTTTTATTTCTTTGAGGCTATCGGATTTCCAGATAATAAAGTCTAATTTTAGCTATAACATATAAAAATTAATTACATTTGAATCCCGTTTTAGTGTTTAATTGTAATTCTGCAAATGGTTTAAGAAATAAATAAACTGAAATGCCCTAAAAGTGTTTTTAATTAATAATAAAATGACCGATATTCCCAAAAAAAAATTAATATTATATGGACCAATTTATTTTTTTATATATGTTTAACTTGTATTTATGACAATGGATATTTTATAAGTTTTTAAATTACAACTTAGAATTTTTTGAGAGAATAAGGGTGCGTTTTAGTCTGAACGTGCCTAAAACGGTTTCCATGCCAAAAACTAAAAATAATAAAAATGCAGTTGTGATTTGTGTTAAATATGGCAAAATTGTCTATATTTTGTAATGTATGTGAATTATTAAGAAATCATAAGAAATAAAGGAATATTATTATAACAAATTTCGATTTTAAGTTTAATATCGAAATAATATTCTATACCCTAAATACTTAGTAATAAAATAAACCTCCGTCCGACACCTATGACAATGATTAAAATCCTTTTTAACACTTCACGCATCCAAATATCTATTGTTATCCAACCGAAATAGTCCATTATTATAGATCAGTATTTTTGATTATAAAATTTCTAATCCATTCCTATAAAAAATATATGTGTCTAACAGATTTTGCCAAAAACACCGGACTAAAGAACATAGGTAGTTTGGAAATAAAATTTTTATAAAAAAAACTGAACCGACTTTTAAAAGTGCGCTAAAAAGTGAAAAATAACTATATATTTTTATATGAAATTGTATTTTTCGATTTTTAGTTTTGAATTAATTATGATATTCATAAATTATTGGAACTAAGTACTAGTTCGAGATTAGTGTACCTCGCAATGACTCCAAGCTGGCAAAAAAGTACCCATTTTATTGATTTGATTCTTAGAGTTCTCCAAATACCAGTGAAATTGTGTCAAACAAATATTTAGTCTGTCATAGTAAATCCACTATCTTAAATTTCAAATTAATTTTAGATTGGTAATACAGGCCCCAAAACCTTCCAATATCGATATTTAAAGAACTTGAGACGTAAATTTCTTAGCCCGATATATTTTGTACTGCATATTGAGTTTGTGTACGTCACAAGAACCCCGCAATATCAGTTTTAGACAAAATCGAAAAATATTAGATTTTCAGTCCCTCATATTGTATCTGATCAACCTAATTGTTTTAAAAAATTAACTTCATATTCATAAGAGACGTTACCCCAAAATCCATTAATACAAAATCTGAAAAAATGCGAATAAGGTAAAATTTTCAATCCACCATATTGAATCCACCCTACTGAATTTCAAAAAAAATAATCTAAATCTAAACTCTGCAAAGCCCCCTAGTACCAATTTTGGATAAAATCCAGAAATTTAAAATTTCTAGACCATCTCATCAAATCATTTTACATCCCCAAAAACGATTCAGTCTCACATTTGAACAAAATCAAAAAATGTAAAATTTTTAGTCCACTATATTGCATTCGCCACATTGAATCCTAAAAAATACTATTAAATTCAAAATTTACACCCTTAAGAACCCCCTATATCTGTTTTGGAGAAAATCGAAAAATATAAAATTTTTAATTCGTAATCAACACTAACAAAAATCCCCCAAATTGATTTTAGACAAAATCAAGAGATGAAGAATTTTTAATCCGCCATCTTGGATCCGCCATATTCAATTTTTTTAATAATGTCAGATTCGTAATGTGCGATCTCAAACACTCCATAGCAATTTGTGAAAAAAATCTGACAAAATTAACTTTTTATCCGCCATATTGGATACACCATATTGAATTTTTTAAAAATAATTTCAGATTCGTAATGTACGACCCCGAATACTCCCCTATACCAATTTTCAAGAAAATCGGACAAAATTAATGTTTTCGTCCGCCATATTGAATTTTTTAAAAATATTTTGAGATTCATCATGTTCGTCCCCGAAAACTCTCCCGTACCAATTTTGAATAAATTCGGGCCAAATTGATTTTTTTGGCCGCCATATTGTCAGCGCCATCTTGGATTTTGCTGCACCAATTTAGTCCAAAAAAATATGGGACCACCGCAGCAACTTCCTGAATATAACGTAAAAAATTTCATTCCAATCGGTGCCACCGTTCCGGAGTAATCGGTGTACATACATAAAAAAAACATACATACTCGACGAATTGAGAACTTCCTTCTTTTAGAAGTCGGTTAAAAATGATCTTAAAGATTTATTACTCTCTCTAGTTCTTGAATAGACTATAATTTGTATATACAGGATGAGTTATTTTAATTATACCATACAAATACGTTTTATACAAATGTTATAGGATTTGAGGGAAGTCATTTAGTAGTTCCCCTGGACTTGACCTTGCCAGTGACTAATAGTTATTTCAAAGTCAAGTCGACTTTTTTTTTAATGAGAACTATAACTTGTTCACTAATACGGGTAGCGTAGTGAAATTTCACATGATTGTCCCTTACAGTTATACCAATTTAAAAAACGGTACATGCGGTTCAACACACGCGCTCGATTTAAATTAAAAAAAAAAAATTGAGCTTATTCAGGAAATTTTTCACCACAATAAATCCTTAATAAATATTTTTTCTATTTCACCCACGATATCGTACTTGTTACATGTTTAGCTGTCCAACAATCGCATGTTGACAACCACCCACAACTCAAAACATCCCTAAAAAACTGATTAATGAAATCCAGTCGACTACATTAAAAAAAGGTAAAAAATCACCGGCCCAACACAAAAAATCCATCCGAATTTTTCGCTTGATTTTTTAACCATTTTTTTTCGTCTTTCCACATTGAACAAAGCGCCGCAATACACACATCGCAGTTGGCCATGGCAAATATACACGACGCACATGGATGGCTGTAATTCGGAAAACCAGAATAATGAATTTGGAAACGGGATCATCAATCAGTCAGTCTTTTGTCCAATCAGATGCGAAAGCCGCAGGGAATCGAACGGATCTACAGGATGGTGTTATTGGCGCGATAACGGACGGCTGTACTAAACTAATGAAAATCAGGGTGGACAAATAACATGATATTTATTAAAAATATGAAAATATTGTTATGATTTTTGACTCCCTATATTCTCATGGCATTGAAGTGAAAACAATACTATTCACTAATAGTGGCGGCTGGTTATTGTGGAACTAACATCTTACCACCACTTTCCGGCAAAACTTGACTTAAATAGGAGTCCAAATTTGTGGAAAGTGCAATACGGATGTCTGGGAAAGATATCGGTGGATCCCACTGATGAATCCACTACCGATACCGACGGTGGTGAAAAATTAGATCGCTAAGTTAACACCAGGGGCATTGCTAAACAGTGCTGTCAACTGTTCCACAGAAAAATACTTGCAAGTTTTATATTTATTCCTAGCAATTCCTGGCAAAATGCGTGTGATAGGAAAAAGCCGATATTGCTCAATTAAACTGCATAATATGCATTTCTAATGAAAAAGATAGATGATAACAAGACTGTCTATCCTTTAAATTTTAGACTGCAAAACCATAAAACAAAGAAGGAAATAACTACATGTGGAAAGCAAAAAGAGATAGTAGAGAGATTTAATTTTAGAGATGGGGCATCTTATCGATTTTCATACACTTGCCATCAATTGTATGTATATTTGGCCTAAATATTTTATCAATTTCTAAGTACAAGATATCTATTCCTGGCAAATCGCTAGCATGACAGTATTCCTGGCAAAGTTACTGGCATAACTAATTATTCGTGGCAAATACAAGTAATTACTGGCAAATTGATAACCCTGTTGCTAAATGCGATATGGCGCCCGAGTAAGGACGGCGGCAGACAAGAGTCTAAACCGCCGTTAGCTTTGATTTCATCCCTACTGCTTTGATTAAGCCTGGCCCGAACTTGGAAAGACCACCTAGGATGTCCGTTCCACATTTTCCTGTGCTTTCTTACGGCTTGGATTTTCTATGACAGTCAAAGTCGGATAGCCTTAGGGGCGGCATATTGTGGAATTAACATCTTACCACCACTTTCCGGCAAAACTTGACTTAAATAGAAGTCCAAGTTTGTGGAAAGTACAATAAGGATGTCTGAAAAAGATATCGGTGGATCCCACTGATGAGTCCACCACAGATATCGGACGAAACATTTTGACGGTGGTCGAAAATTAGATCGCTTAGTTATATGTCCTTAACACCAGGGGCACTAATAAATTCGACATGATGGTGCATTAAAAAAAGTAAGGGTTGCAATTCCAATGGTATATTAAAAACATAGATATGTATAAAACCTGTCATAGACACCGGTGGATAAAAAAATAAAAGTCTTTAAAAATTGAGTTAGTATGAAACAAAGGAGTGTTGTGAGGCACTCAGTTGGCACTAAGGCCCTGTCCCTTGAAGTCCTTCTTATAATTCACGAAAGCAGCAAAGAGGTTTCTTCGGTTGGTACAGGCTTGGTTACATATGATGGAAGCAATAATCCATTGCTTCTTGCATCCCTTCTGTTGAGTTGCGATGATGTTATCTTGTTCACAATGTACACAGATGCGTTGTGTCAAGCAAGAGGACATCACCTTATACAGTGTGGGAAGGCAGGTGATTGGCCTATACTTAGCTGGGTCATGTGTGCTATGTTGGTCCTTTGGCAAAAGATACGTAATACCTTCTGTCAGGAACAATGGCATCTTTGCTGGGCGAAGAAAAAAAATCATTAATAAGATTAGCTTGTTAATAATGCATACACCAGAACTTCTTGAGCAAGTAGTTTTGGACCCGGTCGAGGTCTGCAGCTTTCCAGTTATGGAATTCTCAAATTAGTCCTGAGATTTCCTCCGTGGTAAATGGTTCAAACTGTATCTGTCTGTAGTCTTAGCAGCAATGTTACAATTGGCGGGTGTGGAAAGTTGGTTTCCTAGAACTCTTCTGAACGTGGGAATATTGGATTATTGTTGGTCTTGTATCTCTTTAGCCGTCCTGCAGTAACAGAGAGCTTCTGTTTCAGTATGTCGAGGCATTGCTGAGACGTACTTTTCACTGGATCGTGTTGTGAATGGTACCGGGCTCGATTCATTATTTCTTCAACTCGTACTTAATCTCCCATGGTGGCGTGTTGGATTCCGATCTTGCTGATCGGAGGTCTGTTGTAATTTTAATTTCTAAAGCTCTACTGTTGCATTCGCAACACAATAGATTGTCATATGTAAAGACTCCAGAGTAGAGGCCTCCGAAATATAAGCTGGCAAACCCCGGTTGCTCATGATGTCTAACATGATACCCAATTTTTTAGATGAAGTAATTTTTTGGGCAGTACTCATTACTGTTGATAATTTCTGATCAAGGAGTTTAGCGTTGTCCTGTTAGGTATCGTCATTCAGCTGTTCTTGTTGTTCTTGGACCTCGGGTTCCAGCTCTAGCTCAGGTTCAGCAATCAGATCGTTGTTATTGTCGTTGTCCCTGATTTCATGTTCAACTTCCGCTTTGATGGTATTAAGCCGCATTACGGGAATTAGGCTGTTTGGGAGAATATTGTTATAGATTTACCAGCCAAACGGCTTCGCATTCCCTCCAAGGATTATTGACTCATACCAGGTGTACAAAGATACCAAAAGTATGGAGCTCTGTGGGAACTTTTTCCATGTTATCGGGTCCTAGGGGAAGTGGTATTCTGTACTTCCTACAAACTTTAGGACGGTCCGCGCGGTTGCAAGGAGAACTGCTTTCTGAATCGGTTTATAAAGATGCTCACTAAGGCCCAGTCCCTTGATGTTCTGCAGGAGATTCTTTGGTATCACTCCAGTTGTTGATAAAATTATGGGAATCGTACGGACGCTGTTCATTGTCTTCGAATTTGCACCTCAAGATCTCTGTATTTGGCGATCTTCTCATTATATTTTGGTCTTAGGTTGTTGTTGTTAGGTATAGCAATGTCAATCAGTATAAAATTTCATCTGTTAGTATAATGTGTGGTGTATTATGAGCAACTATCTGATCTGTAAGAACCGTTCAGTCTCAATACAGCTTAATATTATTACTCTATCCTGCAACGAGACTCTAGCTATTGTCCAAAATTATAGTATATTGTACTAATCTTTAGATACTGAAACAATACCTTATATCTGCTGCACACAAAAATACGTATCAAGATAAATAGTTTCGTGAAAATTTTATTCACGGCCCTGTTCCGTATATTTCGTTACCGAAAAACAAAAGAAAAATTTACAATACCTCATCAAAAAATAACAAATAGACCCCATCCATCTTGTATAACCCGTGTGAACCGAAAAGGTGCTCGCAAGAAAAATATGGCAACAGGGCTAGTAAAAGGAAAAACAGATTAGAACGAATAGGAAAATTGATTGGGTTTTTCTCCCATAACACTCCACAATATAAAGAAAAATACGGCAGAACGGAAAATCATAAATTTTCACCAGGGTGGATATAACAACGGGAGGGATATGAGAGAAAAATTAATAAGGTTATTTATTTTTGTTTTAGAGAGTCTGAAACGTTTTTTATTTCGGAATTAAACAAAGAAGATAGTAGGGCGAAATAAGATTATTTTTACAAGGATAAAATCGAAAGCTTAGGCAGGAGCTAATAAATAAATACCCTAAACTTTATTTAGTTCTGAACATTGTTAGCTAACCTTTATATATATATATATATATATATATATATATATATATATATATATATATATATATATATATATATATATATATATATATATATTTAGTTGGTTATTTTCTTGGGAATGTGGTTCATTTTTATATATTGAAACTACATATATAAAGTACTCATACTTATTGTATATATATTTTTATTCGACAGTTCGACAAGATCACACAACGCAAAAGGAGAATCTGCATTCTCTGAAGAAATGATCATTTGTATTAGTGGGATCATGGTTTAAAAGTGCTAACGTATAAATAATAGAATTATACGAATCAAGGATCTATTCTAGTTTATAAATATCTGTTTTGGATGCAAATTTAAGCCCCCTCCCAGTGTGTTATACACAGAAAATCAAAATCGTGCGAGTTGCTTTCAGAAAAGGGTATAATCAATTTTCAGTACTCGTGCGGGACGACGAAATTGGATGTAGTAAAAATAAGGAAAAATCATATCTAAATCAAAATATGATTTAAAAAATTTTAGAATATTTACGTTTTTTTTCTCTAGCATTTAAAAACAAATTCTTGTAACATTTCTTCGCACAAATCTTTTAACGATTCCGTTGGAGTCGACGACTGATTTTAAAACAGTTAACAGGAAAATAACTGCGGTGAAGAACATGTGCACTTAACTGTGACGCTTGCTAATGTAAATAGAAACGCCATACTTCCTTTTAAAACGACTGTACAGCTTGCATATACGTTCGTGTTTTACGTACGAAAACGTAAAAAAAGCTAGAGAATTGAAAATTTTGTTATTGCTATTTAGAGGTTTTTGAGGTAGTAGATTACCTATCTCAAATTATGTTTTAAAAATTTTTTATGCTCGATTTCGGTTCGAAATTTTTTTTGATAGATTTACAGAATAGTAGATTATGAATTCTTTGTAATGCAGGACATGTATTAGTCAACAGGAGAATCGTCCCAAAAGTACAGTCCGTTCAGTAAAAAAAAGTAATTTCATGAAGCCCTAACCTAAACCCTATGGAACCTCTACACTTATGATTGGTGCTAACTGACTTTTTAAAAATTCTTCTACCTGTTCTTTGTTATATATTATCAGCAATATAAATAAGATGAAGAATTTATTTATTTTTTTTATTTATTTACACTGCCCCACAGGACCAGAGTCCCTATTTTAGGCAGGGAAAAGAACAAAGTTACATAAAACCTAAAATTATATACGAGATGTCTTCAGAAAATAACGGGAATTTTCGTTGAAAACCATGATTCTTGGATTTAGACCGTGTCAAATTGAGATTAGAACACTGAATCATTCACTGAATGACTAATCTCGTGGAGATCTCTGAAGATGTCTAGTACAATCGTAGGCGAAATGTCGACTAATAATTCCAATTTGACACGATCTAAACCCAAGAACCATGATTTTCAACTTGACCAAAGCCGTGAAAGCTTCCGCACTTTATTGGGAATTTTGGAAAAAAATTTATTCATTCGTCTACATTACTGTTTTCGCTTTCAAAATAGTCCCCATTAGATTTTATGCACTTGTGCCAGAGCTTCTTCCAATCCTCGAAACACTTTTCAAATTCGATCTTTGGGATAGCCTTTAGCTCTTGCAGCGATGCGCTTTTAATGCAATCTATGCTAGGAAAACGACGGCCCTTTAAGGTTCTCTTTGTTTTTGGAAATAAGAAAAAGTCACACGGAGTCGTGTCTGGCGAATACGGCGGCTGAGACATCGTTACAGTATTGTTTTTGGCCAAAAACTCACGAACAAGCAATGAAGTGTAAGCAGGTGCATTAGTGATGCAAAAGCCAAGAATTGTTTTTCCACAAATCAGGGCGTTTTTTTCGGATTACTTCACGCAAATGGCGTTGAACTTGTAGGTAGTACTCCTTATTAACCGTTTGACCTCGTGGCAAGATTGTACGTTGCACTATGCCATGAAAATCAAAGAACACAGCATAACCTTCACGTTTGACAGCCTTGTCGAGCCTTTTTCGGTCACTGGGACGATTGAGCCTTAGTTTCGACGTCATATCCGTAAACCCATGTTTCGTCACCTATTATAACACGTTTCAGTAATTCTGCATCGTCGTTGACTTCATTTAGTGACTTCCATTCGCCGCTGCTTTTGTTCAAAATTCCACAATTTTGGAACAAATTTTGCTGCCACGCGTTTCATACCCAAAATATTCGAAGGAATTTCATGGCATGAGCCAATCGATACGCCAACATCATCAGCGACTTCTCTGATTGTGATTTGGCGATTGTTCATAACCATTTTTTCACTTTTTCCACGTTTTCATCGGTTGTTGATGTGCTGGGGCGTCCAGAGCGTTCGTCGTCTTCACTGTCTTTACGGCCATCTTGGAAACGCTTTTACCACTCGTTTTACTCATGGCAGACTCGCCATAGGCCTTTGTTAACATTTCACACACTTTGTTACACTTTATTTCATTTTTTACGCAGAATTTGATACAAATTCTTTGAACGAAATCCTAAGTCGAACAACTGTCGAGGAAGCATCACTTGAAAATGCCAGCTGAGATGTTGGCGAAACGCCGTGAAGATATTTCTACTGACAAACGGATTGAAAACCGGAAAAACACCAGTAGTACATATTCCACCATCCGTGAAAACCTACAATACAACATATATATATATATATATATATATATATATATATATATATATATATATATATATATATATATACAGGGGCGGATCCAGCCTCTCCCGGGGGGGGGGGGTGATATCACAAAGTACAGTATGGCAAGTGAAAGCAAGTTGTTGACGGGGGAGGGAAGACACTAGCAATATTGCCATTTCTAGTGTAAAAGGCATGGTCGGGTTTATTTTTCTGAATTTGAAGGTCTTGGAGGGAGGGGCGATCACAAGAAAAAACAAGTTGCCGACAGGGGGGAGGATGTCAGCAACATACACATTCCTAGTATGAGACAGAATCGGGTCTATTTTCCTGAACTCAAACCTCTTAGGGGGGGGCTACCGCAAAAAACAAGTTATCAGCGGGAGGGGGAGTACTAGGAGCATACACATTTCTAATATAAAATGCAGAATCGGTTCTGAACTCAAAGCTCTTGGAAGGGGGGAAGGCAATCGCAAGAATACACATTCATATACTCTATTCAAGCACCAAAGAGAGTAATATAACTGTTACCGAAACCTCCAACGTACCTGCTCCAGTGCCGCAAATAACTGAGGACTGCCGTAAATCTAATTATATTTAAATATTATAAGTTTTTATAAATTTACTGCAACAATCAAATTTCTGATAGTTCAATTTAATTTTTGTCAGTGAGCAAAGTACATCCTATAGTGTGTCCTTAGTGATTTATCTTATTTGCGTTTGTTTTTATATATTATTTGAGATTAGTGAGATACCCAAAAGATATGGCTTCCATCTTCCATTTCCAAAATCGTTAAACCAGGGCATTTTTTCCTCAACGAAAAACTTATTACGATGAATATTTATGATGCCTTAAGATATCTAGATAATAATGTTAAAAGCTCTGTTGAGATGTGTTCCAGCATGATCGGAGTTAGAAAATCTACTATGTACCGAATATTGAAGGAGGAAAAAACTACTGGAAATGTTTGTACTCCCAAGCCAAATTCGATCACAGGCAGACGAAAAACTTCGTTGGAAGAAGAGATCAAAACTGCAATAAAAGGAGTTATATCTACATTTTATTACGAGAAGCAGATCCCAACCGTCGACAAAAATTTAACTAAAATCAATGAAGATCGGGAGTTACCTGAAATTAAAAGAACTGAGCTCTGAAAATTGCTCAGAGAACTTAATTTTTGCTGGTAAAAACCAGATAGGAAATCTATTCTTATAGATGGTCCGGAAACTGTCCATTTGAGAAGGAAATATCTCTCTCAAGTAAAAGGTAGAGTAGCTAGAAATAACACGCCATACAAAATTAGTAATTTAACTGAACTTTTTAAAGATTTTTTTGAATAAAGTTACTGCGAAAATTGGGAAAAATCCATATAATAAACAAATAAAACAAAATGTGGAAACTGGATCTCATGATCGGTCAGATAGAGGAACCAATTATAATTAATCTCTCTAGTTCTTGAATAAACTATAGTATAAGAGGCAAAATCGGGTCTATTTTCCTGAACTCAAAGCTCTTGGGGGGAGCGATCGCCCCCACCGCCCCCCTTGGATCCACGCCTGTATGTATATATATATATATATATATATATATATATATATATATATATATATATATATATATATATATATATATATATATAGTTTTTGTAAATAAATAACATTCTGGGACAAAGCTCTAGCAATCTTAATGAAATTCTCTCTAAGTCATTGGTTTGCAACTGACATGCGAAAAAAATTAATTTGAGAGCCACTGCTTTAGATTCTTGCATGTCGGAGACAGGAAATCGTATAGTCACCGCAAACACGCATACATTCCAACAACTTTCAAACACACATTCACATAAATGCAATTACAGTCATGCAAAAAAATTGGGGGATCGGTTAAAGATAACACAGAAAGAAAGCAGCCAATTTTCCGGCTTTCACCTCGGAAAATTAAGCATTGTGCCAGGCCTTGTGTTGAGAGTGCACCGAGTTGCATTTTGCGCGTGCACCGTCTCCATCCTTAATTTGAATTCGCCTTATTTTACTGAGATTTTAACCGAGGCCTTAATGAATCTGTCATTCGGCTGGCGGTACAGCTTTTGTTAGATAATATTGTTCTACTGCCTTGTGTTCCCTCTCTCGTTTATTTCTCAGATAAACTTTGTATTATACTTGCTGGATGTTGCGTCAGAGGAATATCAGCGATGCTTAAAAGGTACGGTTTTACTAAAATAATCCAAGCATGAATCAAATTAAAAATTGTATACCCTCTGTTTAAACAGTATCGTGACTCTGAATACTCAGAAACTACCATTATAAACCGATAACAATGGTTATATATATATATATATATATATATATATATATATATATATATATATATAATAAATAAAGTTCTTGTCCGTGTAATATAAAAACAGAAAAAATAAAATCTTTGGCATAGCGGACCTGAAATGTGTCAATCTGTACTATTCTCATGTTAAAAAGTGCGGAGCATTCCAAAGTATGGAAAGACTCCGGGTCCGACAGATGGCGACAGCACTGTTTCGTCCTAATGTGGGACTCGTCAGGCCACCGCAGTCAGTACAAACCATCATCTCGCCTCTGTATCCTATAAAACTGAATTTATGATTAAAAACAGCAAATAGGACGACAAAGGCGACATCTCGATGGTTCACTCGATAACACAAGAACTACACAGATTGACAAAACTTGTAAAAACCGCCATGTGGTGGCGCGACGGTGAATAAAAATAGAAATCTGTAAAATCAAATACACAAAGCCCAAGATTTTATTTTTTCTGTTTTTATATTACACGGACAAGAACTTTATTTATTTATTTTCTACTTATTTGGCTTAAAAACACACTAAACGGTGCTCTCATAGGAGGATCGTTTGGTGCGACACGTGGCCTTCGTTGCCAATAATAAATATTTATTATTTTATCGATCTACGAAGTTTATTATAATACTTTTATTATACTTTACCGCAAAATTTTATAACGGGACCCCTGGGACCGCTCCTGCTTTTTTACCGACGTCTCAAAAATCACCAAAGTCTAAAGATAATTCAAGTAGCATCTTGGTTAGTTATTTGTTTAGTTATTTATTATAAGGGCCGGCATCAAAACAATTTACAAAATAATAAAACTTATGTTATGTTATGCTAAGACTTTAAAAAGTAAATTAATTAATCGATAAATAAATAAATGTAATGCCAGATATTTGCAAGCAGACTCCCACCACAACCTGGTACAACTTTTTGGGGTTGCCAAAACCCTAGCCCATCGGTCCCTGGCACTAACAGATCAAGATAATGAAAACAAAGCGCTTAAGAAAGACCTAACAAACAACAGTTATACAGACAAGGCAATCCAAAGGGCCATAAAAAAGAAGCCTAGAAAAACACGAACCGAACAAAATTCAGAAACAAAAAAAGCAGTCTTACCCTACGTCAAAGACACCACAGAAAAAATAATCAAAATTCTAAAACGACACAATATCCACACCGTTTTTAAAACAGACCAGAAAACAAAAGATATTTTACCATCACGCAAAAACAAAATGCCACTTGAAAATCATGGAGTCTTTCAAATTCCACGTGGTGACTCTCATACATCAAACAGACCAATAGAAAAAGGAGAGTGCGAAGGAATGAACACATAGATGTGGTCAGACAAAAACAAACCACTTCCTCACTAGCCCAATATGTCAACAACACAGGACATAAAATAGATTTTAACAACACCAAAATGCTAGCACACAGCAACCAGCTATCCACAAGAATTATAAAAGAAGCTATAGAAATAGAAAAGAAACTTAAACAATCGAGATGATAGCTAAAGACTACCAAGCACCTGGAAAAAAAATTATCACTGAAAATAAAGAAAAATGTCATGAAATACAAGAAACCGATTGTCCCGTCACACGCAGCCAAACAAGCATCCCGACTGATTAAAACCAACGAATCAACCACAAGGCGCGGCGAATACACAAAACAAGCTGCCCAGAACCCGCAAGCATCAGTCGGTCTCCAGCCTGCGAACCATGTCGCTTTAAAAAAATGAATGAGATTTCATCGAAACATCAGCATATCTCCAACCATATACCTGAATCTTCACAACTCACAAAGGAAACCTCAAAACCTTCAATCATATACCACACCCGTAAAAACTTTTCAAAGTAAAATAGGAAATTCTCGGCTATGCAAACAGAGACCGTTGATAAATATTACTCTCATGTTAAAAAGTGTGGAGAACTCCAAGATTACGGAAAAAGTCCAGGTCAAGAAAATAAGGACAGCGCTGTTTCGTCCTGGTATGAGACTCATCAGGCCATTGCATTGCAAACAATTAAGAATATGCGTGGCCATTTCACAAAGCCAAAATATAACGAAAAATGTATTATTTTTTTTTATTTGTACTAAATATATTTAACTAAATGTTAGTCTAACGTTTGATTAAGATTTACGTGTATTAAAGCTTAACGTACATATTTTATTTTTATTAAAATTACCTTAGTGCTCCAAACTTTTGAACGTTAGTGTATATCTGAACCAAATGTTCTGCATATATATATATATATATATATATATATATATATATATATATATATATATTCCTTTTTAGGCGTTTGCTATTCTTTGGATATAGGCCACTCTCACATTCTTCCAAGTATCCTTGTTTAATACCAATTAAGTCCTTTTGTCATACCACGAATGTAGGGTCTGCAAGTGTTCCTCTTTCTATGGTCTTCATCTTGCCATTTGTCCGCACCAGTAGTTTGTGATCCTGGCAACACGTCCAGCCTATTTCCATTTGAGAGTGCATATTTGTCTTGCTGTACCCTCGACTTTAATTTTGTTCCTTATTCACTCATTACTTTAATGGTCTTTAAATGTTAATCACAGTATTTTTCGTTCAATTGACCTTTGGTGCACTTTCAATTAATTTATTAGTTTTTTTGGTCAGAACTTATGTTTCGCTGCCAACTGTTGTTACTGGGAGAATACATTTCATGTATACTTTGGTTTTTAGCTTTAGAGGAAGGCTGGAGTTGGTAAAATGTGTTTCATTTTTCCACATACAGCCCAACCCAAGAGTATTGTATAGATTATTTCGAGCTCTTGGTTTTTCTTTCCCATTGCTATTTCTTAATCTAGAACATATAAATCAACTTTTTCTACTTGGTGTCCACCTACATTTATCATTTCTATGTTTGTCTGTTTTGGTTTCTGAGACCTTCATTTCTAGGCCGAGTGGATAAGCCATGGTGAGAAATTATAGAAAATATTATGTTTCATTCACGATACGTATTAAAGTCAACAACAAAATCATCAAAGCAATACCTATACACACACGCATTAAACTAAGTGATTGGCTGAATCTCTTCAACTTGATTATGGATACAATAAACACGAAATTACCTCAAAACTACGATTAAAGAATGAGAAATACATTATTTAACACTTATGTTGCGCAAATGATGGCGTTACTAATCACAGACTAGAATAGGTTGCAAAGACTTATTTCATTGTTTTAATCAGACAGCAGAACATTAGCGTCAATACAGACAAAACAAAATGCATGGTAATATCAAAAGAGTCGCTACGATGTAAACTCGGAATAAATAGAAAGTTGTTTCCTATGAATTTTGCTCTGGACTCATTACAGCTCGACTGACGAGACGATGAGACAGGCGGAATTAATATATAGAGAGAATAAGTAATGAATGACCTTAATCTAAAAAAAAGTACTAACTCAAACAACAACAGCGGCAAAAATCTCCGGATGCATGAGGGACAATATAGAGTTATAAATGCATCAAGTACATATAGCAAGACAAAAGAGTATATAAAATTATGATGAGAACAACGGAGATGAAAATAATAAGAATATTATCAGACCAGACACGAATACAGAGGGGAAGGGGATAAAAGATGACATTGACATCGACCACCCCCCACCCCCACCCCCCACCCTAACCCCTGTCAAACTAAAGTAAATTACTTTATTTCTTTAGAACACATTTTTTGAAAGATAGATAACATCGAACTGAAATTGTTCCCCCCTCAGCGAAGTTCTATATCTGCGCCTGAAACAGAGAGGATAAGAAATGGAATTTTAAGTGAACAATGTAACATGGAGTGAACAATGTAATTTTATGACAAAAAGATCATTCTGAAGTGAGCACATATAACGAATAAATGAAAATGGGCTGGCAAAGAAAGTTATAGAGGAAACAAACTAGAGTTAGAGGATAACTACCAAAACACCAGATAGAAAGAGGCAGATCCACAGATCAGAAGAACTATAGCATTGTACCAAAAGAGGGATAATCCTACCAAAGTAAAGGAAGAAGAATAAGAGATCCATATACCGGAACATATTGAAAATTGCTGAGAAAAGCCTTAAGCAAACCAACCACTGAATAATTACGAGGGGGGGGGGTCAATAAATCCTTAGAAAATCCAAATATGGCCCGCGGAGCATCAAAATATATATTTTTGCACCAAACCCCATTCCTCACTAAAACGCTGCTAAAGTTTCAGGCATATTCATCGAACGGTTTCATCTTTATCGTCGATTTAAGTGAAAAACTTTTGTTTATTTTTAAAAATGCAAAAAAGTGAGTTTCGAGCGATAATAAAACCTTTTTATTTGAACGGTTTAACACCCAAAGAAATCAAAGCTAAGTTAGAGAGACAATTCATGACACATCTACCACTGGGCTTTCAACTATTTACAATTGGATCAAAGAGTTTAGACTTGGCCGTACATCAACAAAACATGAGCATCGCTCAGGATGTCCCCTAGAAGTGAGTACCCCTGAAGTGGCTAACAAAATCCACACATTGTGTTAAGTGATCGAAGAACAAAATTGCGCGAAATAGTTGAGGCCACAGAGATATCAAAAGGTACAGTCATTTCTATTTTACATGAAAAATTGAGTATAAAAAAACTTCGGTAAGATGGGTGCTGCCTTTTCTCGCAGCTGAGAACAAACGCAGTCGTGTAGTCATCTCTAAGGCTGTCTTGACGCGCATGCATCGTAATCTAGACGAATTTAGACGTCGATACATAACTGTAGACGAAACATGAACCCACTACTATATTCCCGAGACAAAGGAACAGTCAAAACAGTGGATTTTTAAAAGCGTGCCGGCTCCGAAGAAGGCGAAGACGAAGTCTGCCGGCAAGGTTATGGCCACGGTTTTTTGGAATGCGCGTGGAATTATCCACATTGTTTACTTGGAAAAAGAATAAACAATCACTGGACAGTATTATGGGTCGTTATTAGACCGGCCGGGTAAAGAAATAAAGAATAAACATCCTCATTTGAACGAAAAAAAAATTATTTTTCATCAAGACAATTCCCAAGTGCATACGTGCACAGTTTAGATGGCCAAAATTGTAAAATTAAAGTTCGAATTATTGGAACATCCACCGTACTCACCAGATTTGTCCCCTTGTGACTTTTTTTATTTCTAAACCTAAAAAAATGGCTCGCCGGACAACGAGGAGGTCGTCATAGAAATACATGCGTAATTGGAAGATCTTCCAAAATTATACTTTTCTGATGGCTTAACATTGAAGGGACGCATGGAGAAGTGTATTGAGCTAAAAGGAGATTATATTGAAAAATAAAAAAAAAAATCTACCCCAAAAAAATTGTTTTTCTATCTCTTTCTAAAGAGTTATTGACCCCTCCTTCTATAATTAGGTATTTTTTTAGAAGAAAAATCGATCAAAAGTATCCAAATAAATTACATCAGTTTGAAATCCAAACATATTTTATCTGTTTGAAAACTATTATGACTATTATCTATAGCATCCGCAATATCTTCAGTTATGATTAGATTTGTTGTAGCTGACCACATAAGACTTTTTCATACTGAATGATTTTCATATTGTGTTTTTAAACATAAATATATAATAAAGTGGTTCAGCAAGAACAAATCTACCATCTCGTATGAAGAAATCAGAAATAGAGTCCTAGCCCGCTGTTAACCTAGGTTAACACGCAAGAAGACGCAAAATATTGTTTACAAATCCTAGAACTTAAGTTAAATTTTAAAATGTGGCAACGTTGATATATGCCTGCAATATAAAGATAACTCAAGTTGCATCGTTGTCGGTTATTGCGTGGGAAGGCGCAAAATATTGCCTCTTGCAAGAGAACGAAATGCGTGTGCGTATACGTTTCGCAGACATTTTACTAAGTTGAAATTTATTACGGCTATCCATTTACATTTAATTGAAATATAGTGGGTGTGTAAAATATGTATTCGCTTGTGGGAGTCCTACACGGTGATTTTAAAGAAATTAAGTATTCACAGTCCATTTCACTATTTGTGACTTGGAATTTTATTACACTAACACGGTCTAACTTTTAAACTTGTTTAAGTTGAGATTGGCAGTTAATAGTTAAATCAACTTTAATAATACAAGAACAAAAAAATTGTGCTTGTTTGAATGTCAAAGAAAACGATGTTTTTCATGACGTTATAGATACGTGGGGGACCTCCATTGACTTTATTTTTGTTGATTACCACGATTATCTTCTTCTTTTTCTCTTTATTTTAAAACAGCGTCTTGTTTTTTCGAAGTTGTAGCATAAGTTGAAACTCCGATGTTCAGCGTTTGGGACGTCTTCCGGGAGGTCTGCAGATGTTAAGTTTCCCCTCTTTTGCAAGTTTTGCAAGTCGATTATCTGCCATTCTATCTACGTGGTCTCTCCATGCTCTTCTTCTTGATCTAAACCATCTTACCACCTCTTGAAGGACACATAGGTACCTGATATCGCTATTTCTCATTCTTATCTAAGCGTTTTGCCCGGAATGGTTCTTAGTGTCTTCATCTCTATTGTTCTTAGCAGTTATTTAGTAGCAGCTGTTTCTGCTCGCGTTTCTGTGGCATAGGTCATAATAGTTCTTATACAAGTCTGGTAGATTCGCATTATACTTTCAATACTCATATGTTTATTTTTCCATATTACGTCCCAGAGAAATCCTGATACCCCTGCTGCTGTTATTGCTTGCTTTTGTACTTCTTGTTTTAGGTTTCTATTACTTGTAATATTGACGCCTACATATTTGAATGTCATAACCCGTTCCACACTTCTATTATAGATCGCTAACTTACAATTACAATTCTCTCACACAATTCATTCATAAAGTTCCAGGACTAATTTAATATAAAATTTACAACAAACTAGCGCTATTCTGTTACTCGACGGCATAACTATGTGACACAGTCGAGATGTGAGCGCTGTAACTTCCCTTATTGGCCAGCTGTGTTCGTTTGAAATAGACGTGTTTTTGTCACTGCGTCACAATTCTCGATATAGAACAACGGGCCGCAATCAAATTTAATTTTAAATTGAGAAAAAGTGGTTCGGAAACAGAGTACTGTAGATGAAGAGAAAGGCCTAGGAGAAATTGGACGGAAGGAATAAGGAAATAAAGAAAGCTACGAGTGAATGTAATCTTCAAGATGGGCAGTGGCAAGATAGGAAAAGACTGTTATTGTCAAAACTAAGTCCGAATATTAACAAATTGATAAAACTCCACCAGGCTTAACCATTTTATTAATTTTTTATTACTTTTTGATTTTTATGTCAATTTTCTAATTGATAATGAACAATTTCCCAATACTTTTGATGGTATTTTAATTTAAATACGATATTTTCATATTAGGTATGACTACTATGCGGGGGAGGGAGTTGTATTTATTTTTTTTTTCTTGCCCAAGGAGCGGTGGTCTAGATGGTTGAGAACCTATGGAAATTTTCAGAGTGCTAGATTGGTGGAATGCACAAATTCCTTAGCTACCGAAAAGCTCGGACCTCATAAACCATAAAAAAAGGTTATGTTGCGCTGTAAGGTTGTCAATGCATTCTGTTCTCTTCGATGATTTCAATAGTCTCTTGCTCGGCTACCCTTGTCTGATGCTGGTTTAGAACTACAGTGATCTTTCTAGATCTATTTAAAGCTGAAGCGACCCTTCTAGAGAAATGAGACATCGGTATGAAGGGGTAACTTTTCAGAATTGTGCTAAATATCGTAGTAAAATATTTTATTTACTGGAATCTTTGGATAGTTAGGTATGCCATCGGAAAAATTTCGATCAATATTTTATATAAAATCGCAGAAAAACTTTAAATAGCTCACCACGCGTGGTCTGTAAAAAGTGTTGTTTAATAAGAAATAAATTAGCTACTTATTTGCTGGAAACTTTGAAGAGTTAGACACGCGACCCAGCCAACTGCGATCAGTATTTTATATAAAAACACAAAAAAACTTTAAATAGGTTACCACGCGTGATCCACAAAAAATATTGTTTGATAAAAAAATAAATTACTTACTTTTTTATGAGGTATTTTCCTCTCTTGCTATTTAGAGTTATTGAAGTTTAAGACTCACCTGGAAAAAAGGGATATTATTAGTGGAAAATTGGTTTAAAAAAACTAATTTAATAACTTAGCTTAAAAATAACTTCCTAGTGAAATACTCCATTCATTAATGTAAACCGAAATAAAATATGTTCAGTACTTCTCGAGAAAATCGTGCACAGACATAGGCAGAAGACTTGGTTTAGTACTATGTAAAGATTGATGTTCCTGTATGATTACCCGATAGTTCTTTCTGCCACATAAATGATAGATGGATCAAAAATCATCTATTTTATTATTATAGAACAATTTTTTGATGATGAATGTGTCCCTCTCGCTGCTAGGAGTCATGTGATGCTATTAAATTTACGATAACTCCGGTTCTAATACATATTTTTCCAAAAATTGATATAACTTTTATTCGTAGTAATATCAAATATCCCTTATTCTCCCATATACAATTGAGATCGCAAAAAAACAACAAACATTTGGATTTTACATTATCTCAGTTTATTTATAGTGGATTTTTTTTTGACCGATGGCAACACCAATTTTTTTTATTTTAATTTATTTCGATAAAACTGGCGGTTTTAGAGATAAATAGCTTGTAATGCGAAACACTCAAAAGTTGCTAATATTAAACACAAACAGGTATAAAATTAGGTTGTTATTGTTAATACCTACATAATGAATTACTATTGATCGAACTTGTCAAAACCGGCTTCAAGTAAAAATAATTTGAAAAAATGGAAGCATATTCTTACACAGAGTATGCCGATATGCATTTAATTTATGGTGAAGTGCTGTCAAATTCTTCGAAGGCAACAAAAATATATGCTGAACGATTTCTAGCTCGAACGAGTGTTTCGCATAAAAACAGATTTATCTCAAAAACCGCCAGTTTTATCGAAATAATTTTAAAAAATTTTTTTTTGTAGAGGGATGATCAAAGTATTTAAAAAATCGATTTTCAGCTCTGTAAAATGATACCTGTCAAAAATTAGGCCTAACAAGTGTTGCTACAAATCCATTCCTAACTTCTCTGATGATCTAAAACATCGTAATATGATTTAAAAAGTCTTTATGACCTCTACAAAATATTAAAATTTCAATACATTATACAAGTCGGTTCAAAACTTAGAGCCATTAAAGGTAACTTGGTACCCTTTTAGGGCTCTGTATCTCCGTTAAGGGGTACTTTAGGAATTTTTTTTCTTTGATAAAGTAGGGTTACTTTGACCTCCCGTGTATGCTCTCGAAAAATTATATATATATATATATATATATATATATATATATATATATATATATATATATATATATATATATATATATTGTAACGGACTTTATAGTTTTATATATGTTTCTTTTTGCTTGCGAAAAAAGAGATGTCAATAGAACTGCAAAAATGATATTAGTTTACAGGAACACCAACGAAACATACCTAAAAATGTTTACTGGTAATTAAAATTCAATTATATTTGACAATTAGATTTTGCCAAAGGCGCCATTCACCTTCCTAATGTCCGTACACGAAACAAAGGAAGTGGCTATCGGCCCGCTGCGAGGGACAATGCACCAACCATTTCCGGCCCGGTCGTTTCCACCCAAAAACAGAAACAAAACTATTTGGGGAATGCACGGTATTTCGAAATTTAATGCAGTCGAGAGATAGTGCCCGAGGATTTATCTCGGAAGTTCGGTTTACTGGGTGGAGATGAAGCTTTAGACGACGAAAAAAAAAACAATTTTTATGTTATTTCTTTCCATTTTAAGAGGGATATACTGTACGGGTTGTCCCTTTTTCGACACTTTTAGGGGATATTAGAGTTATTATCAAAGATAGAGTATGGCGGTTTTCACTTTAGCTTCCTACTTTTTAACGAAACGAAAAATTCCGGTGTCAAATTTGTCATGACTCTCTTTTACACCCAGTTTCACAATCGATGGTAACATGAAGTGGTTAAATAACCAACACTTGCAAGTTAACCATGAATTTTCAAAGGTAGGTGTTTCACAAACAAGAATTGAGGGCTGGTTACGAAACCATTGGTCAAATTTTATTTGTCAATGTTGGTTTGACAACTAACCTCTATTTTTACGACGATGTTTCAAAAAAAAATCCTTGAAAATAAGTTTATTATTATAAAGCTAATATTTGTGAAAATTTTATAATCATGGAGAAGAGAGAAAAAAGAGCTGTAAATTTCTGTAAAGAAGAAGGAATCCTTCGTATATCTCTGGTAGACAAATATAAGAATATTATTGAAAGTAAAAAGAGTGATTCTCACACTTGAAGTGATAAAGAAAATTGTTGGAAAATTTTACAAAATGAGTTCAACGCCAGTTGTACTGTAAATGGCAAAAGAAATGTCAAAGTTTTGAAAGAAAAATAGAAATTTAAAAAGAAAAACCAAAGAAAAGTTTTCAAGAATTAAAATGGAAATTAACAAAACGGGAGGAGGAACCTATACAGCCCCTATAATAACCGAAATGGATGAAGCCCTCAAAAATATACTTGGGGAAGAACAAATTTCAGGCTTCCACAATAACTATGATTGCGATGCTCCGAAAGATTTGCCAATGATCATTGTTGAAGAAAATGTTGACAAGAGCAATGAAAATGATCGTGTAAAACAATTAAATATCTCATCAAAAGAAAATCTTATTGTAGCAGGTATGGAATTTTAACAATTCTTTTTTGTATTTAGTATTTAGCATTTTATTTATTTAGAATCACTGCTTGAAAACCATCACACAGTTTTCGAACAAACCGAACAAGAACATTCAAATAGTTGGACTAGTTATGCAGCAAACAATCTTAGAACACCGGTTTCCAAGAAGTTGAGGACAAGTAAAGGTTGGAATAAGTAACTTATAAATATTTGTAACTATAAGATAATGTTTATGAGTTATATTCCATTAAAAATTTATTTTTTTATTTTTACTTGAAAAGTTTTTTTTTCTGGTTTCCTATAAAATGTAATAAATTATAAATTTCTTTATAAAAATTGTTTAGTGTTATAGTTGAATATATTTTGTAAAGGACATAACATATAATGTTGTAGGTTTTGTTGAGTCTTCAAGAATTGGAAGAAATAAATATATAAAGAAGTACAAAAGTCTGAATGCAATTCTAATAGAAGAAAAATTAGAGTTCTTAAGACTTCAAAAAGAAAAGTTCTTAGAAGAACACGAATTAAAAATGCTGATTTTAAGGAAAAAACTAGAAAAGAATAAATTTCTAGTATTTTGTTGTTTTATATAGTTACTAAAAAGTTTAGTTATAAAAATTTTTGTTCTTTTTTGAATGAAAGTTAATAGTGTCTAGTATTTTTTCAGAATTGCTATGTTTTTTTTAAATTTATAATAATAAATGAAGATGTTACTGTGAAAGTCCAGAATTTGCAGAAAAAGAATAAATTTCTAGTATTTTGTTGTTTTATATAGTTACTAAAAAGTTTAGTTATAAAAATTTTTGTTCTTTTTTGAATGAAAGTTAATAGTGTCTAGTATTTTTTCAGAATTGCTATGTTTTTTTTTTTAAATTTATAATAATAAATGAAGATTTTACTGTGAAAGTCCAGAATTTGCAGTTGTCAAGTTTCCCTGGTAAATGTCCAAAATTAATTTAGGAAAAAATAATCTAAACTAGCCCGAAATATATTTAGTAAATCTTATCTAGTCCATTAAGGTTTAGTTACTTTTTTCTAAATTAATTTTGGTTACCCCATTTCTTATATTGGATTATTCAACAAAAACGCAAATGATTTTTATTCTGTCCGAACCGTCAACAAATAAAAAGCGTAAGCAAAGTAATGAGGTTATGTTCTTTTGGTTAAGTAAGTAACCACTGGATTGTCTACTGGTAAACTTAACTCATGGTTAACTTCCGGTGAAACAATTTTTTTAAATAACCATCGGTTTTTTCTTAACCTTTCGGTGACCACACATTGTGAAACTGGGCGTTAGTTTTTAATCTTCAGGGTGATTTTGAAAATCTTCGTTTTTTAGAGATATCTCATATTTCTGTTATGCGTTAATTTATCAAAAAAGGTAAAAACTGATTTTTATAGAGTTTTTTACGTTGAGTGGAGCAGTCAGCTTTTTCTAAAAAGTTTAGGTTTTGAGATATTAACCAAACTTATGGTTTTTGTAAGTAGAACACCCAGTCTATTATTTTAGATATTGATTAAGTATAATTTACGCTTTTCAAAAATACGTAATGTGTTTATTTTATTTTCAAAAACAAGGTCAGAATTAGATATTTTCAATAATTTACTCTATTTGTAACAAGAGGCCTTGACCAATTTATAAGGAAAAAAAAACAGATATCCAAAATTTCACAGTTCTGTCAAATTGTTATTATTTATGAAATATTTTTGTTACGTAGGTGTTTTTATTTTACTTTTTATTTATTTTGCATTTATAATAGCCGTTTATGATAATAATGAAACGTATGATATGTTACTATGTTTTAGACAAAGCAATGAAAGTCCCCAAGAAGCTTCTGAATTATATTTCAATAGGTAATGTATTTAAAACGTTATCATTAGGATAATTTTCTATATCTGGCGATCGTCTTAGTTCATGTTAGATCTACAGAAAAACATGCTGTTAAGGTTAAAAATTGGTTTTAAATAATAATTATTTTTGTTTACATTTTTCAAGATTAAATTACAGGTTCAGATTACTAAAGTCATAAATAGATTTTTGTTTTGTGCGTTTTTCTTTAAAGGTGTCAATGACATGCATAACTTGAAACGTGAATTTACATTAAACGATGTTTTCTGCTCTAAAACTAATGATTACCTTTTGTTTTTCATTCATTATTATTAGTTTCATCTATATTCAAATCATTCCTTTTGTTTACATTTTGAAATTTTGATTGACATCGAAACTTAATATATTTCTGTAAGTTGTAAATTTCGTTAGGTACCTCGAGACAATGTATCACAGATTGGGAAAAGCGTTTTCTTAATGATTGAATAAATATAAACAGTATTTTTTTGTTTTCTTGTTGATTTTCCTTTCTTTAGGAAATATTTATTTGTTGTCACATATCAGCTGTTTGAGATAGCCAGGTCCACTGAATTGCGTGAAATGTTTTTAGGGTTGCCTATAAGATGGCACATCGGTTGAATATTATCGAAATGCTAAATTCGAAATAAAATAGTATCGACTTTTTCATTATGTTCTTTTTAGTTTATTGGTTGAATATTTCCCTTTACTAATTAGATTTTTTGGTAATTATAATATTGTAAATTAGACCCTCGAACTAATTCGAACTAATTGGATTTCATTTTTAAATATTTCGAACCCATTAAGTAATTTGTTATTGGGTATTCATTTTGTAGGACGGGGCAGGTTAGATTATTAAGATATAGGTTGTCTCTGTCTGATTTCAGTACTGGCCAGTTTAAAATTGAGATAGAAGAATTTTTGCATATAGTTTCCGGAAGTAGTTCAAGTTGCATGATAAATTTCAAGGGTTCGAGATTATGGCTACGAGATTAAGGTTATTTTTTTTTGGATAGATTTTTGATGGACTTTTTTGTGCGAGTGACTTGAGAAAAATCGCTCTCTTTTGGCTATCTGACGCAAGAGCGAGAAGTGGTTTAGTTTTACTACTTTCCCACGTTAAGGGATTTGGTCATAAATAGCCGATTAAAGTAACAAAACCAAGTCGGGATGCAAACAATTTTTGGTGATTTTGGTCTTTTCACCCTACAGCCAGTTTGGCGATTATTTTTCTTCAACCAGCCCAGAAACAGCGGCTTAACAATTATCAGATGCCACCATTTTCTTGAGTTCCAGGTATGTACATATTTCTTTTAAAACAATCAGTTTTTGTGTTTAGGCAAAATTTAGCTAGGCTTGCGTAGGCCTTTTGTACGACTGATTGAGTAGGAATTTTTATTTCTTTATTTTAGATTCTTTGGGATAAGTACAATACGTTTTTGGATTTCTTCATTGGTTCTGTTTTTCTTGGATGAAATTTTATGATATACAGCGTTTGGGAGAAAATGCACAGTTTGGGTTATCGTGTTGCACTTCTGGGATTGTGAGCCTCTGAATGGGACAATTTCCGTATTGAGCCAAGTCAACGACCTTTCTGGTGAAGCCATCTATGTCACAGGCCTTGTTTAACCACCTGTTTGAAAGTGATTCAGCTAAGTGCCTAATTTTTAGTCAAAGTATGTACACGAGAGTTCCTGATTGTTAAGCCTAATGGGTATTAAACCTGTATTTTTTTTAATCGCTTAGTTATCTAAGTAGAGTTTCCTTTTCGATTACCTAGAGGGCTAACAAATAAGGGATTCTTATGTACATGATTTTGAACCTTTTTAATGAATAGACTTTAAATATTTGGACTTTAATATTTTTTTTCTAATGATATTTATCTTTTGCTAAATTTACCATATCACATAATATTTGTGGCGAACCAGTAAACTATGTAAAGTAAAACGCAGTCGACTTCGTTGCGCTACAACCTCAAATTTAAATGTTTTATTTTGCGATACCCTACTGTAATTGAGGTTTTTTTTTATTATGGTTCCATTTTTAGAGTCCCAGAGTGGCCAATTAACCATTTAATAATTGTTTAAAATATTGGATATTATAATGATAAATTTATTGAAAATTTTAATTGCATAACAATTGAATATTTTGGAAACTAATTATTATGTACAAAATTGTAACAAACTTTACAGTAAAATTTTGTCAAGATTTTAACCCCTTGAGCGACAGTTATAAGTTGATTTCTATGATCTAATTTTTGTAATTATCTATCACCTCTCATTATCAATTTTCTAATTCTTTCTCTTTGCAGATATTTTTGTAGTTTTTTTTTGATATTGCTTATTTTTTTTTATTACTGCAAAGTTGATAGTCTCCTGCATTGTTGGGCTTATGGAACTTCATAGTCCAGTTTAAAATAGAGAGTGTTTGACTGGGCTATGTCGACGTAAACCTTCCAAAGGTAGTAGTTGATTTGTTTACTTTTTGGATCGGTTTGCCGTTCACTGTGCAGGACACTGTCAAGTTTAACTTATTCTTTTGTTTTAACTTTCACATTTTTCTACGTCATAGAAAGACAATAACTTTCGACTAAGTCTACAAAGTTTATTTATTGCAATTTACCATTTGTAATCGCATTTCTATTAGATAGCCCCATTAGAGGAGCTTCACACTGGTGATAACTTTTTCCAGGGGTTGAACTTATTATCTGGGAAGGGGTATACCGTGAGGAATAAATGTATTGGCCTCTATTTAATTGGTTTTATTTCCTATAATCTTAAATTAGAATACTATTAAGCAGTTAGACTCTGCGATTTATTTACCCGGATATGATATATTAAATATTTATTCTTTTCCAAGTTTTCTTTACTACAATTGCTCGTAGTATAATCATTAGGGCTCATTCTAAAGTAAAATTTGGTGGCGCCTTTTTCCTGATTTAGACATTTATAAAACTTACACAGGCAATATATTAAAAATAGTGGAAAAATATGAAAACAACGAACAACCCTGAGATGAGCTAGCGTATAAGTAGACTCCAGTCAGCATTAGCACAATCATTAGGTAAGTCTGAACTGAGGTACCTTACAGGTTGTTGCCAGGATTTGGTAAGGCGTACATAGTTGGTAATAATATATTATATTTCATAGTAAAATGTTGAGATTTCATTTGAGCCAAAAATTCATGATTTCGCTGGCGTGAAATTAATTGCAGTTTTAATTACCCAGTTTAAGATATTTTTTTTTACGCAGCAATTCTATTTTTCAATGCAAAGCAACCCTTCCAGACATATTTGTACCAATTTTCATTGAAACCATCTATCTACTAACAAGAAAGGTATTCGAGATGTTTTTCCTCGATTTTTCTGATTTTGTTATATGTAGTAGCACATTAAAAACATTATAAACATGCTTTTCCTTAAGTACTAATTCGTCCAGTTTCTGTAAAATCTCAAGAACGAATCATTCTTTTTTAATGAATCACCTTGCTGACACCAGTTTAATATTTCCCCGAAGCGATTTTCATCCCCTTTTTAATATAAAATTGTCAAAATCATTCAGAAATTATTAAAAATGATACTAATATAAAGAAAATTAAAAAATAAAGTTGACCTGTTCCGGCGTTTAGGGAGAAAATATACCTGAAGGGGGTAAAAAGTCTTAATTAAAATTGATCGTTTCTCAACGAATAATATTTTTAATTTCGGCATAATTTAACTACCGAAAAAATGATTTTTTTTATATTTCAAAAACAAACACTGAAACATCATGGGAAGGAGGTACCAGGAGCAAAATTTTCACCCTCAAGAGTTTCAGCCCTTAATTATTTATAGTGCATACGCTATTTTGTTATACACTTTTCTATCTAATTTATTCGAAATTAGATGTATTTCATTAGGAATAGTGCTAATGAAAGGAAAATTGATAAGTAAATATTTTGGTCTATATTTTATTGGACGACTGCATCTTCTGACACCATTATCCATCGAATAGGTAAAAGTTGCCCAGAAAACTAACCCCAAAAATTGTATTTTTTATATTTCGAAAACTAATATCATTTTTAAAAAAAAAACTCCGCCTCTGGCAGGGGCTGGGCGGATTGAGTAGCTCAGCAACTGTCAGTGCCGGTCCCAAGCCCGGGCAAAGGAGGAGGGTTTTCGGGACAGGTTAGCAGCCCACTCGCAGTAAAACACCAATGTAGCTCATAGTAACATACATGCCTCGGACACTGGACGGATCTCACGGAAACAGACATTGGCGAGAACTAGGACACGATCATGGAAAAAACAGAACATCATTAGATTGGGATGCTGGAATATCACTTCATGGCATAAGCACGATCAGGAAGTTGTCGCAGAAATTAACAGGCACTCCATAGATATTTGCGCTCTCTCAGAGACGAAAAAGAAAGGAAAAGGAAACAACAAGTACAACAACTACCTATTTATATACAGTGGGAAACAAAAGGAAGAAAGAGCCTAAGAAGGAGTGGACCTGCTCATCCACGAAAAATACGAACACTACATAGAGGACATACAGTACGTCGATGAAAGACTCATTCACGTCATCCTAAACTTACAACCAGAAAAGATGAACATCATAAGCGTCTACGCACCAGATATCAGCAAACCCAGAGAGGTCAGAGAAACATTCTTCAATAAACTAAAATGACAAACATATCGATGAGGTTGGGAAGTTTAAATACCTAGGAGCACATATAACAAGTAACAGGGCAGTAACGGAAGAAGTACGCACACAGGCCAACAAAGCGGCCATGATATCTGGCCAACTAAGAGACATAATCTGGAACAATAAACATATGATGGTTAAGAGCAAAGCAAGAATTTACAAGTTCTGTGTAAGACCGATACTGACCTACGGCGCAGAAACAAGAAATGAAACCACAAAGACAAAACAAATTATGAGAACCACAGAAATGAAAACGCTGAGAATGATCACGGGAACAAGTTTAAGAGATAGAATAAGAAACGCAAAAATACGCGAGGACAGCGGAGTGGGGGATGTTGTGAAGTGGGTTCGAAACCGTCGTAGGCAGTGGAGAGATCACGTGGAACGAATGGACGATGACAGACTAGCAAAAACCGTGATGAGAGAGAAACCAAACACCAAACGGCCGCCTGGACGGCCCCCCAAAAGATGGAGAGACAGCTGGATTTTGACCTCAAACGAGGATCGATGAGGCACTGCATAGATAACAGAACTTGGTTCTACCTAGAAGGAGAAGAAGAAGAAGAAGATTTTTTTTTTAAAACAACATCGCGAAAAGGCGCTACAAGGAGCAAAATTTTTATCCTCGAGAGTTTTATCCCTTAATTACACTGGACAACAGCCAAAATGTATCTAAAATAAAATGGACTAAATCTTACCTTATGCTAAAACCGAAACTAAATTTATCTTTTTTATATTAATTCAAGTTTTAGAGATACATGATGTTATTATATACCACCTATATACGTTTTAACCAAGTTAAGGAAATTTTGTACAACTTGGCAACACCGCATGGGGATCTCCAGAGATGACCCCTATATACGAAGTCTCAATCCCCAAAGCTTAAAATAAGGGATTTTCCATTAATCTATCTATAACATCAGTTTGTAACGTTCTACGCCGTCTTCTGATTTCCAGTCTCCATTGATCTCGGTTTGTCCATTCCTCTTGTTCTTATATCTTTATCCACTCCTTCTCTCCAACTTAGTCTTGGTCTACCTCTCTTTCTCCTTTCCTGTGGTGCCCAATTTAAAACTTTTTTTGGAAGTCTAGTATCGTCCATTCGTTGAACATGTCCGTACCATCTAGTTGGTTGATTTTAATATATTCTGTTATCTTGTGCTTAACGCCCATAATTTCTTGGATTCTTTCATTTCTGACTCTGTCCATTCTGGATTTTCCAGCCGCTCTTCTCCAATAACCCATTTCTGTGGCTTCTAGTGTTCTTAGAGTTCTTTCTTTCAATGGCCATACTTCACTTCCATAGGTGACAATGCTTTTAACAATACTATTAAAGATTTTGTGTTTGTTTTCTTTGGATATTGTTTTGTCCCACAATATGCTGTTCAACTGTCTAATAGCTTGTCGTCCCTGGTTGTTTCAATGCTTGATTTCTTCGTCAAGTTTGGCGTCGTTGGTTATATGCATTCCTGTTGTTCCAGAATCAAGTTTTGTTGCTGTCCCCCAATACACATGTATTCCGTTTTTTTAATGTTAACTTATAGCCCCCACTTTTGACATTCTTCTATTAGCTTACGAGCCATGTATTCTAGATTTTCGTAGTCTTGTGCCACAACTATTTGGTCGTCGGCGAAACACCATGTGTATAGTATGGAATCGTTTAGTGGAATGCCCATATTTTCGCACTTTCTTTTCTATGTTTTTAACTCTTGCTCCAAGTAGATTTGAAACAAGGTTGGAGACAAACAACATCCCTGCTTGAGCCCTTTGCTAACCGTGAATCCTTTTGAAATATTATGCGCTTTCTTTATTTTGCTTGTATTATTTGAATAGAGCTCTTGAACAGCCTGGATAAGTATTATATTTATATTTGTTTTTTCTAGGACTTCCCAGAGTTTTGTTGTGGTACGCTGTCATAGGCTTTTTGAGATCCACGTAAAGCAGATGTATTTCTTGGTTTCGTGCTGATTTTTTCTCAATGAGCTGGATTATTGTAAAGAGATGGTCAACAGTAGATCTACCTGCTCTAAATCCAGCCTGCTCTTCGGCCTCCATATCTGAGTATTCGCTCTCAATCCTCTTTTTGACTAGTTTCCCATTTAAACCCATGTAAATCGACTTTTATGAAAGCTTTCTACTGAACAGCCCCTGTTTAAAAACAAATGACAAACGCCACTATTGCAAATATTATGGAATTGAATAGAAAATTCTCGAATATTCTATAAAAATGTAGAAGCCGTATTTAGGTATATAAGCAGTTACAAAACGGAGGGGGTTAGTCATTCGAAATTGTGAGTCGAATCGAATAGTTGATGTAAGATGTCTCCTAATTTCTTAGGAAAAAAAAGCTGACAATTACGCTAGTATTGTTGAAACTATGATGTCATCATATCAAAAAATGGGTTGCAATTTGTCTTTAAAGATCCATTTCCTACACTCACATCTGGACTTTTTTTCTGACACCTACGAAGTTGTAAGTGATAAGCACGACAAATGCTTCCATCAGGATATATCAACAATGGAGAAACAGTACCAGGGAAAGTGGAATGCTTCCATGCTTGCCGACAAGTGTTGGACTCTTGTTAGCGATGCTCTAGAAACAATTCACAAAAGAAAAGCGAAAAGACAGACTATTTAGTGTCTCTACAAGTGTAAAAGTATGTATTTTTTATTATTTTGTTAAAAATAAAATAAAAAAAACTTGTTGTTGAAAATTCCTACTTACTCTTTAATATCTTTATCATTTTTGTGTTCAGCGCCCAAAAATTACATTTCATACAAAATACAACAAATAAACTAAATTTTGTTTCGTAGTGTTATTATTATCAGAGTCATCTTGTTATACACATTGTTAGATATATTATTTACTTTTCATTAAGAATGGTGCTGATGAAAGGATCTATATTTGATTATGATGAAGTGTATAAAATAACAAAATAATATTATTATCAAAACGAAAAAGAACTGCCTTTTTTCCCAAATTTACAAGCAATTTTTCAAAATTATTGTAAACCGTTTTACGTCCAAACTAGATCTTGATCAACCGGTGGAACCAGCAAGATTTAGAAAAGGGTTCGGCATTACCAAACAACCACACACACTTCAGACTCTAACAGAGAACCTGACAGTGTAAAACATATCCAAAAAGCTAAAAAAAAATCCAAAATAGATTTTAGATATGGTAACAACAAATCTACAGCATGAGTCGCAGAATCGTTACATTCAATCATTAGTTGCGTGCCAGTAACCGTAAAGGACGAACGGAGGTTAGCACTGTAGCACTATTGCAGCGTAGCCCCGAAAAAAAAAGAGAAGACAAAATGATTGAATCTCTCTCCAGAAGAAAAAAAAGAAGCAAGGACACAGATCCGGACGGGACAGTTTCCCGTTGGGTGGCGTTGTTTACCAAGGCGCATATACACCTATGTGCGAGATAACCTCAAAAAATAGGTTTAAAATCTAGAGCAGCAAAACAAAGGGCATTTAGTGCCCAGATAGGTCATACGAGAAAATTGTTGACACGCTAAATCCCTCAACGAAGTCAAAGAAGACAGAAATGCGAGAAGATAGAAGAAAGAAGATAGCGAGACCATGATGCAAATCCGATGGAGACATCCTAAACGGATTGCATCAATGGTGACTAGGATTTAAGTCCTAGGCCTGGAACTGGGAACTCAGAACCAGAACTTACATTAAATGCCAAATATGAGTAAGTGCGAAGCAATGAGTGCACCGGTACCTGGGCCCATATCATCGAAAGCCTGATGTACAAAGTGATATGAATGGTGATGTGAGCTGTCACTTTATACTTTTGACAGTAAAAGCCGTATTCTTGAAAAGGCAATATTGCCAATAAAATGGATGACAGACTGAATTGAGCTATCAGACCTAAAATGTCCGTAGTATGTTTTGTCGCCATCTTAGGCAAAAAGTAGTTTTGGTACGTCAAAACTGTCGAAAGTAAAATAAAAATAGTGTTATTGTTATTGTTGTGGTAAAGTTATTGATTATCAATAAACTGTACTTTCCCTGGATTATATTTATTTTATATTACTTAACAACCAAGAAATATAGACCAAGCCATCAATCAAATATTTAGGTGTAAATATAGACCACAAACTATCTTTAATTGACACTCTATAACTGTTAAACAAAAATGCATACAGAGGGCTAAATATCTGAGGATACATACATACATAATACATAAAGAAGAAAATGGGATATCTAGAAAAACAGCAACTCATATACAAAGTAATATACTGAAGTCAGTTGGAATACATGCCTCCCATATACAATAAGTGCAGAAAGCCAGCACTGATAAACGTTGAAACGGTGGAAATTACAACTCTACGTAGTATGACTAAAAGTCATCATCCCAATCCACTACGGAAACTATCCAATCAGTTATTTATTGTATGAATTCACAAAATATCCAGCCTCTTATTGCAAGATATTCTGTCCTGACAACTAAATTTGAAAAAAAACCTGGAACTTGAACAATGATAGAGAAACTGTTTAAGACCAGGGACCGAAACCAAAGGCCAGACAGAAGACGTCCATTAAAGATACTGGCAGATCCAACATTCAAATTATAATAGAGTTTTTTTTTTATTTTATAAAGATTTGTAGAGGCTTGAAGATCAAATGTACCATAAATAAGGTTTTTATGCTGAAGGACCTCATTCGTTGGTTTGTAGGGTTCATAATTATATGTCCCAACAAATTATAATCATAATATTTATTTAATTGTAGTGTAGCATAGTATTTAACGCAGTCTAATTAAGTTAAATGCTGTAGTTAACGTTATTTAAATATAAAATTTGCTACTTATTTAAATAAAAGTTTCAGATAGCTCACAAACTGTTATTTCTCAAATTTATTATAAGTTGCGTCGTGAAAAGAATTATGTTTGACTTAACTGTTTAAAACTAAGATACTGGGCTGTTATGAACACAAGTATTTATGTTAAATCCATAAACAGAACTAGCTGTAGAAAAACATTTTTTATTAACACGCTCATACAATTGAGTTATGAACAGAATCTCCTGTAATAATTTTATATGTCTGTAATCTCAAATTTACTTAATATTTGCTAGACATATTCAACTTTCTAAGGATATTTTAATTAAAAATTTGAAAATATTAAAAATATCGGGATACCACCTAATTAACATTTCTCATTTATTCAAAAAATAAAACGTCTAAAAGAAACGGTTTGTCAATATATTACTTTTACTTTTAATGACGAGTTATTTTAAACAACCAAAGATAAAATAAAAATTTTTAATACTATTTAATTTTTTGAAATCCGTGCGTCAAATATGTCATTTAACGGCTGACATTTCATTTGCGCATGTTTCACCGTTCGCTTGCCTTCCACCACACAAGGACATGAATGATGAACGCTTCAAGAATATGCATTCTCCACCTTTTTACCGTTCACTTCACGTTCCCCAGTTCGAGGATACGGCGCCTAGAGCAGAAACACTAATGCAGTGCTGACGGGAGGTTTATTAAGGCTACGGCCCGGAAACCAATGGACACTCGCAGTGCACTTCTGTAGACTGTAGCCTCACTACAGTAAACAGAAGGAAGATCGCGAGGGCCTTCAATCCAGGGGGGGTCTTAGCCGGTAGAAATTTGACACTACCTTCACACCTCGTGTTGGTGTATATGCAACTTTTCCCCTCCTTTGAAAAAAAAAATCTACAACGCAATGATGTAAATACTGCACGATACCTAAAAAAAAAATAAAAATTCAACGTCGTGTTAGACAAGGGGAAACAATATCTCCCAAACCATTTACTCAAGACGTTTTAAAAAGAGCAATTAGGGGTGAGTAAAAGAGGTATGATAGTTAATGGAGAGTACTTGCATTACTTCAGGTTTGCGGATGATATACAGGAATCATTTTGGCCGAATCTAAAGAAGAGGTTAAAAAAGTTATCCACGAAGCTAAAAAACTAAGTAGGACTGGAACTAAACTTCAGACAAATCAAAATTAAGAAACGGTTTTGAAACTATTTCAAAGAAAAAGTAACTGTAAAAAAAGTAATATTGAAATTTAGTATTATAAGTTTTTAGTCTTAATAAAACAAATTGGTGGTCATAAATCTTTAACTCAATTCAGCCTATTATTTCCTTTTCAAAGCATTTCTAGTATTTTAAAAATTATATCCGCTAAACTAGTTTTTGGGCATATCTAAACATTTATGTTGGAATTTTCGGAAAATAAAGGACGGTATGGCTCTATTTTCTATCAGAAATTCACCCTAAAGAGCTGGAAATTTCGAACGTGTGAGTACTTAAATGAAGGGTAGATATTTGTTTAGGCCAGTTTAGGTTTATTCTCATCAATTTTAAGCATCAAGCTCTTAAATGATAAACATGAAATTGAAAATTTATTTTAATTTCTAATTATTAATTATGCGGCCCCAAGAACAAACGAAAACAAGAAAAAGTCAAATAAAAAAATAGAATGAGATAGAGGACAACAAAAGTTTAAAATTTTTAAGAAGATCTGAAAGCAGAAAACAAATTATCATCTCAAAAGATTTAAGAGGAAAAAAACAACACAACATAATGCAAATCCAGAATATCAAACACCTGTCAGACAAGTACTAAAAGCGAGATCAGAAGATATACCTGATATCACTAAAGAAAAACTTTAACTAGCTTTGAATATTATGAAAACAATAAAATACCTGGAGACGACGATGTATCAATAAAACTCCCTAAAAAAGAACAAGAAGATAACATCAAAAAACTATGCACACTCTTTAATGAATGTTTGTGAGGATCTACACAGGCAATACCGACACCCAGATTTAGTTCAATTAGTTCGAGATTTTAAAAATCAATAGAAACTAGCAATACCGAAAGCTAAGATTAGGACAAATTAAGCGAAAATATGTACATCTAAAAATCCCATGCTGACGATGTGGGATATTATTAATAAACAAGGAAATATTCCTAAATGTCCGCCAAATCCTAATGATTCTAATAAATGTTTCTCTTAAATTCCTTCCAACTTCCAAAATCTACCACAGCTGAACTTAAATCGCGTAGAAAAAGTTCACCTTACGAAGAATTCAACAATTTTTAACTTCTATGGTGTGACCTTTGGTCAAATGAGAGATATTACAGATAATTAAAAAAAAAAAAAGAATAGCCGAGATGTGTTTGGACTCAATTCAAACAATCACATCTATCAAAAATCAAATTACAATTACCCTGACTAAATTGACTTTGTTTCAAGGAAAACATATTTCCATTAGTTCTTAAAAAAGGCTATAGTAACGCCAGTTTTTAAACATGGAGATGCAGAGCTACCCCAAAACTATAGGTCAGTATTCTTGCTTCAAATAATATCCAAAATTATAATAATAATAACTCAGCGTAGAACTACCGGTTGACTTCAGAACAGATGTTTCCGGAAACGGAGGGCTTCTTGTTAGCTATCCAAAACCAATTTATTCCGACGAAGAACTATCGGAAGTTCATTATTAGAGATCCCTCAATAGAAAATGACCAATGCAGATATGGCTGTCGAACATCGGAGACAATTCAGCACATAACTGGAGGATGCCAAGCGTTTCCCGCAACTGAATATAAGGAAAGACACGACTCAGCCGCTAAGATACTCCACCAAGAATTAGCAGAAAAGTTAAACCTAATACAGGTAGGAAAAGTGCCTTATTACAAGTACAATCCGGAGCCTATTCTTGAGAACAACCAGTTCAAGTTATACCTAGGACCCGATAACATGGAAAGGGTTCCCACAGAGCTTCATACTTTTGGTGTCTTTGTATGCCTGGTATGAGTGAATAATCCCTGGAGGGAGTGCGAAGCCGTTTAGCTTGTAAATCAAAAATAATAATAATAATAATAGAACAACCAGTTCAAGCTATATTGGGACCGAACGGTTCTGACGGATCAAACACTAGCTCATAATAGACCAGACATTATACTAATAGATAAAATTTCGAGGCGAACTACACTAATCGACATTGCTGTACCTAACAACAACAACCTAAGGCCAAAATACAACGAGAAGATCGCCAAATCTGGAGGTGCAAATCCAAAGACAATGGGCAATGAACAGCATCCAAACGATTCCCATAAACCTGTCAACAACTGGAGTGATACCAAGGAATCTCCTGCAGAACATCAAGGGACTGGGCCTTAGTGAGCATCTGTATAAACTGATGCAGAAAGCCATTCTTCTAGCAACCACGCGAACTGTCCGAAAGTTCGTAGGAAATACAGCAGACAACGTCACCTAGGACCCGATAACATGAAAGGGTTCACACACAGCTTCATACTTTTGGTGTCTTTGTATGCCTGGTATGAGTGAATAATCCCTGAAGGGAGTGCGAAGCCGTTTGGCTTGTAAATCAAAATAATAATAGTATATTAACGGATCAAATAAGTACAATCCATTTCAAAAATAAAATACAATCACTATTTAAAACAGAATCAGAATTAAGAAACTTACAAATCCAAGAATGCATTAATGTGCTTCAAAAGACAAGTATTGACAGTTGACAATATTAACTAGTTTTTCAAGAATTGCAATATTTTTAATTTAAAGACATTAACTGGCAAATGAAAAATATCAATGTCAGTAGAAACTGAATTCATTTCCCTACACATTCGAGAAATAGGACTGTTAATGCCATAATTCGTTCGGTAATATATCACCTCAAACAAATCGTGCGCTCTAAAAGCTCTAGGAGGAACCGATAATCCAATATTATTGAGTAGTTCAGGAGAATCAATACAAAAGTTAACAATCTTATAAAGTAGAACGAGGTCAAGATATATGCGTCTCATTCACAATGGTAGCAACTTCAAAGCATCGGCAGTATCATCATATACAGACCGCTCCTGCTGCATTCCCTGTTAAAAGGCAATGAAACTTAAAAACTTTCTTTGTACTTTTACTACTTTTTCTTTGTCTGTAAAATAATGAGGTGACTAAACTTGGGACGCATATTCTAAAATTGATCGAACTACAGAGCAGTATATCACTTTAAAACAGTCTACGCTATTAAAATCTGTACGCATTCTCTTCACAAACCCGAGCAACTTCAAACCCCTGTTCACAATATTATCGATATGCGTGTCGAAGCAAAGGGCCCGATCAAATGTAACACCCAGATCATTCACACATTCAACGCGATTAATCATGTTATTATCAAGAAAGTAGTCAAAAGTTATCCAATCCTTTTTACGATAAAAACTTATAATGGAGCATTTATTAACATTGAGGTGCATAAAATTTAACTTACACCATTCAAAGAATCGAGCTAGATCCTGCTAAATGCCCTCGCAATCGTTGCTACTCCCGACAACCCAAAATATCTTTAAATCATCTGCATAAAGAAGACATCTACTGAAAGTTATGATGTCCTCAATATCGTTAATAAAACAGTTAAAAAGGAGCGGAGCAATGTGAGCACCCTGAGGAACACCATATATTAGATGATTGACACAAATAAAGAAAGAACTTTCTGCAAAAACTAGTATTTCTTCTCAAACCATAAGAAGAGGCATCGATGAGGTTGACTTGTTGGGCCTGGCAACAAAAAAAAACTTAGAGACACCATAATTTGCAGTTTCTTTTCGGGAAGTGACGGAATCCTCGACAAATAAACACAGTTTCTGTCTGCTTGGTAACCGATTTTCTCACGAATTTAGTTAAAAATAAAACAAAATGTTAATAAAAATAGTGCTTAGAAAACAGGTGGCATAGCGCCGAATTCTCGTTCTAAAAATATAAAGAGGTTGCGTTGACCTAAAAAACAGGTGTGTGCGTTGACATGGTAAAAATAGAGACATCACACAATCAATATCAGACTCATTAGGGGATTTCCGCATTTTTACACGTTGTTTTTCAGGAAAGGTAAATATAATTTCCACTAACACCCAGTTATTTAAGTAATTTTGTTAATCAACATTTATGGAAAACTATTTATATTATTAAGTGAAACACGTTATCTTCCTTATTATTAAAAATAGCTCATATTTAATATTATTTGATGAGCTAATATTAAGCAGCTAAATTTATCTACTGGACATTATTTACAATCTATTTTTGCAGATGTTTCAAGTAGAGGGTTTTCAGTACTACTCCCAAACTGCTGAAGTGGATGTCCTCTATATTGCAACTTGTTTTGTGCAAGGTCACGGTACAAAAAATGCTGTGCATAAATTGGAATTTGAGGTTAGAAGGAATGCTGAGAATAAATGTGCAACTGTATTTCAGGGGCGGTGATATCACAAAAGTGCAGTATGGCAAGCGAAAGCAAGTTATCGACGAGGGGTGGGGAAGACACCAGCAACATTCCCATCTCTAGTGTAAAAGGCAAGGTCGGGTCTATTTTTCTGAATCTGAAGCTCTTGGAGAGGGGGGGGGCGATCGCAAGAAAGAACAAGTCGCCGACAGTGGGGAAGGATGCGAGCAACATACACATTTCTAGTATAATCGGGTCTATTTTCCTCAACTCAATGCTCTTGGCGGAGGGGGCTATCGCAAGAAAAACAAGTTGTCAACAGAGGGAGTGCCAGCAGCATACACATTCCTAATATAAAAGGCAGAATCGGTTCTATTTTCCTGAAATCAAAGCTCATGGGAAGGGGAGGGGCGATCGCAAGCATACACATTGCTATACCCTATTCAAGAACTTGAGAGAGTATTAAAACTGTTAGCGAAATCTCCAACGTACCTGCTCCAGTGCCGCAGGTAACTGAGGACTGCCGTAAATCTAATTATATTTAATTATATTTAAATATGATAAGCTTTTACTAATTTACTGCACAATAAAATTTTTCTGTCGGTGAGCAAAGTACACCTTATAGTGTGTTCTTAGTGATTTATCTTGTTTGTGCTTGTTTTCATATATTATCTGAGATTAATGAGATACCCAAAAGATATGGCTTCCACATCTATATTTATTCCAAAAAATGTCCGTTGGAGAAGGAAATATCTCTCTCAAGTAAAAGGTAGAGTTGCTAGAAATAACAGAAGTTACAAAATTAATAATTTGACTGAACTTTCAAATGATTTTTTTGAAAAAAGTTACTGCAGAAAATTGGGAAAAATCCATATAATAAAAGAATAAAAGAAAATGAGGAA
This sequence comes from Diaprepes abbreviatus, assembly GCA_034092305.1. Classification (NCBI taxonomy): domain Eukaryota; kingdom Metazoa; phylum Arthropoda; class Insecta; order Coleoptera; family Curculionidae; genus Diaprepes; species Diaprepes abbreviatus. The sequence goes on from JASJET010000307.1 coordinate 494,235, forward strand.
ACTCGATCTCATGATCGGTGAGATAGAGGAACCAATTATAATTAATTTGAACGAAGATAGCTGACTTTTATTACGAATTAGATACGTAATGTTTACCAGCGTAAAAACAATTTATTATGTAAATTTTCTGTTACATATAAAAATTAATTACATTTGAATCCCTTTTTTGTGTTTAATTGTAATTCTGCAGATGGTTTAAGAAATAAATAAACTGAAACGTCAAATGTCCTAAAAATGTTTTTAATTAATAATTAAATGACCGATAGCCACAAAAATTTTTTTAATATTATATGGACGAATTTATTTTTTTCTATATGTTTAACTTCTTGTATTTTTGACAATGGGTACTTAAATTTTAACTTAGAATTTTTTGAAAGGAAAAGGCTACCTTTTAGTCTGAATGTGCCTAAAACGGTTTCTATGCCAAAATTAAAAGTAATAAAAAGACAGTTGTGATTTGTGTTAAATATGTCAAAATTATCTATATTTTCTAATGTATGTGAATTATTAAGACATCATAAGAAGTAAAACAATATTATAAAAACTTTTTATTTTAAGTTTATTACTGAAATAATGTTCTCTGCCATAAATACTTAGTGATAAAATAAACCTACTTCCGACGCCTACGACAAGGATTAAAATCCTTTTTAACACTTCACACCTCCAAATATCTATTGTTATCCAACCCAAATAGTCTATTATTATAGACCGGTATTTTTGATTATAATTATAAATATATAATTTCTAACCCATTCCTATGAAAAATATATGTGTCTAACAGATTTTCCCAAAGACACCGGACTAAAAAACATAGGTAGCTTGCGAAGAAAAAAAAAGAGTAAAAAATGATTTATTACTCTCTCTAGTTCTTGAATAAACTATAGTATAAGAGGCAAAGTCGGGTCTATTTTCCTGAGCTCAAAGCTCTTGGGGGGGGATCCCATCCCCCGCCCCCCCCCCTTGTATCCACGCCTGCTTTATTTTTGGATTTGGCAAAGACGTTTGACACGGTCTCTTATAATAAACTCCTTGATGTTCTTTGGCATTAAGGGGTTAGGGAACCTGTTAGAAACTACTTCGTAGACTATCTTCCTCATGGATATCAAGTTGTAGAGACTAATAATATTTAGAGTGAGAAGTGGATTGTTGAGATTGGGATACCAATTTTGTTTTTAACATATATTAATCCTAAATTTTTAAAATGGTAAGAATTTAGCGCAATGAATTTTCAGGTAGAATTAACATGTCAGAGCTAGGGCCCGTTGTGTGAGTGCTAAATAACGTGGTAGTATTTCTATTTATATTTGGAAAAATGTTGATAAATCGTGCGAGTCCATTTATTGCTTGATACCCACACTGGTTCTATACTATCCTTTTCTAATGGTATTATTTAAACCAGTTTAATATGCTAATCGGTACATGAATTCGACAATATAGTAACCAGGTGATAAAGTAAAAGTATGAGTTTCTAGTTAATGGTTACGTAAATTATTATGTTTGGATGATTGGTAGAAGACCAAAAACTTCATATCGATTATTATGATAGACCTAATGTAGTAGAAACATCACAAAAATATGTTTTTGTTCTTGTAGTGGGAAAAAGGTTTACTCAATTCGGGGTTGTCTTTGTATAATGTCTAAGTTGAAATACTATGATACATGTAACTGCAAAGATTCGTCTACTAATAGAATAAACGAGTAGTTTCATTGCATAACCAAATAGATGATATAGGACTAAGTAGCCTATTAAATTCCAGGTTCCTATATGTAATTCGAGAATATATAATAATTCTATTGCCTAAATAAGAACAAATGCTTTTTTGAATTTCCCTCTTTATCGAATTTTATAACCATATAATGAATTCTTTGTGAATTTAAATATTTTCCACTTAAATGAGCAATTGTTTTGGTCAAATTGTATCTTATTTGAAAAGTGTAGGTTCTATACAATTTTAAATATATATATATATATATATATATATATATATATATATATATATATATATATATATATATATATATATATATATATACAGAGAGAGAAGTTATTGTCCGTGTAATTTTAAAATAAAATAGCAAATTTTCAGCTATGCGGACCAAGACCGTTAATAAATATTACTCTCACGTTAAAAAAGAAAGTGCGAAGAATTCCAAGATCATGGCAAAACTCCGAATTCGAAAAATGACAGCGCTGTTTCGTCCTATTATGGAACTCATCAGACCATAGCATTCGGTATAAACCATCATCTCGCATCTGTGTCCTATAAACAGATTTCGCGGTTGAAAAATAGTAAATAAGACACAGGGGCGACATCTCGATGGCTCACTCAATAACGCAAGAACAACCCAAACCAACAATCTTGTGTGCAACCGTATTGTGGAGAACCTTTCAATAAAATAATCTCCTTAATATTATTCAACATGGATAATTGAAAACCAGATCCACACAAACAGCGAGATTCTAGTTTACAGAACGAATTTGAAAACGGTTTTGAAATTGACAGAATTACCTATAGGTCTATTTCTTGACCTGTCAAAAGCCTTCTATACAAAAATGGCATTAAAATGTTGTGATAAGGCAGGGATGAGATAGGATCACATCTGTTGAAAAAGAAAGGGCGTTAGGCATTTCACAGGGAAGAATTATATGCTCTTCATATTTATTTTATTCATTAATGATATAACAGAACTCTTCCATGAGTCCTACCAAGTTGTAAATTATGCAGATGATACAAATGTGGTAGTGAATAGGAAAAACCCAAAAGTACTTTTTGATAAAATAACGGTGGCAATGTCCAAAACATAAAATTGGTTTGTAAGAAACAAATTAGTCTTAAACTAGAATTTTATTCTTTAAAATAATAAATAGAAATGTACAAGTGTCAAATTGTATATATATATATATATATATATATATATATATATATATATATATATATATATATATATATAGAGTGTCCCATTTTAAAAAACGCAACCAAATATATACCAAAATTCCTGAGATAAAGAAAAATGTTCTGTACAGGGTGAGTCAACGATTGGATGAAGTAGGTTTGTGCCTTTTCGGAAATTAACAAAAAAACTATATTTATTATTTGATACAGTTTATTTTTACGCAGATTTTAAAAATATTTAGGACTCTACAGGGTGAGCCAAAAAACTAGGACAGCATAAAGTTGTATTTTTTTAAATAGAACACCCTATATACGAATCGTATTTTCGATTTAGCTTTTTATTAAGGGTTTACTATAACAAAACTTTATAGTTTCTGAGATAATTAAGTTTAAAGAAAAAAAGTCACATTTTCAAGCATCAATTCAATCCTAAAAAACGTTTTCAATTTTGTGACAAATATATTCAAATTTGGAATTTAGCAAGGCCAAGGACAAGTTAACATAATTTTTACCTAATATTTGCAATAAAAGCTACAGGGTGTTGAACACATCGGCTCAAATTTGAACAAGTTTAAATGAATAAATATCTTTTTTTTTAAATGGTACACCCTGTATATTTTCATGTTATTTAATAGAGTAATAAAAACCCTAAAAGTTTTGTTCAATATATCCTATACCTATTTATAATAGTTTTTGAGATATTTCAGTTTTTCTTATTTTCCATACTTTTTTACAGAAATAGTCTTCATTATCATAGTAGCCATGGCAAAAACAATGTAAAAGAACATTTTTCTGTGTGTCAAATTTATAACCGCAATCGCTTCTTTTGGTTTTTATGTAGTGTAGTTTGGTTTTTTTTGCATTCATCTTATATTGTAAAATGAATTTTCCAAAGAAAGAGTTAATAGATATGATTTATACAATAGGAGAGGCTCAAAAAAATTGCCTTCTTGCTCAAAGAATTTACAAAATGAAGTATTCTGATCGACGCCAGCCTAATACCCATACTTTTCAAAACTTAATGCAAAGATTTGATTCTTCTGGTACTGTTGATTATCCAAAACGTAAAGTGGTCAACAAACCAGTAACTAATGAAGAAAAAGAACTACAAGTATTCTTAAATGTTCAGGAAAATACTTATATTGGTAGCCGTCAGTTAGCAGTATTATGTGAAACATCACAATCCACCGCTAATCGTACTACCAAGAAATATAGGTATCATCCATATCACATGGAATTACACCAAGAATTGCATGGACAGGATTTTGAAAGTCGTGTAAACTTTTGTCGTACAATAAATGCGGAGATTCAATTAAATCCAAATTTATTATGCAAGGTAATGTTTAGTGATGAAGCTACTTTTAGAAGTAGCGGTGCCGTAAATAGACGCAAAATGCATTATTATGCCACAGAAAACCCATTTTGGATTAGAGAGGTGCAACATCAAAACCACTGGTCATTAAATGTTTGGTGTGGTATTCATCATAATCGAATTATTGGACCCTACTTTTTTAATGAACCACTAAATGACCATAGTTACCTGAACTTTCTACAAGAAGAACTACCCTAACTGCTTCAAGGTCTCGATAGGGATGAGCTCGACAGTATGTGGTTCCAGCACGATGGTGCGCCTCCGCATTACCATCGTGAAGTTCGTACGTTTTTGGACCAACAATATCCGCAAAAATGGATTGGACGTGGGGGTTTCATTGAGTGGCCACCAAGGTCTTGCGACATCACCCCATTAGATTTCTTCCTATGGGGTTATATTAACAATAAGGTGTATGTTAATCCACCAACAACAGTGGAAGATATGCGAAACAGGATTAGGGATACCTGTAGAACAATAACGCCACTAATTTTGTCCAGGGTCCGGGAAAATCTGCAAAAAAGACTAAATTTGTGCATTGCATAAGAGGGTCGTTTATTCGAACACTTATTAAAAAGAAATAATTAATCTCAGTATTTAATAGGTAATTTTTTTGTTTCAATTTAGTATAAAAGCAAATATGTATTTGCCTTGTCGTTATTGTAGTGTTAATTTTTTCACATTATGTTTAATTAAACTATTGCCGTTTTAATATAACGAATAATGTATTTCATCATATTTAACCACATTCTGTTTGTTTCTGTAGTTTCTTTTTATTATTTTACATGGCTACTATGATAATGAAGACTATTTCTGTAAAAAAGTATGGAAAATAAGAAAAACTGAAATATCTCAAAAACTATTATAAATAGGTATAGGATATATTGAACAAAACTTTTAGGGTTTTTATTACTCTATTAAATAACATGAAAATATACAGGGTGTACCATTGAAAAAAAAAGATATTTATTCATTTAAACTTGTTCAAATTTGAGCAGATGTGTTCAACACCCTGTAGCTTTTATTGCAAATATTAGGTAAAAATTATGTTAACTTGTCCTTGGCCTTGCTAAATTCCAAATTTGAATATATTTGTCACAAAATTGAAAACGTTATTTAGGATTGAATTGATGCTTGAAAATGTGACTTTTTTTCTTTAAACTTAATTATCTCAGAAACTATAAAGTTTTGTTATAATAAACCCTTAATAAAAAAGATTTAAAATTATAAGCTAAATCGAAAATACGATTCGTATATAGGGTGTTCTATTTAAAAAAAATACAACTTTATGCTGTCCTAGTTTTTTGGCTCACCCTGTAGAGTCCTAAATATTTTTAAAATCTGCATAAAAATAAACTATATCAAACAATAAATATAGTTTCTTTGTAAATTTCACCGAAAAGGCACAAACCTACTTCATTCAATCGTTGACTCACCCTGTACAAAGATTGTATGGTTCATTTTTTTAAATCGGAGCCCCCATTTTTTATTGAAAAAATGGAAAACGAGGAAAGCAACAGTATTAATAACACAGAAAGTACAAATCCCATCCAGAGGTCGTACGAATTTCAAATGTCCCTAAAGGGCAAGCCTTAGGTTAGCCAAGGTTTGATTTCTTAAAACTCGTGTGAGGTGATTCGTATTTAGCGACCTCAAAAACATAAAAACTGGTTCTAAGGAACAGACCGTCGATGATCCCTACTTGGTAATTTTAGGGGTGAGTTCCACTCGCCTAACAGCATTGGTGAAACGCTTAAAATATAAAGAACGTAAGCAAAAGTACACTATTATTACAGCGATTTTAGTTTTCCCTTTTTTAATGTTAGGTTAAGAAAATAAACTAATTAACATTTTTTCTCCGCTAATAATCATCAGAACACAGCAAACACCTGAGATAAAGAATTAAATTTAAATTATTCACTGTGTTGAATTTGTCGTGCCAGTACAAAATGTTAGTCATTTCTTTCTCGCTAATTAGCAATTAAAATAATTAGAGGTTTCTGACCTTCCCATGGTTTGTTTCATCATGAACACAGAATCGACTTAGTTCTTATTACCGATTGTTTAAAAAATATATTATTTTGTTATTTTCGATCCTAAATTTTCTTCTATATGTGTTTTCGTGAAAAATTTCGAAAAAAGAAATTCCTAATTATGGGCAACCCCATCATGTTCAGTTACATTTAAAACGATTTAAAAAAAAATAACATTTTGCCGATGACATCAAGCAGCAGAAAATGAGGATTTTTTAAATTTACATATTGCAGAAATGATTTTGTAAACAGACATAACTGTCATTTTTACGTAATTATCAACATAAATAGAGTAGTATCAATTTTTAGATAGGAATGGTGCATGATTTTGTAATTGGTCCATACTTTTTTGAAAATCGTGTGACCGGAGAAATTTTCTTAAATTTCTTAAGGTGCGATTTTGCACACTTGATCTAATATCTTCCCGATTTTTTAAGATTACAGTTCACTTCAGAGCAAATGCCAGGGAACATATCTGCCATTAATTTGTGTATCTGTCTAATAAAGGATGTTTTTATAGACGTATAAAACTTTAAGTTGGCAACACTTTTTTAACTGGCGGCCATTTTGTCAGCTGTTAAGTGATTTATTTTTAGTTTGGTTTGGCATTTCAACATGAATAGACTGACTCCTGAACAACGCTTCCAAATTGTGCAAATTTATTTTAAAAATCATGGTTCTGTTCGAAATACGTATCGCGCACTACGTCCATTTTACGGTCAACATAATCGTCCATCAGAACAATTCATTCGATTAACTATGGAACGTTTTCGCATCACGTTTACTCTAAATGATAATACGCATCCACAGAGATGTCGTACAGTGCGTACAGAAGAAGTCATTGCTATTGTAGAGCGTAGCGTAGAGGAAGACCCGAATCAGTCTATCCGCCATCGTGCACAGAAATTGAATATGTGTCCATTCACTTTATGGAAAATTTTGCGGAAAGATCTTAGTTTGCGTGCTTACAAAATCCAACTCGTGCAAGAATTGAAGCCACACGATCACCTAGCAAAGCGTAGATTCGGTGAATGGGCCCAAAACAAGATTGCCGTTGATCCCGATTTTCATAAGCGAATTTTGTTTAGCGATGAAGATCACTTTTGTTTGAATGGATACGTCAATAAACAAAACAGCGGTATTTGGAGTGAAGAGAATCCTCAAGTGTATGTTGAGACACCGTTACATCCAGAAAAACTGACTGTTTGGTGTGCTTTATAGGCTGGTGAAATCATTGGTCCGTACTTCTTTAAAAACGATGCTGGTCAGAACGTTACAGTCAATGGTGACCGCTATAGAGCCATGATTACTGACTTTTTCGTTCATCAATTGAACAACCATGATGTGCAGGAGCTGTGGTTTCAACAAGACGGCGCAACATGTCACACAGCTCGTGCCACAATTGATTTATTGAAGGAAACGTTTGGTAACCGCATAGTTTCACGTTTCGGACCCGTGAATTGGCCTCCAAGATCGTGCGACTTAACGCCGCTAGACTATTTTCTGTGGGGATATGTGAAGCCGCTAGTCTACGCCGATAAGCCCTAAACGATTGATCACTTGGAGGACAACATTCGCCGCGTTATTGCCGATATACGGCCACAAATGTTGGAAAAAGTCATCGAAAATTGGACCTCCAGACTAGACTACGTCCGAGCCAGCCGTGGCGGTCATATGCCAGAAGTCATATTTAAATTATAATGCCAGAAGGTTATCTTTCGAATAAACTGAATTTCAGTCAATTTAAAAAATTCATCTTTGTTTTATTCCATTTAAAAGTTCTATACCTTTATAAAAAAACACCCTTTAGTTGTTTTCTATTCTTATTCTTATTTTGAAAGTATTCCTATAGGTATCCTTCTTAACTGGATTGTGCATAATATTGAATTTTGGGAGTACGTCGCGTTTAATATTTTTCTAATAATTAAGACCGTAGTTTTAAAAATCTCTCGAAAAATTTTAACATTTTGAGAATTCACTCATTTTCTCTGCAACTGGCCAAACTTATGGTCATGTAAAATTACTAAAAAATAAAATCATCATTCCCGCTTTAAGTGTATCATAACTTCCATATTTGTAGGGTCAGTAAGACGATTCGTTTTGTTTTTAAGAGTCAGCGTTACTCCAGCATGGTAGTAATACCATTACTCGAATTTAATAACACAACGTTACCCGAATTTAGTAACACAGCGTTACTCCAATGTAGTAGCTGCACTTTTTTTAAAATAGTAACTTCGCTTTTTCTTAATATAAGTACTGTACCTATCTCCAATATTAACTACAGTTGCAGTCGATTGTGTTACATTTATTTTATTTTAGCCAAGACCATCCTGTAGTGACTGTAACCCGAGAACAAGTATCTTCGGGCTGATAAGTAGCAAAATTATTTAAATTTGTAAAAAAAAAAACATTAAAGTAATTTTGTCATGAACCAGTTTTAATTACGTTAATTCACGGTAATGTGAAGAAAATTGTAATTTTCTATGACAACTAATGTAACATTTGCTTTATTGTTTTTTCTACCACCAAGTGTCTTATTTTTTTTAAAATTAAACTTCATAGCTGAGAACACTCATCTCGAGTTTTATCTGGATAACTTGAAACAAGAGTCTATCTGTAGAGGTACATTTTACACTACAGTTACCAGTTTGTGAATTATAAGCTATAGATGGCGCCTTCAGTTTGATCTTTCGGAAGGAGTCACTTCAGGAAATTTAATCCTGCTAATTTATTACTGCCAAAACAACAAAGATAGCTAACACAACAAAAAAGATAGCTGATACTGTGAATTTTTGATGGAATGAAATTTAATTAATCAATACATATTCCATATTATTAACTGATTACCATTCATTTTAAGTAAAGCAAATTTATAATTGGAATGGGAGGCAAGGTTTATTTTGGTACACATATTGGTTTCTGATATTAAAATTTAAATCAATTACTGATTTCCGTCACAATATTTAAAATCTGAATAATTTAGCAACGTCACATTTTAAGAAAAAACAGTTTTAGAATTGCAGAGAGGATTCAAACAGACTCCCACTTCGAGAAGAAAATGTAGATCGTTCCGTAAAAAAAAAAATCAAAAAATGCGCCACGATTTTTGCAACCTCCTTGCAACCCAAGCAATATTCCGACAACTTTAAGATCTCCATTTATTTTCCAAGAATGATTGTTGTACTGAATTTCGAACAGATTTTTTAAATTAGCGCTTGTTCCTTTTATGTGGATGCCACGTGCTTAAGGAACAGATGAAAGATCATTGCCATTATGCAGTAAGACTGGTTTTACATTTAACTTTGAAGAATCAATTAATAGTCTCCATTCATTTGGTGAGTAGTCATAGCCTAAAATGTTCATAAGCCCCTCCACATCACTGCAATATATAAGACCACTTTCTTCTTTAAAAAAAGTCTACAAATTCAGCATCGCGTTGTCGAAACACTGAAATTTGTGAACGTGGATGAAGTAAAACCTGGGACCTGAGAGTTCACCTTGAGCTTTGGAGAAATTTAGGTCTCTAACTAAATCGTTTAGTTCACCTTGACGTATCAAATGTGGTCCATTTTTATTTACAGCAAAATCTTTTTCCTTCATTGGAGGTTGGGGAGGTGGGCAGTCTTCAGTATGAGAAATCGGTTTAGTTACTGACTCTGCATCAGGATATACAGTTTTATCTCTTGTCTCATAAGTATATCCCTTCAGTTTCGCTAAACAGAAATAACAGTCAGTCACATGAGCTTTTTGTTCCTTCCAAGTTACAGGTTTAAAAAAGGGCATTGATGGGTGAGTACCTATAAATCATCCTTTTAAATAACATGCCCATCTTAAGCGAAAATAACTAGGGGCCCAATGTTTATTAATAGACTCAGGAATTTTGAAAGCAAAATTCAACTCGTTAATGTTCTGTAGTAACGGTGTAGGCCGTTTTCGATTCGAACTTGAAGTAAACTGTCCACAAATAAAACAAAAGAGATGCGATGAATTTGAACAGTAATCTAAAATTAGAACCTATAAAAAGTAACTAAAACACCTGTCACAATTAACAAATACTAGAAATAGACCGCTGATACCTATAGTAGGTGTTGTAGCAATATTAAACATCAATAAACCCACAATATTGAATTGGAAATATATTGAGGTGAGGGTATATCATGTATCTACAAAATACCAGTCTTGTTTAAGTTAGTATGACCACACACAATTTTTTTTTCGATAAACTGTCAAAAATATGACAATTATATAGGTTATCATTTATTTAGATATTTCGATGTAATAGAATGTTTTTATTTTATTATTAACCGACTTCTAAAAGAAGGAGGTTCTCAATTCGTCGACTATCTATTTTTTTTTATGTATGTATACCGATTACTCCGGAACGGCTGCACCGATTTGAATGAAGTTTTTTACGTTATCTTCAGGAAGTTCCTGCGGTGGTCCCATATTTTTTTAGATAAAATTGGTGCAGTAAAATTCAAGATGGCGCTTACAATATGACGGCCAAAAAAATTGATTTTGTCCGATTTTCTCCAAAATTGGTACAAGGGAGTTTTTGTAGCCTCACATAACGAATCTGAAATTATTTTTAAAAAACTCAATATGGCGAATCCAATATGGCGAACAAAAACATCAACTTAGTCCGATTTTCACCAAAATTGGTACGGGAGAGTTTTCGGGGTCACACATGACGAATCTAAAATTATTTTTTAAAAAATCAATATGGCGTATTCAATATGGTGGATAAAAAATTAGTTTTATACGACTTTTTTCATAGTTGATATGATAGCAAATTACGAATTTGATATTATTTAAAAAAATAAATATGGCGGATCTAAGATGGAGGATTAAAGATTCTACATCTCTCGATTTTGCCTAAAGTCAGTATTGGGGGATTTTTGTTAGTCTTAATTACGAAATTAAAATATTTTTTGAAAAACTCAATCTGACGGATTCAATATGGTGTCCTAAAAATTTTACATTTTTCGACTTTTCCGAAACTGATATAGAGAGTTCTTGAGGGTGTAAATTATGAATTTAATAGTATTTTTTCTGGATTCAATATGGCGAACGCAATATAGCTGACTAAAAATTTTACATTTTTCAATTTTATTCAAATGTGGAACTGAATCGTTTTTGAGGATGTAAATAGCGAATATAAAATTATTTTAAGAAAATCTAATATGTCAGATGCAATATGAAAAAGAAATTTTAAATTTCCGGATTTCATCTAAAATTGGTACTAGGGGGCTTTGAAGAGTTTAGATTTAGATTAGATTAAGACATTAAAATTATTTTTTTCAAATTCAATATGGCGGATCCAATATAGTGGGTTGAAAATATGACCTTATTCACATTTTTTCAGATTTGGTATTAAGGGGTTGGGGGTGGTGTATTACGAATATGAAGTTAATATTTTACAACTATTAGGTTGATAAGATACAATATGGGGGACTACAGATTTTACATTTTCCGGTTTTATCTAAAATTAATATTGCGGGGTTCTTGGGACGTATACAAACTCAATATGTAATATAAAATATATCGGGCTCAGAAATTTACGTCTCAAATTCTTTAAATGTCAATATTGGAAGGTTTTGGGGCCTATATTACCAATCTAAAATTAATTTGAAATTGAAGATAGTGGATTTAATATGACAGACCAAATATTTGTTTGGCGCAATTTCATTGATATTTGGAGAACTCTAAGAATCAAAGAATTTTTAGTGGTTGATTTTAGGGTGATTTATAATTATGGATAAAATGGGTACGTTTTTGCCACCTTGGAGTCATAGCGAGGTACACTAATTTCGATTAGCACATAGTTCAAATAATTTATGAATATCATAATGAATTCAAAACTAAAAATCGAAAAATAAAATTTTTATAAAAAAATTGAACCGATTTCTAAAAGTGCGCTAAAAAGTGAAAAATAACTAGAAATTTTTATATGAAATTGAAATTCTTGAAGTCGGCGCCAAATTATTTCTAAATGAAATAAATAACTACTAATATATATAAATTATGGTAAGAAAGCAATTACAAATAAAGTATTTTTAATCTGTTGATGCGAATCACATTTTGTCAGGTATTAGTTTGGCTCCGACTTCAAAAATTTCAATTGTATATAAAAATTTCTAGTTATTTTTCACTTTTTAGCGCACTTTTAGAAGTCGGTTCAATTTTTTTATAAAAATTTTATTTTGTTAATACTTATTCATCAGAGATACTGAAAATATATAACTGGATTGACGGTAAAAAGTTATGTTGTCGAATGTTATTTTTAAATAAATAATTATTTATTATATTCCTCTCGGAATTTACTTGCAAGCCACCACTGACTAAAAATTGGTTCCATTTCTTACGCCAATTACCTCATCCACAACGCCGAGTATTACGTAATGCAATTTACTTAGCATCATTTTCAATTCTACAATCCTGTTTTAGAATGGGAATGCTAGGCACATGACCATTATTCTATTCGCATGAAGGACGTGCACCGTTGCATTTTATTTCTTTTTTAGTACGCGAACATGGGTGCCGGTAACAAAAGGGGTTGCCAACCCAGACGAATTACGAACAGGTGCTTGTATTACATGGTTTCACAATAAATTTTGTCTCAAATATTTTTAAAATGTACACATTTGGTAACTATAATCTATTCAAGAACTAGAAAGAGTAATAAAACTGTCACCGAAACCTCTGACGTACCTGCTCCAGTGCCGCAGGTAACTGAGGACTAATATAGATCTAATTATATTTAGTTATATTTAAATATTATAAGCTTGTATAAATTTACTACAACAATAAAATTTCCCATAGTTCAGTTTAATTTCTGTCAGTGAGCAAAGTACACCTTACAGTGCGTCCTTTTAGTGATTTATCTTGTTTGCGCTTGTTTTTATATATTATTTGAGATTACTGAGATACCCAAAAGATATGACTTGCAGCTCTATATTTATTCCAAAATAGCTAAACCACTGCATTTTTTCCTCAACGAAAAACTTACGATGAATGTTTACGATGCCGTAAGACATTAATATCCAGATTATAATGTTAAAAGCTCTGTTGAGATGTGTTCCAAAATGACAGGAGTTGGGAAATCTACTATTTACCGAATATTGAAGGAGAAAAAGACGACTGGAATTGTTAGTGCTCCCAAGCCACATTCGGTCACAAGAAGACGAAAACCCCGTTGGAGGAAGAGATGAAAACTGCAATAAGAAGAGTTGTTATGACAAACAGATCCCAACCGTCGACAAAATCCTAACTAAAATTAATGAAAATCGGGATTTACCTGAAATTAAAAGAACTGAGCTCAAAAAACTTAATTTTTGCTGGGAAAAACCAAATAGGAAATCTGTTCTTATAGATCGTCCGGAAAATGTCCGTTGAAGAAGGAAATATCTTCCTCAACTTACAAAATTAGTAATTTAACTGAACTTTTGAAAGATTCTTTTGAATAAAGTTACTGCAGAAAATTGGGAAAAATCCATATAATGAAGGAATAAAAGAAAATGTGAAAACTTAATCTCATGATCGGTGAGATAGAGGAACCAATCATAATTAATTTGAGGGAAGATAGCTTCACTGACTTTGATTACGAATTAGATACGTAATGTTTACCCGCGTAAACACAATTTATTATTTAAAATATTATTTTTGTTTTATTTTATTGTTTAATGTTCTTTATATATATTTTTATTTTTTATATATTTTTATTTTAGTGTGTCTCACTTTTTAATTTAATATATATTTTAGTTCAATTAGCAGTAATTTTTCTATTATCTTATTATTGTATTTGTATTTTTTTCTTAAGCGTGTAGAATTAACACGTTTGTTTTATTTTTTGGGGCTATCGGATTTTCATATTAAAAAGCAAATTAAATTAAGATGTAAGTGCAATAGAAATAAAAATAAGTAAGTGTAATTTTAACTATAACAAAAAATTAATTGCATTTGAATCCCGTTTTAAATTTTAATTGTAATTCTGCCGATGGTTTAAGAAATAAATAAACTGAAACGTCAAATGTCCTAAACATATTTTTAATTAATAATAAAATGACCGATAGCCCCAAAAATTTTTAACATTAGATGGCCGAATTTATTTTTTATAGATGTTTAACTCCTTGTATTTATGATAATCGGTATTTTTAAAGTATTTTAAATTATAACTTAAAATTTTTTGACACAATAAAGCTACGTTTTAGTCTGAATGTGTCTAAAACGGTTTCTATGCCAAAACTAAAAATAATAAAAATACAGTTGTGATTTCTGTTAAATGTGGCAAAATTATCTCTATCTTGTAATGCATGTAAATAATTAAAAAATCATTAGAAATAAAATTTTATTATAACAACTTAGTTCTATTTTGAGCTTATGACCGCAATAATATTCTATGCCATAAATACTCAGTGATAAAATAAACCTCCTTCCGACGCCTATGACAATGATTAAAATCCTTTTTAACATTTCACACTTCCAAATATCTATTGTTATCCAACGCAAATAATCCATTATGATAGAGTGGTATTTTTGATTACAAAATTTCAAACCCATTCCTATAAAAAATATAGGTGTCTAACAAATTTTGCCAAAGACACCGGACTAAAAAAACGCAGGTGGTTTGCGAAGAAAAAAAGGGTCAAAAATGATTTATTACTCTCTCTAGATCTTGAATAGACTATATAGAGGATGTTTAAGTAATGCATCAGGATACTGGGTGATTTTTAAATGGTAAAATAAAGGTAGTAGTAAAAAAAACTCGAAAACAATACTTCATGAGGTGTAACCTGTCAAAGTTCAATTTTTTTTTATTTTCTAAATCTTACGGTTAGTTTTTAACTTATCAAATTGATATTTGACACAGGGACAACGCTTAATAATTTCTAGTATTCTGTTATAAAAATGTTTCTCTACTGTGCCACCATATGTCACTTTAACTGAAATTAAAATTTTATTTTTCAAATCTTTTTTGTTTTTGACTATTATTCGAGAAAATGATCTGTCGTTTTAAAAGTGAAAGAACACCTAACTAAAAAGCTACTCATTCAAATTGGGTTGTTTTTGATTTTATTTATATTAAAAGTCTTTGATTTAGTTAAAAATATCATGATTATTTTGCTTTTTTTAGATTTCTACATAAAAGCCCATAGGCAGCAAGTCCTGACGATTTAATCATGTTTATTAAATGTATTTTATTATCGAGGAGAAATGCCCACGTAAATAATTCACTGAAGATTATGTTATTATTTTTATTTTTATTCTTTATATATTTTATATTTATATTTACTTTACTAAACTTATATTTTACAAGAAGATCATGTGCGTATTTTTCTGCTATCTTTATTATTATCAATAATAACCAATGCCAAAAAAAATGTTTTTATATTTAAAAAAATAAACCACTTTTTACTTATTCATTATTTAGCATAAATAACTGGAGTGTAAACTGTGTAGGTTTTCTATTACTTTTCACTTTTTCCTTCGCCAAATAAATTAAAGCATATTTTCCTTTTCTTTTTGCTCAGAATTTGTCTTTAGAAGTTTACCGACTCTTACTGCCAGAAAATTCTTGTTAGGACTCACTAACTTGTTTGTGCATAAATTGTTAAAAGGTAATAATGCATGCTCATTTTGTTATATTACTGTAGTGTATGTAGTTTTTATTCAAATATTTATTGTCGTTGAAATGGCTGTGTGGAAAGAACACTACATATGGCAATTTTATATTAAAAAAATAAATCCCAATAAATCTGGTTGTAGAAA
Source organism: Diaprepes abbreviatus (assembly GCA_034092305.1). NCBI lineage: Eukaryota > Metazoa > Arthropoda > Insecta > Coleoptera > Curculionidae > Diaprepes > Diaprepes abbreviatus. The sequence continues at coordinate 510,299 of JASJET010000307.1, forward strand.
AATGTATACAAATTTAATACATCTGCACACGCGTAAAGATTCGAAATGCTATCTACCCGTCGCACTAACGAGCATTTGGCCTCAAAAACCGGACAAAATTAATAACGTCGTTGTTTTTGACTCTAGACGTGTCAAAATCAGTATCCGGGGGTTTTTGAGGGCGCTAAGTTGATTTCTTTGATTATTTTACTAATCGGGTAAAAGAAGGCTGACTTATGGAAGGGAGGGGGAGGGGAGTAATATTAAAATAACGTAATGGTTACCGTTTTATATGTTTTCAGGTGCTCCGATTTCATTTCTGGCATTACTTTACCAATTGGGTGAAAGGTCGCTAACTTAGGGTGGAGAGGGAGAGGGGAGTAATATTAAAAAAACGTAATGGGTTTCGTTTTATATGTTTTTACTGCGATTTTATTTCTGGCATTATTTTACCAATCGGGTGAAGGGACGCTGACTTAGGGCGGGGAGGGGGAGGGGAGTAATATTAAAAAAACGTAATGGGTATCGTTTTATGTGTTGACTTAGGGCAATTGTACGTTTTCCCATAAAAAATCTATCTCAAGATAAAAATAAAGTCTCTTTACTGTGTGATCAAGTAGGTCCTGAAGCACAACTTCAACACTCGTCTCCGTAACTCGGATTGACTCTGGCTTTGGATAGCAGAGTTTCTTTACTTCTCTAATTAGAGTATACCAAGGAAATATACCCTTATTGGAATCGTGTAACAACTCCCACTGCCTCCTTGTAAAGTCACCTTCAATAAAGATTTGCAAAGCTTGTTCAGATGTGTAATTTTTCACTTTCGGTTTCTGAGCAGTATTTATTACCTTCCTGTAAAGTTTGGCTCTTGTTGGTGTTCAAGTTGCATCTAAGTTTAGAGGCCGCGGCATTTCCAGACATTCGTTGACTTACGCTGGCTGCATAGGAAAGCTCCTCAACAGGTACCTGTTCGCGGAGTTCTTTTGTATTTCGTCGTTTACTACGATCATGTAATTCTTGGAAATGCTTCCTTGTGCGTCCCGTAGAATTCGTGGCCCAGTTATGTACTGGTATTGATGTATTAAGCCATTTCTCGTTTTTTTCCAAAAATCTTTCTTCAATATAGTTAGATGATATCCATCTTTTCTTCAAATCACTATTAAAATGTTTTAAATCATGACTTAAGGTATGGTACTCGTTTTGGAGACATTTCATCATTTCGCAAAACTTATGTTCCATAAATGATACCTTATCTTCAAGTGTACTGGATGTGCTTTGTTTAAAGAGCATGTATATCATTTTATGATATACCTCAATAACATTTGATGTAAAATTTGTACCTATAGGAAAAAAAATATGTGTGTAAGTAAAAAATAGCCAAAATTATTGCAAAAAATTGGAACTCAAAGCGGTTTTTTTAAGAGGTGAAAACATGTGGAAAATGTTTTGACTGTTATGATATGGTTAATGTCTATAGTTTATTATAAAAAAAGAATTATAGCCCGACCTAGCTCGGAACATTTTCAAAAACACTAAATAGTTAAGAAGAAAAACAAAAAAATAGAAAATTTTCTTGCATATTGTTTTAGGTCCATAAGAATACTAAACAGTCATTATATTTTTAAATAATATATATTAAAATTAAATACATACTTTATTCTTCAGATTCCATCAAAAAAAAATTTTTTTTAATATTCACTTTACAAAATACCAAACACCAAACACAAGTCTGAAAAAATCTATCAAAACGAATGCGTGCGTATTGAACTAAGCTTAGATTGCAATTAACTGTGCTGAGCGTAGCTGCGTGGAGAGGCTACTTTATCATATTTTTATGATAGTACGGTTACTCAAGTATACAAAAAAAATAATTTCGATGATTACTTGTATAGTTTGCATTTCTCCTTTTTGTCCGGTTTTTGAGGACAAATGTTCGTTAGTGCGTCGCGTAACATATTACATTATTATGTTCAGTTACATGTGTGGATGCTACTTTCTCATAATATGTGTTTTAAACTCGGAATTGGGTTATTTGTTAAATCAAACTAGTAGATTTTTATCACTGCTATAAAAGTGCAATATGTCATTACTCCGTAACATCCTTTGACAGCTCGCTAGTTTACCGACAAGTGTACAAATTTAATACGACATCTGCACACGCGTAAAGGTTTTAAATGCCCTCTATCCGGCACGTAACCTCTTGTGTTATAAGATTGGGTTACAGGAGTGGATGCGATTTTCACGTAACATGTGTTTTAAACTCGGAATTGGGTCATTTATGAAATCAAACTGGTAGGTTTTTTTATAACTACTAAAAGAGAAAATATGTCTGTACGTCCGAGCCCAAATATGGTTTTAATATGTAATGTATTGATTTAAAATTAACGGATATCCGGACTATTATGTAGTTGGCCTAAACTACCCGTAATAACTGTACTTGTTGTTTAAAACTTGATTTAAAAAAAAAAACGAGTTAAAAAAATTTTAATCTTCACAAAGCCAGAGAGAAATAGCAGACTATAAGCCGCTTTTGTTAAAAATAATTTTCTTCTGAAGTTAAGAAAAGCCCATTTGGGCAAAAACCTCGATAAAACCGCATAACAGGTGTCAAATATATTTTTTAATTGAATTTCTGCGTAGGCAATGGTTTCAAAAATCATCGCCCGTCCTCATTTTTAAGCTAGAATGTGTCAGTAATAATTAATTAAGGTAAAAAATGCCTGTCCGCCCCACCGTAGCCAATCTATCTTAATTTACAGCAAATTTTATTTAGATTTTTATCCTTTTTTTGTACAACGTAATATTAATTAAAATGTTTTGTTCTTTACGTTGCTATCAGGGGTAGACCATGAATTAAACGTCAGAAACGGCTTTAAATAGGCTTATCTATGTATTGATGTAAAATTTTACATTATCTAAATTAACTAACCCGAACTAATTTAAAATAAACATTTGTTTGAAAGCTGTAAACGATGTTGAAGATTGTTTTGCCTGCTACACTGGCATTTAAGGGCGCAAAACCTCACAATCAAGTAAAAAAGAAAGATTAACTAATATCAAAAAAGTTACAGAGTACAGTTGAAGGCTGCTAACAGCACCAGCGAGCAAAAATGCCAGAGAGTAGGGGTGAGTATTCAGGGCGCCACTGCATCTAACGCTAGGCTGAATGCAGAAACCTTCTACGAAGTCGTTAGGAACTAGCTGTCAACTTTACTCCCTAAAGGTTAGCAAGCACAATAAAAAAATACAAACACAGGTAACATGTGAGACAAATAAAACTCGGTATATATAGTAATAGTAAACATCTATAATTAAAATATAAGAGTGGGGTTGTAGCGTAAGCTAGATGTGTTATTATAAAAAAAAAACTCCCCATTAAATTCACAACACAAAGAATAAATTCAATCATATATGTTTTAACACTCAAAATAGCCTATTGGCTCTAAAAACATAAAGCAAACCCGTTCATTTTATGATCATACGATAGTATGCCGGTTTATTACACAACGCCTTACAATGATAAAGAATAAAATAGATCGTTACTAATAAATAAAAGTCGTCTCACAAATGGTGAGATTGCTAATTATTTGGTTTCTCTGCTTAACGGCTCTATCTTAACATTAGCAGGTACTGGCAGAACACGAATAGTAATAACCAGTAATAAAACGCCTCGTAGGGAGGACTCCAATAATAATTAAATCTGTAGGGTGGATACCAGTACTAATATAACCAGTAGAGTAGACCCCGCTGTTATTGGGGGGACTAACAGAATTCCTTCGTTGACAAGTGCGAACTGCCTCCAAGTTTATTCCGATAAAAACAGCACACAACGCCTACCAGGCGAAAAGATATTGCAACTCAACGATTACCGGGACAAATCAATCGACTTTCCAGCCTCAAATCCAAGAGAGTGGTCCATATAAAATGGGATGGAAGTCTTCAGTTTCCTTAAGCCGCAACAACAGAATATACTGAATGTCAAGGCAAAATGACCTCCATTTATAACCAAAAATCTGCCTGGGCACAACACGCTTGTTTTTTAAGCATCAGAAGAAATTTTAAAGGGATAAAATGACAGTTCAAAAATGATCATGAACAATAATAGTGGGCTTAAACAGGTTTATTAATTAATTAATCTTTAGCATTTTCGACTCTAAATAAGATAGACACCCATCAATTATTTTTTTAAAATTAGGAAATATATATTTTCCGCCAGGCATTACCGACACAAAATAAGTTACCCGTCCAATCTTCCTCCAAAAAGAAAAAGAAAACAGAAATGTATGCAACCCAACCTAAAACTCCTTAAAAGAATATCCAGTTCGTGGAGTAAAGTTGCCTATATATCAACTCGAAAGTGGCAAATAACCTAACCTAATCATAATATAAATGAAATCTACACAATTATTCAAAATAATTCCAGGAAAATTGCCCTAAGAAAGGATAAAAGTAATTACACTCGAATAGTAGGCAGGAAAACCGAGACCTTACTAAGAAAAAAAAGGTAACAGTAAATTCATTATTTAAATAAATAAACAACCTAGCACATTGTAGTAGAATATCGGCATAATGGTCAAACTACAAATAAAATTAACTTGAACCGTATTTTATAGTGTAAGAGTATGGGTAAATTTCATAAAGATAAAGAAACAATCAAGATGGGAAAAAAATTTGCTAGGAAGTAGAACTAAGATGGTGCGTAATATAGTAAAACCAAAAATGCAACGACTAATATGCTTTTATTCAAAGGATTTATAAGAAATGCTTAAGGGAAATGATACTGTATTGCCCAAAACGTGACTATTTGCAAAAATAAGGTAAAATTAAACAAATTAACCATATTAAGCTTAAGCTTAAATTTGAACCGTGACATGTTTTAAATGTACGAGCTTATAGATGAACTGTGTCCACTGAACGTAAAGTTTCGCTTCACTGTACACACCTCAACGATTTAATGTTACAAAGCATAGATTGCCAGGTATCTCAACACTGGGTTTAATAAAAATTCTATTATTTTTAATGTAAGCTGCTTCTATAAATTTACTCTTTTTCATGTTGGGTTCCATAATACTGCTGCAGCTTCTGACCATTTTATATGGCTTGGTTTATACCAGGCGAGTTCTGAAATACCAGATTTCTGTAAGAGTTCCATGTTCCTTAATTCTAGTGGGCGTTTGTGTTTCTTAATATACATTTCACCACACCCACATGGAACTCTGTGAACACATGCTTTCTTACCAACGCTTTTAGGTTTTGTTTTTGTTAAATAAGCTTTGAGAATATTTTCCAATTTGAAGGCTGTTTTAATCTTATAACTGCTGGCAATTTATCTCATTTTCTTAAAAGTTCCTTAGTATGCGGTATTGTAAAGAAGGAATGTGTTTCTTGCTCTCCAGAGGTATGTGTTGTAAGGTTATTTATGACACTGCCTATAAATTTTACACGATAATCACTCTGTTGTATATCTGACTTAATTCTATATAACCCTTATTTTTCAAGTGTATCTGCATTGTTACATATAGTATTACACGACTATAGATTTCTTGCTTGGAATAGTGAATGGAAAGAAGGGTCATCGTCCCCATACATAAGAAAGATGACAAGATGAAATGCGCCAACTATCGAGGCATTACTCTGCTTAATACGGCCTATAAGGTACTCGCAATTGTACTCTTAAGAAAACTTAAACCCTATGCAGAGGAAACTATAGGGGACTATAAGTGTGCTTTAAGGGGCGGTAGCTCCACCGTAGATCAAATATTTACCATTAGACAGTTAATGGAAAAATGCTAGGAATTCAATCGACACCTGAATCAACTATTTGTGGATTTTAGACAGGCGTACGACACCATCCATAGCGTTAAATTGTGGCAAGCAATGGAGGAACTTGGCTTCCCAAAGAAATTAATCAGACTAACCCAGGTATGTGTTGGAAGCTCAAAGAGCAAAGTGAGAATTGGACAAGACCTTTCAGAGGGTAACGCTATATCTCCGTTGCTTTTTAATGTAGCTCTAGAATACGTCAGCAGAAAGGCGAAAATCCAACCGCCAACAGCGATGTTTTATCATAACGGTCCCAACTTACTTTTGGCTTTTGCAGATAATATAGACATTGTGGGAAACAGCACGCTGGATATTAAGACATCAATAACTTCGAAAAAAGTGCGAGTAGCATTGGGCTTAAAATTAACGAAGAGAAAACTAAATATCTGTATTCCACTAGAAACAACCAACACAGAGACAGACTAGGCCAAAACATCACAATGGGGGACTATAACTTTGAACGCGTCAAAGAGTTCAAATATCTGGGAACGATGCTTACTGAAAATACTGACGGAACGACAGAAATTAACTGTAGAATCCAAGCAGGTAATAGGTACCTATACGCAGTACAAGACCTCCTAAAATCCAAGTTAACAACAAGACGTACCAAGATAAACATATACAAAACAATAATAAGACCTGTAGTGATGTATGGGTGCGAAGCTTGGACATTAACAGTAACAAATGAGGAACGGCTTCAAGTCTTCGAAAGAAGAATTTTTAGAAAAATACATGGCCCAACAGTGGATGCAACAACAGGACGATATAGAATCCGTACCTATAAAGAACTGGAGGATCTATATGAAGACACTAATATTGTACGAGAAATAAAATCTAAGCGATTGCAGTGGGCGGGACACGTGAGACGACTACCACATAGTCGCACAATCAAACTCGCGTGGGAGGAAGCACCGGTAGAGAAAAGACCAGTGGGACGCCCTCGCCTCCGATGGAAAGACAATATTGCCAAAGATCTAAAGGCAATGAATATTGATAATCCGCTAGACGCCATGGCAGACAGGCAGCAATGGAGGAGTATTGTGAAGTCGGCAAAGACCCACCCAGGGTTTTAAGCCATGGAGTAGTAGTAGTAGTAATAGTTAGGCCAAGTTCTCCTATAAACTTACATAGCAGGTAACAGGTTGAACCTACTTAAGGCGACTATGAAACAACTATAAATTAATTCTTTAAGAAAAACGATAAGTAGGCGACCAATAATAATTAACGTTTCTACTCGTACAGAAACGCCATATATCAATTTAAAATGTTGTCAATGTATACGCTTTTAATTTACAATCAATATTTACTTAAAAAGTTGCCATATGTTGCTTTTCGAACCTGCTATAAAACGCGATAAATTCATAATATGGCGAGAATTTCAATTTTATCTAACTTAAGATGAGGGTTGTCATTTTTGAAATATATTTATTGTGCTTATTTTTCATAATTCCATAAATTACTGAATTCCTTGAGTAGATACACATACACACGAATTAAACGATGTAATCTTGAGGTAATAAAATGCAAAAAGTGTAGTGTAAATACATGACATTCCTACAGATCGCGGGCGTCTCACGAGGAAGGTACCTGGAAGTATCCGACTCCGATTTTAATGAAACTTCAATATGTTGTTGAGAGTACAAAAATAAGGGACACGTATTTTTTTTATCTGCGAAGATTCATTTTAACAGTATTTTTGAAATATCTCAAGTTTTAAGTAAGATTATTTTTTATAAGGGTAAACCATCCATTCGCGCCCGTAATTTAACTCTAAAAATTACGAAAGCACGCCGCACCAAACAAATGGAAATTGGATCCCGGTCAAATTCGTTGAAAATTCAGTATGTTGTAGGTCTAGATGTTCTGATCAAAAGTTCCTTTGGGCACAAAGTCCAAAAGTTAATAGTTTTCGAGATCAGGGCGATGGTAAGGCGTAAGGGTCAATTTTCTCTATCTATCTCTTTTTCTCTCTCTCTCCCTATCTTGTGAACTTGTTTGGCTAACATAAGCGAATGTAAATGTACAATACATATTCTATGAATAAATAAATATATATATATATATATATATATATATATATATATATATATATATATATATATATATATATATATATATATACATATATATATATATATATATATATATATATATATATATATATATGAATGGTTTAGTCATCCCGGGTTTTAACTCGTTCGTAAAGTGGCGAACCGCACTTGAGAATGCCAAATGAGATTTTGACGAAACGTCGATTTTTCGAACAAACGGATTGAAACCCGGAATATATATATATATATATATATATATATATATATATATATATATATATATATATATATATATATGAAGTAAAATGCTAACAGTAAATGCAAACTTCTCTCCATCATATCCTTTCTGTGTTAGAGGTTGCACAGTTAGAACAAATTGTTATAAAATGCAAATCCTATTCCACCACCATCGAGATGATGGCCTACCTGTACCACCATACCGAGAAGAAAGTCAAAACTTACCCTTGTTTGACTTTCTTCTCGGTATGGTGGTACAGGTAGGCCATCATCTCGATGGTGGTGGAATAGGATAAATTGCGTTTTATAACAATTTGTCCTAACTGTGCAACCTCTAACACAGAAAGGATATGATGGGGAGAGGTTTGCATTTACTGTTCGCATTTTGCTTCATTCATACACGGAGCTGCATATAGTTGTACGTTTGCCGAATGTCACACGGAGGAATCCGTGAAATCCGCATAAACATATATACGCCATCCGGCGGGAGGTCGGAGGAGCCTAGTTCAGTATTTGCATGCTTCCTTCCAATCTGTCCTTTGCACTGCCAGGTGCATGTCGGTACCCTGATGAGTCTAGTAGAGACGAAACATGTACCTCTGCCGTATCACTGTGGCGGGGAGGGTAAGTTTTGACTTTCTTCTGGGTATGGTGGTACAGGTAGGCCATCATCTCGATGGTGGTGGAATAGGATAAATTGCGTTTTATAACAATTTGTTCTAACTGTGCAACCTCTAACACAGAAAGGATATGATGGAGAGAAGTTTGCATTTACTGTTCGCATTTTACTTCATTCATACGCGGAGCTGCATATAGTTGTACGTTTGCTGAATGTGATTTCAGCACTACAACGGCATAATGTGGATATATCCACTGCTATTGCATCTCACACGGAGGAATCCGTGAAATCCGCATAAACATATATACGCCATCCGGCAGGAGGTCGGAGAAGCCGCGTTCAGTTTTTGCATGCTTCCTTCCAATCTGTCCTTTGCACTGCCAAGTGCATGTCGGTGCCCTGATGAGTCTAGTAGAGACGAAACATGTACCTCTGCCGTATCACTGTGGCGGGGAGGGTAAGTTTTGACTTTCTTCTCGGTATGGTGGTACAGGTAGGCCATCATCTCGATGGTGGTGGAATAGGATAAATTGCGTTTTATAACAATTTGTTCTAACTGTGCAACCTCTAACACAGAAAGGATATGATGGAGAGAAGTTTGCATTTACTGTTCGCATTTTACTTCATTCATACGCGGAGCTGCATATGGTTGTACGTTTGCTGAATGTGATTTCAGCACTACAACGGCATAATGTGGATATATCCACTGCTATTGCATCTCACACGGAGGAATCCGTAAAATCCGCATAAACATATATATATATATATATATATATATATATATATATATATATATATATAATGTGTGTATATGCAGAGTAAAACATTGCAAACTACGTACCAAAATATTGAAATCGCATAATCAAAAAAAAACATTTCAATCGATAGGTTTAGGATAATGAAGGAGATCACCAATTGTAGTCTTGACTATGATCAAGGGTCAAGGTCAAACATTGACGAGATGTCATTTTTTATGGAAAAACTTCTCCATAAGAAGTAGCTTTAAAAGAATAAAAAAAAATTTCTGAGATATTTTTCGATTTTCGTAATATTTGAACCTTATATGACCTTGAGGTCAATGGTCAAGATGAGGCTTGTAATTTGAATGATTTTTTGAATGCAAAAGTCTATTTTTAACTCCTTTTTTTGGTAGTTTTCTTATTCATGGTGGATCGGCAGCAACTCATTTCTCTGATCTCGAAAACTATAAACTTTTGGACTTTGTGACCATAGGAACTTTTGATCAGGACGTCTAGACCTACAACAAACGGAATTTTCAACGAATTTGACCGGGGTCCAATTTCCATTTGGTTGGTGCGCGGGGTCCTTTAATATAATTGTTTGAAAATATATCATAAGTAACTTAAGTAGCCGTCTTTCGGGGTTTCTAAAAATAAACTAGTAAAAGAGGGTGAGTCACCTCCAAATACTTTATTTTAATATATCAAGTTCTAATTAAGGTAACTCTATAAAACCAAATGAAAATTATTTGTTATTCGAAATGATATTAAACTATGGTATTTTCCTTCCCAAGTATATCATCCCGTATTTTTTATTAGGGTAAACCATATATTTGCGCACGTAATTTACGTGTAAAAATTACGAAATTTAATGAAATTGTTTCGAAAATATTTTTCCCATGAATACCATAAGTCACGTAAGTTGTCGTGTTTCAGGCTTCCTAAAAATAAACTAGTAAAAGAGGGTGAGCCACCCTAAAATGTTTTTTTACATCTTACATCTAATTGAGATAAAATTGCGAAACAAATTGGAAATTACTTGTTATTTGAAATGAAGTTAACCTATAGTATTTTCACCCTCAAGGATATCATTTGAAGTATGCCATTTCATACATGTATAATTATTCTTAAAATAACCAAATTTCAGTTGATATCAACGTTACAGAGCTTACTGACATTTTTCCTTTTAATAAGAAAATATAAACCCGTTTCATTGGCTAAGCATTCATGACTGTAAATTATTATAATTTATGACAAATAATGATTTCTAATACTATGACGTTCATTTAAAAAAAAATCTGACAATTTTAAGAATAACAATATATCTCTGAAATGACGGTTCACTTTTATAAAAAGGAATAATAGCCTTGAGATTGAAAATACCATAGTTTAACATCATTGCGAATAACAAGTAATTTTAATTTTGTTTTGTAGATATATCTTAATTAAAAATGGAGATATTAAAGAAAACGTGTTTGGTGGTAGCTCACCCTCTTTTACAAGTTAATTTTTGGAAATTCCCGAAATACGTCAACTTAAGTTACTTATTGTATTTGTAAAAAATTTATCAACAAATTTGGTTTAATTTCGTAATGTCCAAAATTAAATTATGTAAATGAATTACAAAATTAACCCTCATAAAAAGTAAGGGATGATATCTATGGGGTGAAAACAATATGGTATAACCTCACTTCAACTAACAAATAATTTCCACTTCGTTTTGTAAAGATATCTCAATAAGAAAGTGAAAATTTGAAAAAAGTGTTTTTGGGGGTGACTCACCCTCTTTTCCTACTTGATTTTTGGAAAACTCAGAACATGTCAACTTGAGTTAATTATGGCATTTGTGAAAAAAATACTTTGAAACAATTCCATTAAATTTCGTATCTTTTAGAATTAAATTACGTGCCCAAATAGAGATGCTTTACCATTAAAGAAATAAAGAATAATATGTTTAGGGGTGAAAATACCATAATTCAACATCATTTCAAATAACAAGTAATTTCCATTTTTAACCGACTTCTATAAGAAGGAGGTTCTCAATTCGTCGACTATGTATTTTTTTTTTATGTATGTACACCGATTACTCCGGAACGGCTGCACCGATTTGAATGAAATTTTTTACGTTATGTAAAGGAAGTTGCTGCGGTGGTCCCGTATTTTTTTAGATGATATTGGTGCAGTAAAATCCAAGATGGCGCTTACAATATGGCGGCCAAAAAAATTAATTTTGTCCGATATTCTCCAAAATTGGTATAGGGTTGTATCCAAAGAATCTGGAATTATTTTTAAAAAATTCAAAATGGCGGATCCAATATGGCGGACAAAAAAATTTAATTTAGTCCAATTTTCTCCGAATTTGGTGTGGGGGAGTTTTCGAGGTTGCACATAACGAATCTGATATTACTTTTAAAAAATTCAATATGGCGAATCCAATATGGCCGACAAAAAAATTAATTTTGTCCGATTTTCTCCAAAATTGGTACAGGGGAGTTTTCGGGGTCGCATATGACGTATCTAAAATAATTTTTTAAAAATTCAATTTGGCGGATTCAATATGGCCGAAAAAAAAATAGTTTTTGTCCGATTTTCTCCAAAATTGGTACGGGGGAGTTTTCGGAGTCGCATATGACGAATCAAAAATAATTTTTAAAAAATTCAATATGGCGGATCCAATATGGCGGACGAAAAAATCAGTTTTGTCCTATTTTCTCTAAAATTGGTATGGGGAAGTTTTCGGAGCCTCACATAAAGAATCAGAAATTACTTGAAAAAAACTCAATATGGCGGATTCAATATCGCGGACAAAAAAATCAATTTTGTCCGATTTTCACCAAAATTGTTACCGGAAAGTTTTCGGGGTCACACATGGCGAATCTAAAATTATTTTAAAAAAATTCAATATGGCGTATCTAATATGGTAGATAAAAAATTAAACTATTTTCTTTAAATATCGATATTGGAAGGTTTTGGGGCCTATATTACCAATCTAAAATTAATTTGAAATTTAAGATAGTGGATTTTCTATGACAGACTAAATATTCGTTTGACCCAATTTGATTGGTATTTGGAAAACTCTAAGAACTAAAGAATTTTTAGTGGTTCATTATAGGGTGATTTACAACTTTGGATAAAATGGGTACTTTTTTGCCAGTTTGGAGTCATTGCGAGGTATACTAATCTCGATTAGTACTTAGTTCAAATAATTTATGAATATCATAGTGAATTCTAAAACTAAAAATAGAAAAATAAAATTTTTATAAAAAAATTGAACCGACTTCTAAAAGTGCGCTAAAAAGTGAAAAATAACCATAAATTTTTATATGAAATTGAACTTTTTGAAGTCGGCGCCAAATTAATTATACACGAAATAAATATCTACTAATATATACAAATTATGGTAAAAAAGCAATTACAAATAATGTATTTTGAATCTATTTATGCAAATCACATTTTGTCAGGTATTAGTTTGGCGCCGATTTCAAAAAGTTCAATTTCATATAAAAATTTATGGTTATTTTTCACTTTTTAGCGCACTTTTAGAAGTCGGTTCAATTTTTTTATAAAAATTTTATGTTTTGTAAAGATATCTCAATTAGAACTTGAAATTTAAAAAGACGTAATTGAGGATGGCTCATCCACTTTTACTAATTTGTAATTTTTAGATTTAAATTAAGTACGAAAATATATGGTTTACCCTAATAAAAAATAAGGGATGATATCCTTTGAGGTGAAAATACCACAGTTTAACATGATTTCGAATAACAATTAACTTTCATTTGGTTTTGTAAAAATATCTCACTTAGAATCTGAGATATTTCAAAAATACTGTTTTTTAGGGATGAATTTTGAAATATTCCGGTCACTGATTTTGCCTCTTCAGTGCACACACCCAAACAAAAAACCGGTTTAATCATTTTTTTTTTTTCAAAATAGTTTTGATCATGAAAATTGCTGCTCCTGTAGTGTAGGTTTTTAGTGATTTTGCAAAAATCATATATCTTCTTAAATGAAATTCTTAAAAATACATCTAACATAGACCAGCAATACTGCAGCGAAAGAAATCAATTTTATTCTTCTTAAAAGTTAATTTTCCACATCATTTGCCAGATCATTAATTCTCCGCAACACTTGTGTTTTGATAAGGGAAGAGGTAAATTTTCTTTGCCGCTCTTTTTCCAAGCATACACTTTGTGATGCTAAAGACATCACACGATCCATTCAAATTTTCTGCCACTATATGTGCTTGTCCAGATCTTGCATTTCTGTAATTAACTTGAAATGATGGCTTGAAAGCCATTTTACTAAAGGGTGTTTTTTTATAGAGATATCGAACTTTTAAATGGAATAAAACAAAGATGAATTTTTAAATTGACATGAAATTTACTTTATTCGAAAGATAACCTTCTGGCATTATAATTTAAATATGACTTCTGGCATATGACCGCCACGGCTGGCTCGGACGTAGTCTAATCTGGAGGTCCAATTTTCGATGACTTTTTCCAACATTTGTGGCCGTATATCGGCATTAACGCGGCGAATGTTGTCCTCCAAGTGATCAATCGTTTCGGGCCTATCGGCGTAGACTAGCGACTTTACATATCCCCACAGAAAATAGTCTAGCAGCGTTAAGTCGCACGATCTTGGAAGCCAATACACGGGTCCGAAACGTGAAACTATGCGGTTACCAAACGTTTCCTTCAATAAATCAATTGTGGCATGAGCTGTGTGACATGTTGCGCCGTCTTGTTGAAACCACAGCTCCTGCACATCATGGCTGTTCAATTGATGAACGAAAAAGTCAGTAATCATGGCTCTATAGCGGTCACCATTGACTGTAACGTTCTGACCAGCATCGTTTTTAAAGAAGTACGGACCAATGATTCCACCAGCCTATAAAGCACACCAAACAGTCAGTTTTTCTGGATGTAACAGTGTCTCAACATACACTTGAGGATTATCATCACTCAAAATACGGCAGTTTTGTTTATTGACGTATCCATTCAAACAAAACTGAGCTTCATCGCTAAACAAAATTCGCTTATGAAAATCGGGATCAACGGCAATCTTGTTTTGGGCCCATTCACCGAATCTACGCCTTGCTAGGTGATCGTGTGGCTTCAATTCTTGCACGAGTTGGATTTTGTAAGCACGCAAACCAAGATCTTTCCGCAAAATCTTCCATAAAGTGAATGGACACATATCCAATTCCTGTGCACGATGGCGGATAGACTAATTCGGGTCTTCCTCTACGCTACCCTCTACAGCAGCAATGACTTCATCTGTACGCACTGTACGACGTCTCTGTGGATGCGTATTATCATTTAGAGGAAACGTGGTACGAAAACGTTCCATAGTTAATCGAATTAATTGATCTGATGGACGATTATGTTGACCGTAAAATGGACGTAGTGCGCGATACGTATTTCGAACAGAACCATGATTTTCCAAATAAATTTGCACAATTTGGAAGCGTTGTTCAGGCGTCAGTCTATTCATGTTGAAATGCCAAACCAAACTAAACATAAATCACTTGACAGCTGACAAAATGGCCGCCAGTTAAAAAAGTGTTGCAAACTTAAAGTTCTATACCTCTATAAAAAAACACCCTTTATATCTTTACCTTCACTCTGGCGATACAATGACTCACTACAACTTTCATGCTGTGTTGGTTCCAAACCAAATCAGGGAGTGAAATAGCAATCGACTGCTCGTCCAGATTTTCCTGACTTGACAAAACTACCCGTTTTAACTAACGATCTATCATACATTTACGGAACAATAGTTATTCACTTTCACGTTCGACGTCCGCACGTGCTATTTGTAAAGGTATTTGTTGTAATTTATTAACACAAGAAAAAATCACCAGAAATGGATAGTTTTACAAGTGGACCCTGGGGGTTGGGACCTCGTATATTCAGGCGCGGATCCAAGGGGGGGGGGGGGGGGGGGGGAGGCGGTCCCCCCCAAGAGCTTTCAGTTCAGGAAAATAGACCCGATTTTGCCAGTTATGCTATAGTTTATTCAAGAACTAGAGAGAGTAATAAATCTTTTTTAACCTTTTTTTCTTCGCAAACCATCTGCAGAACTAAAATTAAACACTAAAAAGGGATTGAAATGTAATTTATTTTTATAAGTTACAGAAAATTTAAATAATAAATTGTGTTTACGCTGGTAAAAATTAAATATCTAATTCGTAATCAAAATCAGTGAACCTATCTTCGCTCAAATTAATTATAATTGGATCTTCTATCTCACCGATCATGAGATGGAGTTTTCACATTTTCTTTTATGCTTTTATTATATAGATTATTCCCAATTTTCTGCACTAACTTTATTCAAAAAGTCTTTCAAAAGTTCAGTTAAATTACTAATTTTGTAAGTTGTAATATTTCTAGCAACTCTACCTTTTACTTGAGAGAGATACTTCCTTCTCCAACGGACATATTCCAAACGATCTATAAGAACAGGTTTCCTATCTGCTTTTTTCCAGCAAAAATTAAGATCTCTTAGCAATTTCCAGAGCTCAGTTTTTTTAATTTCAGTTAAATCCCGATCTTCATCGATTTTACTTAGAATTTTGTCAACGGTTGGGATCTGCTTCTCATAATAAAATGTGTGTACAACTTCTTTTATTGCAGTTTACATTTCTTGCAACGAGGTTTTTCGTCTGCCCCTGATCGAATGTAGCTTGGGAGTACTAACAATTCCAGTCGTTTTTTTCATTCAGTATTGAGCAGTAGATTTTCCAACTCCTGTCATGTTGGAACACAACTCAATAGAGTTTTTAACATTATTATCTAGATATTGATATCTTAAGGCATCATAAACATTCATCGTAATAAGTTAATGCCCTGGTTTTAATGATTTTGGAAGCCATATCTTTTGGGTATCTCACTAATCTCAAATAATATGTAAAAACAAGCACAGACAAGATAAATTACTAAGGACACACTGTAAGGTGTACTTTGCTCACTGATAGAAATTAAATTGAACTACCAGAAATTTTATTGTAGCAGTAAATTTATAAAAGTTTATAATGTTTAAATATAATTAGATTTACGGCAGTCCTCAGATACCTGCGGCACTGGAACAGGTACGTTGGAGGTTTCGATAACAGTTTTATTACTCTCTCTAGTTCTTGAATAGAGTATAGGAATGTGTATGCTTGCGATCGCCCCTCCCCTACCCAAAAGCTTTGAGTTCAGGAAAATACAACCGATTCTGAATTTTAAATTAGGAATGTGTATGCTGCTGGCACTCCAGTTGACAACTTGTTTTTCTTACGATCCCCCCCCCCAAGAGCATTGAATTCAGGAAAATAGACCCGATTCTGCCTCTTATACTAGGAATGTGTATGCTGCTCGCATCCTCCCTCCCTGTCGGCAACTTGTTTTTTCTTGTGATCGCCCCCCCCCCCTCTCCAATAGCTTCAAATTCCTGAAAAATAGACCCGACCCTGCCTTTTACACTAGAAATGGGAATGTTGCTGGTGTCTCCCCCCCCCCCCCCATCGACAACTTGCTTTCGCTTGCCATACTGCCCTTTTGTGATATCACCGCCCCCCCCCCCCAAAGGAGAGAGGCTGAATTCGCCCCTGCGTATATGGGACGTCATTCCTGAAGATCTCCCAAGTTGTACAAAAATTTCTTTAATTTGGTAAAACGTATATTTGGCAACGTCACACCCCTCTATTGTGATAGAATACAAATATATTCGTTGCATTGTTGCGGTTACATTGTTAATATATAGGGGGACATTACATCATGTGTCCCTAAAATTGAAATAATATTAAAAAGATAAGTTTAGTTTCGGTTTTATCACACCAAAAATGGTAAGATTTTATTTTAGATACATTTTGGCGGTTGTCCAGTGTAATCAATAGTTGTTAACTCGAAATTTAAAACTACGTGACTTAACTTTTGCGATAGCTTGTATGAGCCCGTGAAACGTGGCAGAAAATTTCAAAAAGAAATATAATTGCCTGGGAAATAGTGAATTGGATAAAGAAACGTATGAATTATTTTCCTAATTTTTCCTGCATCTTTTTGTTTTTCAACGTTCTCCCATTTTTAGGGAAAAAAATAACTTCATATTAGTATTCAGCTACCTCGAAATCAAAAAAAAAAATAGGTTCTAAGGACTAGAATGCGGAGGTCATATATTGCTATTCTAGCGATTTTTTTAGGAGTGTTCGGATCGCCTAGTATGGAAATTCGAATCGAAAATACTGAAAGGCTGATCTAAGCAGGCGCGGATCCAAAGGGGGGCGATCGCCCCCCCCCCCAAAAGCTTTGAGTTCAGGAAAATAGACCTGATTTTGTCTCTTATACTATAGTTTATTCAAGAACTAGAGAGAGTAATAAATCTTTTTTTATCTTTTTTTTTTTGTTCGCAAACTATCTGTGTTCTTTAGTCAGGTGTCTTTGGCAAAATCTGTTGGACACATATATTTTTCAAAGAAATGGGTTAGAAATTTTATAATCAAAAATAACGGTCTATAATAATGGACTATTTGGGTTGGATAACAATAGATATTTGGATGTGTGAAGTGTTAAAAAGGATTTTAATCCTTGTCATAGGCGTCGAAAGAAGGTTTATTATCACCAAGTATTTGTGGCACAGAATATTATTTCGGTAATAAACTTATAATAAAAAGTTTTTATAATATTATTTTGTTTCTTATTATTTCTTAATAATTCACATACATTAGAAAATATAGATAATTTTGACATATTTAACACAAATCACAACTGTATATTTTTATTATTTTTAATTTTGGCATAGAAACCGTTTTTAGCACATTCAGACTAAAACGTAGTCTTTTTCTCCCAAAAAATTCTAAGGTTTAATTTAAATACCTACAAAATACCCATTGTCAAAAATACAAGAAGTTAAACATATATAAAAAAATTAATTTGTCCATATAATATTAAAATTTTTTTGGGGCTATCGGTCATTTTATTATTAATTAAAAACATTTTTAGGACCCTTGACGTTTCAGTTTGTTTATTTCTTAAACCATCTGCAGAATTACAACTTAACACTAAAAGGGGCTTCAAATGTAAATAATTTTTATATGTTACAGGAAATTTAAATAATCAATTGTGTTTACGTTGGCAAACATTACGTATCTAATTCATAATCAAAGTCAGTCAATCTATCTACGATCAAATTAATTATAATTGGTTCCTCGATCTTACCGATCATGAGATCGAGTTTCCACATTTTCTTTTATACTTTTATTATATGGATTTTTCCCAATTTTCTGCAGTAACTTTATTCAAAAAAATCTTTCAAAAGTTTAGTTAAATTACTAATTTTGTAAGTTGTGTTATTTCTAGCAACTCTACCATTTACTCGAGAGAGATATTTTCTTCTCCAACGGACATTTTTCGAAGATCTATAAGAACAAATTTCCGATCTGATTTTTTCCAGCAAAAAGTAAGTTCTCTGAGCAATTTCCAGAGCTCAGTTCTTTTAATTTCAGGTAAATCCCCATCTTCATTGATTTTAGTTAGAATCTTGTCGACGGTTGGGATCTGCTTCTCATAATAAAATGTATGTACAACTCCTTTTATTGCAGTCTACCTCTCTTCTTCCAACGAAGTTTTTCGTCTGCCTGTGATCGAATGTGGCTTGGGAGTACTAACAATTCCAGTCGTTTTTTCTCCTTCAGTATTCGGTAGATAGTAGATTTTCCAACTCCTGTCATGTTGAAATAGATCTCAACAGAGCTTTTAACATTATCATCTAGATATTGTTATCTTAACGCATCATAAATATTCATCGTATTAAGTTTTTCGTTGAGGAAAAAATGCCCTGGTTTAACGATTTTGGAATAAATATAGATGTGGAAGCCATATCTTTTGGGTATCTCACTAATCTCAAATAATATATAAAAACATGCACAAACAAGATAAATCACTAAGGACACCCTGTAAGGTGTACTATGGTCACTGACAGAAATTAAATTTAACTATCAGAAATTTTATTGTTGCAGTAAATTTATAAAAGCTTATAATACTTAAATTTAATTAGATTTACGACAGTCCTCAGTTATCTGCGGCACTGAAGCAGGTACCTTGGAGGTTTCGGTAACAGTTTTATTACTCACTCTAGTTCTTGAATAGAGTATAGAAATGTGTATGCTTGTAATCCCTCTTCCATTCCCAAAAGCTTTGAGTTCAGGAAAATAGAACCGATTCTGCCTTTTACATTAGGAATGTGTATGCTGCTGACATTCTCCCCGTTGAAAATTTATTTTTATTGCAATAGCCCCTCCCCAAGAGCTTTGAGTTCAGGAAAATAGACCCGATTCTGCCTCTTATACTAGGAATGTGTATGCTGCCCGCATCCTTCCCCCATCGGCAACTTGTTTTCTCTTGTGATCGCCCCCCCCCACCTCTCGAAGAGCTTCAAATTCAGGAAAATACAATAGACCCTGCCTTTTACACTAGAAATGGGAATGTTGCTGGTGTCCCCCCCCCCCCGTCGACAACTTGCTTTCTCTTGTCATACTATACTTTATGATATCACTGCCCCCCCCCCCACAAAGAGAGAGGCTGGATCCGCCCCTGGATCTAAGTGCAATTTCTTCAGAATAATTTACATTTTTATTCTATTTTTTTCTTCGATTTCACTCTCTATTTCTTTTTGAAAAACAGATATTTAAAGAAATTATAAATATCGGTAATTTTAATTTTTACCTTTCCATAGATATTTCTTAATGATTTTAAACTGACTGCGGGGGATTCACATCACTTACTATAAGTAATTATCAAGAAAATTCATTTTTTAAATATCACAATAAACCTTGTTAAGTATTTATCAGAACTCGACTCTTATCTATATTATTACCTTGTTCGTTACGCTACAAAAATTTCAAAATATCTCGTTGTGTCGGGTCTATGTACAAAATGATAGAGTTACATTCTGATAATTTCATTAAAAAAATGCATGGATGCATGCAATAGTCACTGACCGTGACCCATTGTATCAAAAACGCAAGTGGTGTCTTTAAATCACTATACATGAACACGAGTAAGTACCACAATACCTCAAAATACGTCAGGTTATAAGCCACTCGAAAAATTAAATTATCCAACGGAAAATTTCATTTATTCGTAACTAATTTAAATAAATATTGCGAGATTTTAATTTTTTTGCTTCCCGTATGTGTAGAATCGAAAATAAATAGCGGAAATTAGAATTCCTGCCGATATTACAATAACCATATATATAGGCCAGCGGAATTAGTGTCTAGAAAAAATTTATTGTTAGTAGACTTCTGTCTACGTAGAAACTTTCAGTATGATAATAGTAGTAGGGGAGCCCAAGCGGGGATTTTGGGACTTATGCAAGCTCGGCAGAATACTATAAAGGAAGAAAGTTTGTACCCTGTTATGAACTATCAACCTGTTATGAACCTTAAATATAGGGGGGTGCGTTTAGGGCAGCCGATCAGGTTAGTAAAAAAAATCGATCCTTAAAGTAACTCGAGCTCATCAGATTAAGACAAGGTAAGTTAATTACATGCAGAAAAGTGTACATTTCAATATTCTGACGGTTTTAGCGTGACATAAGAAAATGAGCGAGTGACAAAGTTGCAAAAAAAAACGTCACCTGGACATATTGGAGCGCGATTGAATTTTTTTTTATTTCAATGGAAATCATATAAGGATCACGGAAATAATATAATCTGACGATTTTCGCAAGACGAAAAAGCTAATTTCATCAATCAAGTGTAGTACGTGCAGGTGCTGAGAATAATGTATTTCCCACTCCACGCCTCTCTCCCCTTCTCACTCTTTCTCTATTTCTCACTCTCTCGCACCGTCCCCACACTACTTTCTGCCGCCATGATGTTATTCCAGCTGATCACAACAACGCGTTTGTGCTCTTAGATGTATAATGTTTGTTTATTGTATTTTCAAAAAGTTTAGTGAATTAAATACAGTAAGTTTTATAAGTATTACTACAATGAGTGATAATAGTGATAAAAGAGTGAACTGTGTATTTTGTGGTCAAGAAATACATGAAAAATTAATAAAATTTACACCAGAAACATTAAAAAAATGCATGGTGATTTTAGAATATCGCCTTACCAAGGCGGTTTGAAGAAAATCATACAGCACCTACACTGAAATTAAAATTTCAGAGGAAACATCATTAAATGACAGCTATCACGCGCAGTGTTATTATGACGCTTGTAACTTGCCCCCATTCCAATCAGAGCTACGGCAACAATTATTACGAACGCAATACATCGCATGCTTATGGAGGAATGCCCACTTTCGAATCGTCACTGAGATGTCACCAACAGATTTCGGGTGAAAAAATGTGGATGGAAAGTTGGAGATGACTTGGTTCGTTGGAAATCAACTCCCAGAAGCATATGAAGATAATGTCATAACACCTGACATTTTAGGGAATACTACAGATTCAGGTATGTTTTCTTTTTAAAATACTAATAATATCATGAAATACATTAAATATTGTTAAATATCATAACCATTTCTGATTACAGATACGCAAGATGTAGATAAAAATGACCAAAGTGATTCATTCGAACTCCCGATTCCACTGATGACGATAAAGTAATCTTCTTTTTGGATTTTTTTTCATTCAACATTCTTCTCATAAATACATGATAAAATTGTACATGTATATATTTTTCTATGACATTATATATTATTTACTGTTCATTGAAATTATTCGGTTCATTAATAAAAAAAATAGACTGTCAGATTTAAAAAATTCCTCCACACAATTGTCAGATTATAGGTCTACACGATAAGGACATCATGCTGAACCGACTGTATATAAATCTGACGCGCTCGAGTATTTCAAGGTCAGGTTTTTTTTTACACTTTCAAAAATCGGCTATGAGTTTTAGTTGCGTCAAAATCGTCAGTCTTTCTAATATGACATCTTTAAGGGTTCACTTAAAATTCTCCCTGAATATCTGACGCGCTCGAATAACTTTTTTTTTCTAATTTTTTCCACCCCTTCGTGTAGCTACCCCCATCTAGCAAGCCGTCAGATTAACATCCCTTCGTTACCAGAAACAGGTTGCGCGTATACATTGTTAATGTCTGACGCGCTTGAGTATGTCTTTGTGACTGATTTTTTTTACATTTTTAAAAATTTATACTCGCTTCCCCCACCGGTATTAGGGCATACATCATATAAACTTTTTTTCTATTTAGCATCTAATCTTCACAATCCAATAGGTCCCGACAACGCTCGAGTAACTACTCATTTAGCCTCTTGGGCTCCCCTATTATAGTAATTATGTAATATCTTATGTCCCATTTTCTTTTTTGGGAATAATTTTTTATTTAATAATTAAGATGTGTAAAAACAGTTTTTCGAGTTGTAGGAAAATCTATTGTTTTTCAGTAAAAAAGTTTCAAACAAAAATTGTACGCTTTGAAAATACCTACAAAATTAGCTGAAGCTCATTCAAATCGAATAATATGTTTGTTAGTTATTGCAAAAAAACCTGCTGAAATGGCTGTTTTTTCAATTGTTAATAAGCAATAGAAAAATATATATAGTTAACTTTATACTACATCGAAAGGAGCCTCTTGTTGCATACAAGAAATGTGCAAAATTTCAAGTAAAAATATTCTATAGTTTTTTGCCCAGAGAATTTATTTAAAACATTTTGTTTTTTTTTTTTTTTTGATTGTTTATTCTGCAATCTAGAGATCGTACAGTGATCCGCGGGTGCGCAAATAAAAGCTCGAGACTTCTTTTTCTTCTTCTTTCTCAGCCCATTGATGTCCACTCCTGGACATAAGCCTCTCCGATGGTCCTCCACTGAGATCTGTCTCTCGCCTTCTGGAGCCAGTCTTTTCCAGCAAACTGTCTTATATCATCTACCCATCTGCGTTGTGGCCTGCCACGATTTCGGTTCATTTCTCGCGGTCGCCATTGCAGTAATTTACTCGTCGACGTATCGGGCTGTTGTCTGAGTGCCCCGCCCATTGCCACTTTAGTCGTGATATGCGTTCAATGACGTCAACTACTTTGGTTCTTGATCTTATTACTTGATTTCGTATTTTATCCCGTAACGAGATTCCTAACATTTGTCTCTCCATGAAGCGTTGAGTGACTCGGAGCCTATTTGCGTTTTGTTTGGTTAGTGTTATCGTTTCCATGCTGCAGGCAACAGGCAAGACACTCGTGTTATACACTTTCCGTTTAAGGTTGATTGATGTGTTTCTATCTCTTAATACGTACTGCAACTTTCCAAAGGCAGCCCATGTCGGCCCTATTCTCCTTGTTATTTCCGCCGTTTGATTTTCTTTGCCCAGTTTCATGACGTGGCCTAAATAGATATACTCTTTGAATTTCTATTTGTACATTTGCGTCAGGGTTCATTAACTTAGTTTTCCCCAAGTTCATCTTAAGTCCCACTTTTCTCGCCTCTTCATTGAAATCTTGAAGCATTTGTTTTAGCTCTTCTGGGTTGCAAGACATGACAACAACATCATCGGCGAAACGAAGATGACTAAGATAAGAACGTCGACTCTCAAACCTTTCTCATCCCAATTTAGCTAGCGTAAATAGTTTCGGAGAGATGACGTCTCCCTGATGCACACCTCTCATAACGTTTATTTTTTCGGCTTTTGTGTCTTCGTCGCCAACAAAAGCTCGAGACTAATACTAACAACAACGAAAAAGAACCGAATTAATTGTTGATTTTAAATTGCTGAACAGATAAACAAAGTTGTGGTTGGTTTTTTCGTTATAAACAAATAGAATAACTCTTCGACAATTGTTGACATCGAAATGCCGATAAGGGAACGTGATAGGTGAGATTTTGGCGCATATTTTGGAAAAAAAAAACAAATTCTGTACGACCACTAGAACCTGTATAATTAAGAAATTATTTAAGTAGGAACTCATAGGGAGATGGTTAAACTATTGTATGCAGCAGTTTTCAACTTAATTATTTCAAAATTGACGATCTAACAATAGTTTAAAGTTGCACCTACTCCGTAAGTCAGAAAGTGAGCAGTGGAGGAGGTCTCCTTTCAGCCTGCGGCGCGGGGAAAAAACCGTGACTCGGACGCTTCACATTCGTTTCGCCGGAAAAATTTGGATTATCTCAACGAATATTGGTTGTAGAATCTTTTTTTTTTTAATTTGTGGTTTCTCGACGAGATATAAACAATAGATGATATGTTATTGTAATCAAATTATTGTTAAACATAGCAATAAACAAATTGTTGCATGCACTATCTAAATTGCGAAAAAAATGTTACAGTGATCAACAGTATACTACTAATTAGGAATATTAAAAATCAGATTGATTTTTAATGTATCATTAATACTTATGGAGTTATAGCATGAAACAAATTGCGACTGTCATTTGCCGCCAAATATTGGTTCTACAAGAAAAACGCATGTTAACTTTTTTTGTTTATTTTATTGGACGAACATTTTTCACATTTGTTTGCTAACATACATATTTTTTGCTTAAATCTATACAATATATTTATTCCATTCTCCGTTTCTTAGACATCGATGGACACTCATTTTCGAAACCCTTATGGGTTTCATTATTATCATTACAATTATCATCATCATTGTCACTCTCATCGTCATCATAGTTATTACTCTCATCATCATCATTACCCTCATAATTGACATAATTATCATCGTCATCAACATTATCATTATTATCATAATCATAATTATTTTCTCCCCTATTACTTTCATCATCTTTGAAAGTAATATTACAATAATTCTCGATTGGATAATCGCTTACAATATAATCGTCAAATGTAATTTATTCTGCATCTCGAAAAATAATAATGCTATCAACAAATGTTGCTATTTGTTTCATCCTATATCTCGATAAATATTAAAGGTATTTTAAAAATCAATCTAATTTTTCATATTCCTAATTAATAGTATACTATTGACCACAGTAACCATTTTTTTACAATTTGAAAAGCACGTAAGTAGGGTAAAATTATAATTATGCATAAAATGTATAAAAGTGCAACAATTTGTTTATTGCTATGTTTAACAATAATTTGATTACAAAAACATATCATTCATTATTCGAATTTGAAGCGTCCGAGTCACGTTTTTTTTTCGTGCACCGCAGGCTGAAAGAACGCCCCCTCCATTGCTCACTTTCTGACTCAGGGGTACGTACAACTTTGACCTATATTGCTACATCAACAATTTTGAAATAATTGAGTTGAAAACAGCTGCATACAATAATTAAACCATCTCCCTATGAGTTCCTACTTAAATAATCCCTTAATGTTAATAAACAACTCCGCAGCGACGTTTTGAAAAAAAGCGTCTATCTATGCGGCTGAAGTTTGGAACGTTCACGAGACGAATTATACACTCAAAGAAATATTACCGAAAAATTAGAAACAAAATTTTATTTACAAAAGTATTCCAGCCTATATTGTTGTAAAAAAACAAATTTTACTGGTTAGGACTATCTTGGAAAATCTTATAGTAATTTAGGACACCTGACTGACACTATATAACAAAAAAAAAGATTTTAAACACACCCTTAAATTCATTTAAAAAAATCGTCTATGGCGTTTCACAAGTTAAAATCCGCACATATTTTATATTGACGGGCTACGTATATTTATATTAAAGCCCTGTATAAGCAGATATTTCCAAAAATGCTTGCGGACGGGACACTACTCCCTTAAATTCATTTTTAAAAAAATCGTCTATGGCGTTTCACAAGTTAAATTCCGCACATATTTTATATTGACGGGCTAGGTATATTCATAATAAAGCCCTGTATAAACAGATATTTCTAAAAATGCTTATGGACGGGACATATAATCATCCTTAAATTCATTTTTTAAAAAATCGTCTATGGCGTTTCACAAATTAAAATCCGCACATATTTTGTATTAACGGGCTAGATATATTCATATTAAAAACCTGGCACCTCAATATAAAAATTGTAGACGGCTTTAATATAAAAATACTTAACTCGTCAATACAAAATTTTTATACACTTTCACTTGTGAATACACATAAACGATTTTTTAACTTTATTATATATTTTTAGTCCCGCCCGCAATTATTTTAATTTTTTTTATTAGGGGCTCTAGGAAATACATACTTTGCCCCTCAATATACAATTTAAATGCAGTTTTGCATGTGAACTCCCATAGAAAATTTTTTCACTATATAACGTCGGTTATATGTATCCCGAGCTAAGTCGGTTTTTCAATTTTTTTTTCACAAGATTTGTAATATCTACCGGTCCAGCCAGTCAATAACATATTTGCTTACATTTTTATTTGTCAACTCTCATAGACCATATTTTTAAAATTAATTTATTAAATTGTAACCTTCAAGTGAAATCAAATATAATGCTCAAGTTTTATAAACAGGTCGGGTAGAAAAAAAAAGAATAATTTATTTTTTAAAATATTTTACATTGCTTTCTTCTTTTAATATGAATTTTTAACAATTTTCTCTAATTTTTGAAATTATTTTTTACTGTGTACAAAATTCGTTCGCGTGAACGTTCCAAATTTCAGCCGCATGTCTATCTCAGCTTCTAGTGGTAGTACACACAATATTTTTTTTCAGAATGTGTGTCAAAATCTCAGCTATCGCGTCCACTTATCGGCATTTCGATATCAAAAATTGTCAAAGAGTTATTCTATTTGTTTATAACACAAAAACGAACGCCAATTTTGTTTATCTATTTCAATAATTTAAGATCAACAATTTATTTTGTTCTTCTTTGTTACTGTTAGTATAAGTCTGAAACTTTCATTTGCGTACCCGCAGACCGCTGTAGGACCTCTAGATCGCTGAGAATAAACAATAAAAAAAAACATAAAAAGTTATAAAGAAATTCACTGTGCAAAAAACTATTGAATATTTTTACTTGAAATTTTGCACATTTGTTGTGTGCAACAAGAGGCTCCTTTAGTTGCAGTATAAAGTTAATGCAATATATTTTCTATTGTTTATAAACAATTGAAAAAGCAGCCATTTTAGCAGGTTTTTTGCAATAACTAACAAACAAATTATCCAATTCGGATGGGTCTTTGCTCATTTTGTAGGTATTTTTACACCTAAATATTTGCCTGATGGCTTGGTGTATATTACTTGGTTGTTAAGTAATATAAAATAAAGTTAATCCATGAAAAGGACAAAGATTTTGATGACAATCAATAACTTCACAACAATAACAATGACATATTTTTTTTTTTACTTTTGAAGGTTAATTTGACGTGCCAAAACGTTACTTTCCCCAATATGGCGACGAGCTTACTACGGACATTTTTGGCCTGACAGCTCAATTTCAATCTGTCACGCAAAAAAACTCTAAACTAAAAATAAAATTCGACGGGTCCAACCCTTTTTCCAAATAAGCACCCATTTACTTTATATTGAATGTATCCGCTACTTTACGAAAGCACCAATTAAGTTTAAAGAAAAAAAGTCACATTTTCAAGCATCAATTCAATCCTAAATAACGTTTTCAATTTTGTGACAAATATATTCAAATTTGGAATTTAGCAAGGCCAAGGACAAGTTAACATAATTTTTACCTAATATTTGCAATAAAAGCTACAGGGTGTTGAACACATCGGCTCAAATTTGAACAAGTTTAAATGAATAAATATCTTTTTTTTTAATGGTACACCCTGTATATTTTCATGTTATTTAATAGAGTAATAAAAACCCTAAAAGTTTTGTTCAATATATCCTATACCTATTTATAATAGTTTTTGAGATATTCCAGTTTTTCTTATTTTCCATACTTTTTTACAGAAATAGTCTTCATTATCATAGTAGCCATGTAAAATAATAAAAAGAAACTACAGAAACAAACAGAATGTGGTTAAATATGATGAAATACATTATTCGTTATATTACAACGGCAATAGTTTAATTAAACATAATGTGAAAAAATTAACACAACAATAACGACAAGGCAAATACATATTTACTTTTATACTAAATTGAAACAAAAAAATTACCTGTTAAATACTGAGATTAATTATTTCTTTTTAATAAGTGTTCGAATAAATGACCCTCTTGTGCAATGCACAAATTTAGTCTTTTTTGCAGATTTTCTCGGACCCTGGACAAAATTAGTCGCGTTATTGTTCTACAGGTATCCCTAATCCTGTTTCGCATATCTTCCACTGTTGTTGGTGGATTAACATACACCTTATTTTTAATATAACCCCATAGGAAGAAATCTAATGGGGTGATGTCGCAAGACCTTGGTGGCCACTCAATGAAACCCCCACGTCCAATCCATTTTTGCGGATATCGTTGGTCCAAAAACGCACGAACTTCACGATGGTAATGCGGAGGCGCACCATCGTGCTGGAACCACATATTGTCAAACTCATCCCTATCGAGACCTTGAAGCAGTTGGGGTAGTTCTTCTTGTAGAAAGTTCAGGTAACTATGGCCATTTAGTGGTTCATTAAAAAAGTGGGGTCCAATATTTCGATTATGATGAATACCACACCAAACATTTAATGACCAGTGGTTTTGATGTTACACCTCTCTAATCCAAAATGGGTTTTCTGTGGCATAATAATGCATGTTGCGTCTATTTACGGCACCGTTACTTCCAAAAGTAGCTTCATCATTAAACATTACCTTGCATAATAAATTTGGATTTAATTGAATCTCCGCATTTATTGTACGACAAAAGTTTACACGACTTTCAAAATCCTGTCCATGGAATTCTTGGTGTAATTCCATGTGATATGGATGATACCTATATTTCTTGGTAGTACGATTAGCGGTGGATTGTGATGTTTCACATAATGCTGCTAACTGACGGCTACCAATATAAGGATTTTCCTGAACATTTAACAATACTTGTAGTTCTTTTTTTTCATTAGTTACTGGTTTGTTGACCACTTTACGTTTTGAATAATCAACAGTACCAGAAGAATCAAATCTTTGCATTAAGTTTTAAAAAGTATGGGTATTAGGCTGGAGTCGATCAGGATACTTCATTTTGTAAATTCTTTGAGCAAGAAGGCAATTTTTTGGAGCCTCTCCTATTGTATAAATCATATCTATTAACTCATTCTTTGGAAAATTAATTTTACAATATAAGATGAATGCAAAAAAAATCAAACTACACTACATAAAAACCAAAAGAAGCGATTGCGGTTATAAATTTGACACACAGAAAAATGTTCTTTTACATTGTTTTTGCCATGGCTACTATGATAATGAAGACTATTTCTGCAAAAAAGTATGGAAAATAAGAAAAACTGAAATATCTCAAAAACTATTATAAATAGGTATAGGATATATTGAACAAAACTTTTAGGGTTTTTATTACTCTATTAAATAACATGAAAATATACAGGGTGTACCATTTAAAAAAAAAGATATTTATTCATTTAAAATTGTTCAAATTTGAGCCGATGTGTTCAACACCCTGTAGCTTTTATTGCAAATATTAGGTAAAAATTATGTTAACTTGCCCTTGGCCTCGCTAAATTCCAAATTTGAATATATTTGTCACAAAATTGAAAACGTTATTTAGGATTGAATTGATGCTTGAAAATGTGACTTTTTTTCTTTAAACTTAATTATCTCAGAAACTATAAAGTTTTGTTATAGTAAACCCTTAATAAAAAAGATTTAAAATTATAAGCTAAATCGAAAATACGATTCATATATAGGGTGTTCTATTTAAAAAAATACAACTTTATGCTGTCCTAGTTTTTTTGGCTCACCCTGTAGAGTCCTAAATATTTTTAAAATCTGCGTAAAAATAAACTGTATCAAACAATAAATATAGTTTCTTTGTTAATTTCACCGAAAAGGCACAAACCTACTTCATCCAATCGTTGACTCACCCTGTACATATAAAACACAATGTACACGAAAATTTGATATACTAAACATAGCTTTCGATTCTGATTTAAGACGCATATTCAAACTAAACTTTTTTTATGTGTTAGTAGAGCATTGGGCTTCCTTTTTTCCATAAAAGAGCCCTTAAGAGTCATGTATAACGGGGACAAAACAACCCCTTTACTTGCACAAAGGCAGACCTGTTTCATTATTTAGACATAATGGCACCTGTTTTCCTTGTACAGGTGCGACAATCTTTTGTGTTGTGAATCCAGTTGTATTTGGGTGTTTAACATTTCAAAGGGGTCAAATGAACAATGGAATTAAGGAAAGGAATGCGGGGAAAATATATACGCTTTTTTTGTACGTACGTGCATAAGATTTTTGCGATAAACGATGTGCACATAATAATAAGTTTCGTTAGTTTATGGTACCGAATTATGCTGTAAGAGGTCAGTAATGGAATATATAGGAAAATGAAGTTGTTGGACATGTTACGAGAATGCACAATTTATTAAAACGAACGAAACGAAAGTAGTATTATATATATATATATATATATATATATATATATATATATATATATATATATATATA
The DNA here is from genome assembly GCA_034092305.1 of Diaprepes abbreviatus. Taxonomy (NCBI): domain Eukaryota; kingdom Metazoa; phylum Arthropoda; class Insecta; order Coleoptera; family Curculionidae; genus Diaprepes; species Diaprepes abbreviatus. Next base: position 541,213 of record JASJET010000307.1, read on the forward strand.
TATATATATATATATATATATATATATATTGCCGTTCAAAAGTATAAGCTCGCCCACAAAAAAAAATTAAAATTTTAAGTTTTATATTTCAAAACTATACATCATAAAGGATTTTTGCACCTCTCATTTGAAAGATCTTGTGATACCATTTCAAAGTCCTTTGAACAATTTTTTTTTAAATAAGTATTGTCTCTTCTGCGCATGCTTGAAATTATAAAATTTTGAAAAATATTAAGTACAACTTTGACCTCTTGCATAGCAGCCGTAAATAAACGTATCGTTAAAAACTCAACGCCATTTGAAAGGTAATTGCAAAAGCTTTAAAATGAGACCCAAAGCATTATCTTTAACCAATTTTTTATCAAGTTATTGCTGTTCTTGTGAAAAATCACCATTTTTAGAAAATATATTCCCTTTAAAAATCTACGTACTCTACAAAAAAACGATAAAAGAAAAAATGTGCCATCTTGGACACAAAACACACAAACATAATGATGAAGATTTAGAAGAAGTGCATATATGCACATTCTGTGAAAATGAATAAGACTCCTATCAAGCTCGATGACTCCACTATGTCCCATTTATCGTTCCCCATTAAAAATAATTAATATTAAAATTTTGTGATAATTTGTCTTTCCAAAGACTATGCCCATTTGTAGTTTAATAAACAACCAATAAATAAATGAAAACGTTATTTTGGTTAATACTGTCTGGTTTTATTGTTTTTCCTTAGCATGTCCATCATGCTCCTAGTTCCCCTATAATTTTTTCAACTGTGAGATTTTTATAGTTTCAAAGCTTAAAAGTTTATATTTGACCTCTAAATGAAATGAAAACCTATAAGTCATTTATATGGTTGGAAGCACAATGATTCTTTTTGTTTCTAGAATAAAAAAATTACTTGCTCTTAAAATAACCCTCAAGGCTACCCTCAAGGTCACTTGCAAAATGCAATTCAAGATCACCGTAAGAAAACGCTTCAAAAAAAATACTTTAAAAATTGGACATCTTGTATATGCTGAATAAAAAAACATAAGGCAGAAAGTAGTGATTGCCTTTTTGGAAGCAGCAATTTCAAAACAGTTTGTTTTATCCAAATACATTGTATCCAAAATAATATAATGAAAGGGATAGTTAGAGAACCTACTCAAATCGGGAAACCTATATGTCATTTAGATGATTGGAAGCAAAATCATTCTTTTTATTTCTAGAATAAAAAAGGGGGTCTTCATTTTAAAAAATCATTTGCCCTTAAAATAACCCTCAAAGTTGCCCCCAAGGTCACTCGCAAACTGCAATTCAAGGTCACTGCAAGAAAACGCTTCAAAAAAAATACTTTTAACATTGGACATCTTGTATATGCTGAATAAAAAGACGTAAGGCAGAAAGTAGCGAATGCCTTTTTGGAAGCAGCAATTTCAAAACAGTTTGTTTTACCCAAATACATCGTATCCAAAATAATATAATGAAAGAGGATAGTTAGAGAACCTACTCAAATCGGGAAACCCGAGAAAGACAACAATAAGGACTGACAGGCTTATTAAAACGATTTCTCAAAAAGATCCTTGGAATTTCGCACTTAGAATTATCACTGAAATTCCAGAAACTTTGATTAGTCTACACATACTTCAAAGAAGGTAGGTAGATATAATGCTGTTTAGTAGACGCTGAGTATGTACTTTCATAAATAGCATGTTCAAATATACAAATTCGGCAGTTTACCAAAGTCGATTGGGGCAATTCGGGCTAAAATATTTTCAAGTTGATGCCTTCTTGCTTATTTGAAATGGAACGCCCTATATATTATTTCATTTTTAGATCTAACTGTTTTTTACATATTTTAAATTTTACGTCAAAATGGCGTTTGCAGGCCTAAACACAACTATCAATTTCTCATTTGGGCTTGGTTTTCTTCTAGAAAGGAATCTACTTTAGTGTACTGTATTAATATTTTCATAACCAATAATATACAGCGTGATTAAAAACTAACATTAAATCGTTAAAAGTCAGTTTTTTGAAATGTAAATCCCCTATTTTTATAATGTTATCTTATTTAGCAATAAAAATAAGAGTGATTTTGCATAAGGTTGTCTATTCGAACAATTTGTAGTTGTTGAAATATTGGCATTTTAACATTTTTGTATTGTAAAAACGCTATATGGCTTTTAAGTTTTGATACTAATTGGCCATGATGGAGAAACACGACGAAAGAAAACAATAGAGCATTACAGAAATGTCACTATTTCTGGCTATTTAACAATTATTAATAAAAATCGTAACGGGGCGATTAAATTATTTATTATCTATGGGGAATGTAACAAAGTTTTATCGAGAACATGCCAGACATTTGCTGATAAATATCCAAACAAACAGAAACCGTGTTAAACGAATATTGGAAAATTTCTAAAATTTTGGCACCGTCAATGTATTCTCAGTGATGAAAATATCGAAATTGCAATTCTGAGATATTTTGCGGCACATTCTATGACATCGTTGAGACAAGTGGCTCTATAAACAGAAAAATCGAAGAGCTCAGTATTGAAACACAACTTCCTCTCTTATTTGATATCATAAGATCAACACCTAAAGATACTGAATTGCTGAAAGGATGCAAATTTGCGAATTTATATTAACGATGATACAAGACGACCCTCGATTTTTGGAAAACGTAATTTGGACTGATGGAACAAAAATTACGAAAATTGGCCTTTTTGACAGACCCAGTTCTCATTTCTGGAGTGATTCAAGTCTTCATACAGTAAAACTGCGGAATTTTCAAGAATCCTAGCAATTTTACGTACTTTGTGCTGTAAGAAATAATGGAATAATAAAAGTACATTTTTATGAAGAACACTTAAATGATAATTCATTAATAATACAAAGCAAATTATATCTCCATATTATATTATGTATTAACTTTTGTAGGAGAAAGATATGTAAATATTCTAGAGAAGTTGGACCAGTGGCAGCTTTTCCTTAGGTTTGCAAGTTTGTGCAACACCCAAAAAAATTGTAAATTGAAATAAAAGATACTAATAAATATAAGTACAAATACTTTTTTTAATTTCTACTGATAATTTAATGATTGAATTTATATAAATTTTTTACCTAGATTATATTCAAACACCAGTCAATTATTGACATAACTTAACTTACTTTACCTAAATATAATTAATAATTTGTCTGTATTACAGTATTACGCCCGGAAACGTTCTCGCTTTGGTGGTTTGCAATTTTAATGCAATCTAATCCATTGGAGCGTATATGGAGTTGCCTATCTAAGACGTCGAGATTAATTCCGTCTCATAAGCTTCATGTGGGTTCCAAGTCGACTTGCAAACATATGCATAGTTTGCCCCACAAAATATCCCTCGATTACGTAGAAAAATTTCTCTTATACAACCTACTGGACGAGCATTTGAATTTTGGCTTCCAGTCGCGCGGAGCACTGCCAATATCAAGTAAAGATTTCTTCTTCAAACAGCAGTTATATCATTCCTTTAATTCAGGTTAGAATACAACAGTGGTGTCTACTGTGCCGGTATTTCTATGCGTGATGTCTACTGTACCGGCATTTTAATTTTTGTAAAAGTGGCTATGTTTTTGCTTGGATCAAGATATTTTGTTACGTTTTAAAGAGGTTAAAAATGTTTGGTGAAAAAAAAACATCCAAAATTAAGTGCGTTGTTCAAAACTATGCAGACAAATACAGTGGCCGATTTCAATTTCCGAATTCAAAGGATTCCGGGTTACGAAGGAATTTATAAAAATCAGCATGTATGTTTTAGACATTTTTAAGAATCTCTTGTAAGAGATTCTAGAAAAGTAGTCAAATATAAGGTGTGTCCCAAAAGTACCGAGCCTGCATTCATATCTCAGCGTCAAAACTTCCGAGCGACCTCTGTGGGGCATGGGCGTCAGCAGTAAGTCTTCACGAACTCGTTGGTGTGCGCAGTTACCGACTGGACGTGTTAGTTCGTGAACGTGCGTTTGTTTACAGTGTCTTCGCATTTTGTTATTGTAAACAATAACGGAAAAATTAGATCAACGAATTGCATCACATCAAGTTTTGCTTTAATCTTGGAAAAACTTGCTCGGGAACAATTAATATGATGAATAAGGCATTTAGAGAAACAAAGCGACAATCTTCACAGTGGAAGCATTCTGAATCGCAAAGACCAAAAAAAGCACGTGAAAGTCGGAGCAAAGTGAAGACAATGTTGACTGTTTTCTTTGATTATGAAGATGTTGTGCACCACGAATATGCTCCGAGAGGTCACACGATCACTAAAGAATACTACGTTAAAGTATTGAAAAGATTGCGTGACGCAGTCAGAAGAAAACGGCAACAGCTTTGAACAAGCGGTTATTGGCTGTTTCACCACGACAATGCGCCAGCGCATTCATCGCACCTTGTGCAGCAATATTTAATAAAGCACCAAGTCGTGCAGTTTCGTCAGCCTCCGTACAGTCCCGACGTAACTCCCTGCGACTTTTGGCTCATTCCCAGATTAAAAATGCCGCTCAAGGACACCGGTTCGATGACAAAGAGACGGTTGAAACTAATGCGACGAATGCACGGAAGGCAATTCCGAAAACTGACTTCTAGGACTGCTTCAGCAAGTAGAAACACCGCTGGGAACATGTTATTCAATTAAATGAGGACTACTTTGAAGGGTGTCACTTACGGAATGATAAAGAATAACATCAATGCGGAGATATGAAGGTAGGCTCGATACTTTTGGGACAAACCTCGTATACATGAAATATGTCTATAATTTTGCGTAGAATCTAAAATGAATCAACATATGGGATGTTCCATTTAAAATAAGCAAGAAAGCATCAACTTCCTGTATAACCGAAGGTGCAGTCATCTTGAAAGTATTTTAGCTGAATTTCCATATTATAAAAATTTACCAAAATCGATTTTCCGAGAAATCGATCACTGCGGTTCGTCATGGGACACACTGTATACAAGATGCAGTTTTTAAAATGAATTATGTTGAACCACATTTACATTATTTAATTTTTAATACCTCAACAGTCAAGGACTCAGATACGTTCTCCCAGGCTCGTAAAAGAAAGTATTCTCGAAAATATTACAAATCTAATGAGTAAGACCCGGTAACGTGTATTTATTAATTATCGTTACTTAGGCGATAACGTTTAGAACCTACATCACACCGCGACGCGATAAAGGTGTCTAAATTAATCTGAATGTAAACAAGTGGTGCTGTAAAAATTCGCGGTTCATGATCTCATTCGTCGCGAATGAATTGCGCAACAACATCGAGCGGATTCCAATAAGAATAAAATTAAAATTAAATCTAGTGGAAAAATTGAGCGTTTTTAAATCGATTTTAGCGGTATCTGGGGAATTTCGAAACTGGATTTTATACTAATATTTCCCGAAACTCATGAATTTAGAAAGGCAAAGCTCAGGTTTTTGAATTTATTCCATTAGTTACATTATATACGTAAATACACTGACGCCATTCCAGATAGGATATTTCTTTGAGGATCGACCTAGACCACCACCCTATATACAAAACAAAAATATTAAATCCAACATCCCCCTTCCTAGTATCTGGTCGGCTAGAAAGTAATTTGCAATTGTCAATTTACTTCATTAAATTTTAATAATTTAAATCTTTTAAATAAGAGATGTCATTTTTGAATGTACACAATTTGCCCAATAGTCCCCAGTACAGCGACCTGACATTTTGCTAACTCATGTAATTGCCAAACTTCGTGAGCGCATTCCCTATGACGAGTCCTACAAACTTTTCCTTTGGCAAAATTTTCGACGACGCACTAACGAGCATTTGGCCTCAAAAACCGGACAAAAAAGGAGAAATGCAAACTATACAAGTAATCATCGAAAGTATTTTTTTTGTATACCTGAGTAACCGTACTATCATAAAAATATGAAAAAGTGGCCCCTCCACGCGGCTACGCTCCGCACAGTTAATTGCAATCTAAGCTTCGTTCATTACACACGCATTCGTTCTTGAAAGATTTTTTTTAGACTTGTGTTTGGTGTTTGGTATTTTGTAAAGTGAATATTAAAAAAAAAATTTTGTGATGGAATCTGAAGAACAAGGCATGTATTTAATTTTAATATATATTATTTAAAAATATAATGACTGTTTAATATTCTTATGGACCTAAAACAATATGCAAGAAAATTTTCTATTTTTTTGTTTTTCTTTTTAACTAATTAGTGTTTCTGAAAATGTTCCGAGCTAGATCGGGCTACAATTCTTTTTTTTTAATAAACTATAGACATTAGCCATATCATAACAGTCAAAACATTTTCCACATGTTTCCACCTCTTAAAAAAACCGCTTTGAGTACCACGGTTTTTTTTTGCAATAATTTTGGTTATTTTTTACTTACATATATATTTTTTTTTCCTATAGGTACAAATTTGACATCAAATGTTATTGAGGTATATCGGAAAACGCTATACATGCTTTTTAAACAAAGTACATCCAGAACACTTGAAGATAAGGTATCATTTATGGAACATAAGCTTTGCGAAATGGTGAAATGTCTCCAAAACGAGTACCTTAAGTCACGATTTAAAAAATTTTAATAGTGATTTGAAGAAAAGATGAATATCATTTAACTATATTGAGGAAAGATTTTTGAAAAAAAAACGAGAAATGGCTTAATACATCAATAACAGTACATAACTGGGCCACGAATTTTACGGGGCGCCCAAGGAAGCATTTCCAAGAATTACATGATCGTAGTAAACGACGAAATATAAAAGAACTCAGCGAATAGGTACCTGTTGAGGAGCTTACCTATGCAGCCAGCGTATGTCAACGAATGTCTGGAAATGCCGCGGCCTCTAAACTTATAATAGATGCAACTTCAACACTAACAAGAGCCAAACTTTACAGGAAGGTAATAAATACTGCTCGGAAACCGAAAGTAAAAAATTACACACCTGAGCAACTTTTGCAAACCTTTGTTGAAGGTGACTTTACAAGGAGGCAGTGGGAGTTGTTACACGATTCTAATAAGGGTATATTTCCTTGTATTACTCTAATTAGAGAAGCAAAGAACCTCTGCTGTCCAAAACCAGAGTCAATCCGAGTGACGGAGACGAGTGTTGAAGTTGTGCTTCAGGACCTACTTGATCATACAGTAAAGAGACTTTGTCTTTATCTTGACATAGATTTTTATGGAAAAACGTACAATTATCCTTAATCAACATATAAAACGATACCCATTACATTTTTTTAATATTACTCCCCCCCCTCCCCACCCTAAGTCAGCGCCCCTTCACCCGATTGGTAAAATAATGCCAGAAATGAAATCGGAGCACCTAAAAACATATAAAACAATATCCATTACGTTTTTTTTAAATATTACTCCCCTCCCCTCTCCACCCTAAGTCAGCGCCCCTCACCCGATTGATAAAGTAATGCAATAAATGAAATCGGAGCACCTAAAAACATATAAAACGATAACCATTACGTTTTTTTAATATTATTCCCGTTCCCCTCCCCACCCTAATCAGTCCTCCTTTACTCGATTGGTAAAATAATGCCAGAAATCAACTTAGCGCCCTCAAAAACCCCCGGATACTGATTTTGACACGTCAAAAACAACGAAGTTATTAATTTTGTCCGATTTTTGAGGCCAAATGCTCGTTAGTGCGACGGGGCCTTTCGGAGCTGTCAATTCGCGAAATTGTCATTTTAAAGGTGTATTACAATACGATACATGTAAGTTTCTTTTTGAATTGTAATAGACAGATTTTACGACCAAAATCATAGGACGTGCGTGTGGCCGACACCCTTAACATGTCGATATGACGTCACTATGATTCTCGATACATGTAAGTCTTTACTGTGGTCAACTTGTCCGACAAAAATCATGGGGCGTACGTGGGGTCTGCCACCCTCAATATGTCATTATGACGTCAGTATGTTTCTTGATACGTGTAAGTCCCATTTTTACTTTTTTCGTTTCGTAATGAAGTATTAATAACAAAAAATATTTGTCCGGCAGGAATCGTGGGGCAAATCAATAATAAATTCAAAAAACATTTCTCAAAAATTTCATTCGAACACCTCGATTTTTACCTGTCATATTTCATGTAATAATTTAGCTTATTGCGTTGAAAAATTGATAAGAATTAGATAATTTTCAGAATTTATAAATAAAAAATTGTAAAAAATCAATAAAGTTAAGTGGAAGCCTTTATTTCTCACAGCAACGCATAGATAATGAATAATGAAAAGTTATTTGTTTACAACGCTAAAAAAACAATAAAACCATTATAATTTTGTATTTCAAGTAATCTCAGTTTGTAGTTCTTAACTTGGACAATTGCTGGTCTGTGAATTAAAAAATATTTATTGTTTCAAAAGTTATTCAAGATCAAAATTGACGAAAAATTTCATTTTTCAAATATTCATCATTGTTTTGCTCAAAAACAATACGTGGAAAGAAAAATTAACTACACATATTTTGGGCTGAAAATTTCCCAAAGAATATGAAATATATTTTTTTAGCGAAAAAATTATTTTCTTTATTAATTTCTTCACAACAAATTTCTGAATACAATGTCGTATTTTGTTTGTTAATTCAAATGCGTTTAAAAATTCATTATTGATGTTATTACTCACAATAAATTCCTCCAAAATGAAATAAGTAGTTATAAATAATTTATAGAAAATAATTAAAAAATTACGTTGCGTTGAATAAGTCAATAATTGTCAGCAAATTATTAATATTCTTTCTGTAAAATAAGTTCTGAAACATTTCATAATCTGAAACTTTATTTATTCAAATTTTTGCGGCAAAATTCTTATGCAGGTACGGTGGAATGGAGATTTTTGATGACGATAGTGATAATGACGATGCCTGCGTGGAAGACGATATTAGTGATGAATATGACTCGGATTAAAAATTGTTTTGCATCTGAAATTGCTGAAGCTACAGGTATTCCATTAATATTTTACATAACGGTTCAATATCTTTTACTGTGTAAATGCATTTTTCAACTTTATTGCAGAATTTGACGATAATTTGACTAATAATGACAATGCCCGCATGGAAGACTATGTAAGTGATCAATATTATTAGGAGTACACATGTTTTTTTGCATTATATATTTTTTAAAATAGTTATAATATTCATGTTAATGAATAAATATGGAAAACGTAAAATATTCATGTTTTTACTTTTCTATTGTTGAATAATTATATAAATTATTGTACTTATATATCTCATACAACATTTTTTATTATTCAAAAATACTTGTTGACACATTTATTTTTAATTTTTGAAAGTTCAGCTTGATCAGTCTGAAAAAAAATTATTTTAAATTAATTACCAAACTAATTCTTCTTCTTCTTCTTCTACGTTGACTAGGGATATCTCTGTTTGTCATTCCATCTACACCCGCCTTATTCTTCCTCTTGGTCGTCCATATATACAAACTTTGGCTAGTCTCTCTTCACTCATTCTCTCAACGTGTTCTTTCCAATCTCTTTTTCTTTCTTTTGTCCATTTGACCACGTCCTGCACATTACATTTTTCTCTGATTAAGGTATTTGTCAGCCTATCTCTGATTGCCACGTTCAGCATTGATCTCAGTACTTTCATTTCGGTGGTTCTCATTTTCTGCTTTGTCTTCTTAGTGTCTGCTCTTGTTTCCGTGGCATAAGTTAGAATTGGTCGTATCATGGTCTTATATATTTTTGTTTTTCCCTCTATTCTCATGTATCTGTTTCGAAATATAACGTCTCTTAAGCAACCTGTCACTTGTAGGGCTCTTCTATTTTGTGACAGTACTTCTCCAGTAAGGTTACGACAGCTTGTTGTGTCAATGCTTAGGTATTTAAAGTTCATGACTTGTTCAATTATGTCATTTTCTATCTGTAGCTTACATCTTCTTGGTTCCTTGGAAATTACCATACACTTTGTTTTATTCGTTGATATCTGCATATTGTAGTTGATACGTTAAATAGGTGTGTCAATCTCTGGAGGTCGTCTTCGTTATCTGCGAGTAGGACCGCATCATCCGCGCATCCAAACTAATTGTGCATACGAAATAAACATATATTCTTATTTTATAAAGGTAAAAGCATATTTTATAAAGGTATTGAAATCTACTGACTCTCTGCAAAAAAAAAAAATATTTTAAACTGGGTAATTAAAATTGCAATTAATTTCGCGCAGGTAAAATCATGAATTTTTGGCGCAAAGGAAATCTTAAAATTTTACGATGCCATGTAATATATTATTATCAACTATATACGCCTTACCAAATCCTAGCAACACCCTGTAAGGTACCTCAGTTCAAACTTACCTAAAGTTTGTCCTAATGCTGACTGGAGTCTACCTATACGCTAGCTCATCTCAGGGTAGATTCGTTATTTTTATATTTTTCCACTATTTTTAATATATTGCCTGTGTAAGTTTTATAAATGTCTAAATCGGGAAAAAGGCGCCACCAAATTTTACTTTAAAATTTGCCCTAATGATTATACTACAAGCACTTGTAGAGAAAACTTGGAAAAGAACAAATATTTAATATGTCATATCCGGGTAAATAAATCGCAGAGTCTTAGTACTTAAAAGTATCTTAATTTAAAATTATAGGAAATAAAACCAATTAAATAAAGGCCAATACATTTATTCTTCACGGTATACCCCTTCCCAGAAAATAAGTACAACCCCTGGAAAAAGTTATCACCAGTGTGAATTATTGCAAGCTCCTCTAATGGGGCTGTCTAATAGAAATGCGAATATAAATGGTAAATTGCAATTAATAAACTTTGTTGACTTAGTCGAAAGTTATTGTCTTTCTATGACGTAGAAAAATGTGAAAATTAAAACAAAAGAATAAGTTAAACATGACAGTGTCCTGCACAGTGAACGGCAAACCGATCCAAAAAGTAAACAAATCACTTACTACACTTGGAAGGTTTACGTCGACATAGCCTAGTCATAGAAGATAAAAACTCTCTATTTTAAACTAGACTATGAAGTTCCATAAGCCCAACAATGCAGGAGACTACCAACTTTGCGGTAATAAAAAAAATAAGCAATATCAAAAAAAACTACAAAAATGTCTGCAAAGAGAAAGAATTAGAAAATTGATAATGAGAGAGATAATGAGTGTTTAAGTGATAGTTAACAGAATATAAGCAATAGATAATTACATAAAAAAGTGATAGATAATTATAAAAATTAGATCATAGAAATCAACTTATAACTGTCGCTCAAGTGGTTAAAATCTTAATAAAATTTTGCTGAAAAGAATGTTACAATTTTGTACAAAATAACTAGTTTCCAAAATATTGAATTGTTAAGCAATTAAAATTTTCAATAAATTTATCATTATAATATTACTTCAAACACTTATTAAATGGTTAATTGGCCACTCTGAGATTCTAAAAAATAGAACCATAATAAAAAAAAAACTCAATTACAGTAGGCTATCGCAAAATAAAACATTAAAATTTGAGGTTGTAGCGCTACGGAGTCGATTGCGTTTCACTTTACAAGGTTTACTGGTTCGCCGCAAATATTATGTGATATGGTAAATTTAGCAAAATATAAATATCATTAGAAAAATATTAAAGTCCAAATATTTAAAATCTATTAATTAGAAAAAGTTCAAAATCATGTACAGAAGAATCCCTCACTTGTTAGCCCTCTAGGTAATCGAAAAGGAAACTCTGCTCAGATAACAAAGCGATTAAAAATACAGGTTTAATACCCATTAGGCTTAACAATCAGAAACTCTCGTGTACATACCTTGGCTAAAAGTAGGCACTTAGCTGAATCACTTTCAAACAGGTAGATAAACAAGGCCTGTGACGTAGTTGGCTTCACCAGAAAGGACGTTGACCTGGCTCAATATGGAGATTGTCCCATTCAGAGGCTCACAATCCCAGAAGTGCAGCACGTTAATCCGAACTGCATATTACTTCCCAAAATGTACATTATAAAATTTCACCCAAAAGAAACAAATACTGAAGAAATCCAAAGATATACTGAAATTATTCTAAGACATACTGTAGTTGTTCTAATGCGTATTGTAGTTATCCCAAAGACCCTCGAACCCAAGAAAATGGTGGCATCTGATAAAAGTTAAGCCGTTGTTTATGGCTGGCTGAAAAAAAAATAATTGCCAAACTGGCTGTAGGGTGAAACGACCAAAATCACCAAAATTATTTGCACCCCGACTTGGTTTCGTTAATTTAATCGGCCATTTATGGCCAAATCCCTTAACTTGGGAAAGTAATAAAACTAAACCACTTCTTCTCGCTCTTGCGTCAGATAGGCAAAAGAGAACGATTTTTCTCAAATCACTCGCACATTCCTTCCAACGGAAGTTACCAAAAAATAAAAAAAGTCCATCAAAAATCTATCCAAAAAAATAACCTTAATCTCGTAGCAATAATCTCGAACCCATGAAATTTATCATATAATTTGAACTACTTCCGGAAAATATATACAAAAATTCTTCTATATCAATTTTAAACTGGCCAGTACTGAAATCAGACAGAGACAACCAATATCTTAATAATCTAAACTCCCTCGTCCTATAAAATGAATATCCTATGAACAAAGTACTTTACGGATTCGAAATATTCAAAAATGAAATCCAATTCGTTCGAATTAGTTCGAGGGTCTAATTTCCAATATTTTAATTACCAAAAATTCTAATTAGTAAAGGGAAATATTCAACTAATAAACTGAAAACAACATAATGAAAAAGTCGATACTATATTATTTCGAATTTAACATTTCGATATATTGAACAGAGGTGCCATCATATAGGCAACCATAAAAACTATCCATGCAATTCAGTGGACCTGACTATCTGAAACAGCTGAAATGTGACAATTAATAAATATTTTCTGAAAAAGGAAAATCAACAAGAAAGCAAATAAACACTGTTCATATCTATCCAATCATTAAGAAAACGCTTTTCCCAATCTGTGATACATTGTCTCGAGGAACCTGACGAAATTTACAAATTACAGAAATATGTTAAGTTTCGATGTCAATCAAAATTTCAAAATGTAAACAAAAGGAATGATCTGAATATAGATGAAACCAATATTAATGAATGAAAAACAAAAAGTAATCATTAGTTTTATAGTAGAAAACATCGTTTACTGTAAATTTACGTTTCAAGTTATGCATGTCATTGACAACCTTTAAAGAAAAACGTACAATACAAAAATCTATTTATTACTTTAGTAATCTGAACCTGTAATTTAATGTAGAAAAATGTAAACGAAAATATTTATTATTTAAGATCAATTTTTAACCGTAACAATATATTGATGTAACCATATTCATTTATAAGTTTTAGAAAAAGTGTTTTTATAAAGTTTAGAGTTTATGTGACTACAGAAGACTAAAAATTGTTGTATACTGAAAATGCACGGTTAGAAATGATAAAACAATCATAAGAAAAAACATAACAATTAGTTAATTTAAGGAAATAAAAATTTTAAATTTTGGTAACCACTCGGCATAGAAATTAACACAAATACAAGAACAGTCACTTGAAAATCTATAGAGGTCATGTTTTCTACGATTTAAAAATCCAACATTTCAGTTGCATGACTTATTACAGTTTGTACTGAATATTACACCTTGATTTTGTCATAGAGGCTGTAAGATATATCAGACTGGTTGTATCCATATTCAGATCTTCCACTGAGGCACCAAAAAGTATTTCTGAGTTAGAGTTTTGGCCTGACTCTTTAACTGTTTGGGTTATATCAAAACCTTCCTACAAAATCAAATATCCGTATTATATTTTTCATTAAAAGAATATGTAATTTAAATATTTTTTAAGCATTTTAATTTAACAATACTATATCAAATTGTTGGTACACAGAAATTATTTAATTATTAGCTTATGAAATTACATAAATTTATACGTTCATCATCCTTTAAAAACATCAGGTTTTCAAAACACCACAGTGTGTGTTTATATACTTCTGCTGTGCCCATACCTGTTTTTAAAAAAAGCCGCTTTATTTTTATCCATTAAACTGGAATCTCAGCGTATGAACTTTGTTTCTCACATCTATGTTCAGAGATTGCTTATAATATATACGCAGCTTCAATAATTCTATTTTTATAGCATTTCATTTTGTAATGAATTCCAACTTCAATGGGATCGGATGGTTTTCATACAACCCTGTAAGAGTCCTTTTGCTCCAAATGAACCGCCTTTTTTTGTTGCCATTGCACAAATTTTTAAAACAAAACGTTTACAATAGAAAAAATACACGAAACGATATTAAAAAAAAGCGAGGTTATTGGCGAGATCAGACATAAAAGTATTAATAGTACTTAATATAGACAACGGATCCTGTCGCTTAGAAAGAGATAAAGAGTTTTCAGTTAGTAGTACTTCTCATTTTAATTTCGGACAGGTAAAAAGAGGTATGTAATGGCCCTTAAAGTGCCGTTCTTAGCTCCGTCATTAGAAACAGAGGTACTACTAGTAGAAAACGCTCTGTCTCTTTCTAAACGTGAGACAATTTTCTTCTATAGAATCCGCGATCTGGTATTTTTATATTATGTGTATGGATCAGGCTGACCAAACTGTTTTTTAGGGATTTTTTACAAAAACACGACACGCAAGGCTCGGCACCCCTACTTTTTCTTCCACAGCCATGACACACAAGTGTGAAGTCTCGGTTTTCATCGTCTGTGAAAAACCCGGGGTGAGAACGCGTAAGTGAGAAACGGCCTTTAACGGTATCTGGGGAATTTCGAAACTAGATTTTATACTAATATTCCCCGTAACTCAATAATTTAGGAAGGCAAAGTTTAAGTTTTTGAATTTATTCCATTATTTTACATTCTATAGGTAAATGCATTAACATCACTCCAGATAGGATATTACGTTGAGGATCGACCTAGACCACCGCCTTATATCGAAAACAAAAATAATAAATCCAACATCCCCCTTCAAAGCATCAGGTCAGCCACAAAGTAATTTGCAGTTATAATTACTTCATTAAATATTTATAATATATGTCTTTCAAATAAAAGATGTCATTTTTTTATGGAATCAAGTTGCCCAATAGAGTTATTTATCTCTGTATTCAAGGAAATATATTAGTCAATAAAAATGAATCAGACAAATACCATCGTGTTATGTTCAGGAAGTTGCTGCGGTGGTCCCATATTATTTTAATTGAAATTGTTTCTCAAAAATCCAAGATGACGCTTATATTGTGGCGGACAAAAAAATAATTTTGACCAAGTTTTTCGAAACTGGTATCGGGGAATTTTTCAATCCACAAAAAAACGTTTCAAAATTATTTGTGACAAAACTAAAAAAAAACTTCAAAGTAGAAAATAGAAAAATTTTAATGAAAAAGCAACATACAGGACAAGATGAATTAAAACCAATGACAACTGGCTCTAAAGCTTAACCTAAACAGACATACCAGAACTTGTAAAATACATATTGTGATTAGACAAACATTTTTTTTTCTGTATCAACAAACCAATTTCCTTGTGAAAATATTTATGAAATATCGAAAGCACTATTGAATCTCTCAGTTCTAATTATGGAGAAATAATACGAAATAAAGCAGGCAACATTCTTACAAACTACAAAAATAAACAAAATTTTCAAAGGAAAAAAAAAATAGGAACCAAATTGTATATTTTTAAAAGAAAATCTCAATTTATAAATTTTCACCGCCGATAAAGGCAACCAAACTGTAATAATGGAAAAAGATAAGTATAATACAAAAATGAATAACCTGCTAAATAATCGTCACTTGTCCATCGCTGTCAAAGGCTACGTTGTTAGGTTAACATTATTTTATAGTGATTACCGTGCAATTTATTCGAAACTTGCTTACTGCTCCCTTTGAAAACGATTCTAAGAAGTTTTCCCGTGATGGAAAGTGGATTTATTACGGCAAATAGTTTGAATTTTCCGAGAATTGATTGTTTTACGGTGGAAAATTTTTTCGCTCTGCTGGTTTTAGAAATGTGAAGACCTCCATGTAATAAGGACCAAGTATTGTTATTTCCACAACTGATAATCAATACATAATAATAATCATAGGTATTTATAAGCTCAAAACTAAAATAAAACAAATATAAAACAGTGTTACCCAATATTAATTACTTTATTTCTAACCTCAAAATTCAAATTTTCATCTTTGAAAACTTGAAAAATAATCAATTTTAATATAAGAATAATAAACAAATATTATCAAAACTTACATCAAAATGATCCTCACAAAAATAAATGCTGTAGACACAAATGCCGAATCCCTGCGGCGATGGCCAATACTTTGATTATGGAGGTAATTCATTTTGTCCTGGAAACAAATGCTCAAATTCTGCGAAAAAATCGAATAGCCAAAACACCTATATATATATATATATATATATATATATATATATATATATATATATATATATATATATATATATATATATATATATATATATATTATGTTATGTCGGATATTCTCAGGGGTGTGATGTGTAATCGAAGGTTTTCGGGCATCCCGTGTATGTGCTGAGTCCCTCTCAGGACTGTAAGGCAGCTGACGTTTCGGTGAAATCTCATTCACCATTTTCAAAGCTCACTGTATGGCGTCTACGAGCGAACTCGCTCGGCAAGAGAGAGAGAGAGAAACTAAAATAGAACAAATTTTCCTTTGAACTTGTTGAATCTATTTACCTAAATTTCAAGAGTAATAAAAACTCTAAAAATAAAATTTTCGGAGATAACAGTCTAATCCTAATATACATTATTAATCGTCAAAAATAGATGTTTATAACACGTTATATATGAAATTAAAGGTAAATGATTTTAAAATTTTCTTACGCGAAACCAAATATAGAAATTGAGAAATTAAATGTTTGTATTTTAAAGATTTTTCTACACTTAAATCTTTTTATAATAATTTTAACAAAAAATCAATCCTGTGTTTAAATAAAAAGGGTCCGAAGTCGCACACACGATGATAGCCCAGACAAAAGATACTAAAAAAAAAGATTTTTACAATTTGACCCTCCGTATACTTACAAGTATGCTAACAATAGAATCAAATTTTAGATAAACTACGCCCCCTCTCTAACCCTTTTCAACCCTCTTTATAATGTCAAGCGACCATCAGTATATGGGTGTATGTATGAAAAAGAACTAATAAAAATGAATTTGAATGAAAGACATCCAGGCAAAAATGTGTAACAATCTACTGTGAGTAGGATTATGGCGAAATTTAAATCAACTGGATTGGTGGAAAGTTCATTTAAAAAACATCACAATTGTATAAAACATAATGAAGAAGTCCAATTAAATGTGTGCCTATGTTGTGAAACAGTGTCAAACTAGTATTAGACATGTTTCGTGCAGAAGTAACGTTCAAAGAGAGAGTGTAAGGAAGATGTTGCATAAAAATAAATTTAAACCTTATAAACAGAAACTTATAAATACTCTTAGGAAACAACATTTAGAGGTATAGAACTTTAAGTTGGCAACACTCTTTTAACTGGCGGCAATTTTGTCAGCTGTCAATTGATTTATGTTTAGTTTGATTTGGCATTTCAACATGAATAGACTGACGCCTGAACAAAGCTTCCAAATTGTGAAAATTTATTTTGAAAATCATGGTTCTGTTCGAAATACGTATCGCGCACTACGTCTATTTTACGGTCAACATAATCGTCCATCAGAGCAATTAATTCGATTAACTATGGAACGTTTTCGCACCACGTTTACTCTAAATGATAATACGCATCCACAGAGACGTCGTACAGTGCGTACAGAAGAAGTCATTGCTGCTGTAGAGCGTAGCGTAGAGGAAGACCCGAATCAGTCTATCCGCCATCGTGCACAGGAATTGGATATGTGTCCATTCACTTTATGGAAGATTTTGCGGAAAGATCTTGGTTTGCGTGCTTACAAAATCCAACTAGTGCAATAATTGAAGCCACACGATCACCTAGCAAGGCGTAGATTCGGTGCATGGGCCCCCAAAACAGGATTCCCGTTGATCCCGATTTTCAAAAGCGAATTTTGTTTAGCGATGAAGCTCACTTTTGTTGGATGGATAGGTCAATAAACAAAACTACCGTATTTGGAGTGATGATAATCCTCAAGTGTATGTTGAGACACCGTTACATCCAGAAAAACTGACTGTTTGGTGTGCTTTATGGGCTAGTGGAATCATTGGTCCGTACTTCTTTAAAAACGATGTTGGTCAGAACGTTACAGTCAATGGTGACCGCTATAGAGCCATGATTACTGACTTTTTCGTTCATCAATTGAACAACCATGATGTGCAGGAGCTGTGGTTTCAACAAGACGGCGCAACATGTCACACATCTCGTGCCGCAATTGATTTATTGAAGGAAGCGTTTGGTAACCGCACAGTTTCACGTTTCGGACCCGTGAATTGGCCTCCAAGATCGTGCGACTTAACGGCGCTAGACTATTTTCTGTGGGGATATGTAAAGTCGCTAGTCTACGCCGATAAGCCCGAAAAGATTGATCACTTGGAGGACAACATTCGCCGCGTTATTGCCGATATACGGCCACAAATGTTGGAAAAAGTCATCGAAAATTGGACGTCCAGATTAGACTACGTCCGGGCCAGCCGTGGCGGTCATATGCCAGAAGTCATATTTAAATTATAATGCCAGAAGGTTATCTTTCGAATAAAGTAAATTTCATGTCAATTTAAAAAATTCATCTTTGTTTTATTCCATTTAAAAGTTCTATATCTCTATAAAAAACACCCTTTACAAGACAGTTTGAAGAACAGCTCTTGGAAATATTTAGGGGCAAAGGAATTGGGTGTAATATGGAGTAATACTGGCCGGCTAGGTTTACAGATTTAACCCCACTTGATTTTTTCTTGTGGGGTTACCTAAAACCAAAAGTTTACAAACAAAGACCTTTCCGTAATGTTGATTATTTGGAAACGGTGATTCGAAACTGTATTTTAGAAATAAAGCCCGTTAGTATCAGAAACTCCATTAAAGATGTGTCAAGAAGAACAATTGTTTGTATTGAACGCAATGGAAGGCACACAGAAATGTAATTTTAAATTTTAAGTTTCTGAATTGTTTTTAATTTAATATTCAAATACTAAAAATAGTTTGTTATCAATTAAAAATGTGGAATTATAAATGCATTTTTATTCGAAAATTTGAGTCTTTTCAATTAAACTATTTTCTTAATATTAATGGGTATTACTTTTAGAAACAAACTACGTTTTCAAAAATAGTTATCTTATGAAGTTATCTTATACAGGGTCAAAAACAAATGAACTTTGCATCACATGTGGCCAAATTTGGATTTTGTAGAAAAACACACGCTACATTAAACAAAATATGTCTGGAATGAAGCATTGTCAAAACTAAGAGGTTTTATATAGATTGTGTTCAGTCTTATTTTGCAACAGTGGTGCAATTAGCAGCTGATATTTTGCATATGGACTAAAAATTGCATTTAGAAAAACTCTGTCTAATAATTTTTTCAATATTTTGAGATATAACACCACTTTTGTATATATATATATATATATATATATATATATATATATATATATATATATATATATATATATATATATATATACATTCTTGTTCCTTTTACTATATTTTGTAATTTTTTTCTCGAGATATTTTATTCTATTATTTTTCTATTTATTGTATATATTTTTAGACGTTTCGACCAAAAGTTAGCCTTCATCAGTATTTTTAAAATCCAATCGGGACACTTCATTTCAATAGGAGTAGCACTCTTACACATTGTAATTTCCACTTTATTAATTTAGGATTTTCTTAAAAAGCCATATTAAATAGACACAGGCAATGGTGTTTTAACCTTTGTTCATTAAACATTTTTTTTTGTTTGGGAGTACGAATTTAAGGTCAAGTCTATTCCTAACTCCTTTGTTTTATCGGTTATACGACATACCAAAATTTAATTAAATTAAACAAATCTACAGATGGACTACAGCCCAAAAGGTAAATCACTGATTAACCTTTTAAAGTCCCATAGCTCCATTAACAATACGGTTATTTTGACGCATTATATATATATATATATATATATATATATATATATATATATATATATATATATATATATATATATATATATATATATATATATTGCATACTCGTCTGATGACAATACACCATTTTATCAAATTTGAGACAGTACGCCGACTACCACCACTCTCTAATATAAATGAACTAACCTGAACTAACCTGAACTCAAAAAAAAGGAAAACATAACTTAAGTAACAGCATTATTTTTAAAATTGTACTAAAATGTAAAAAATATATTTATTTCAGAGCAACTGGTCACAAGTGATTAAAAATAAAATGTGTGGCGCTCCTATAAGAGGAAACACGTCTTCAAAACATGATAAACATTAAATATTTCAGCAATCCACCATCTAACATGTTATCCGTAATACATTTCAGCATCCGTACAACAAGAAATTTTTGGCCCCAAGTGATGCTATTTTAAAATATATGGGGAAAAGAAAAGAAACTGTTTTAGTTTTCAAAGGATTATCGAATAAAAATATGTAATAACTATATATAGACAGGAAAAAAAAAGAAGAGGTTATCAGGACTGATATAGGCTGCTCTTTTTAATTGTCGATTGTTTATAACAATGATATTTAATTTAAGGATATAAAAGGACACCTACACTGATAATTGTTTTTTTAAGAAATTATTGTTTTTCTATTTCATATTATCAAATATGCTGTCTAGCGGTCTATTTAAAAAAGTAAAAATATTTTATTTAATTATATTGATGAGTATTTTTCTAAAAATTGCTCTCTAAATATGATCAAGTGCATTTTCAAATCAGATAAAGCGATTTAAAGTATTTTTTCAACAATATTCCTTACTTACCCCGTATTTTACTTCAAAATTTAGAGCAAAAAATTGGATATAAAAGTTTTAAAATATAGATATCAAAAAAATAAATACATTTTTTTGAGAAATTGTTGTATTTCTAGTTTATCAAATAAGATAGGATCTCTTACAGCCTTTTTAGAAGTTTAAAAATGTTTTAATTCGTCTTGATGACGTTACTTTAGTATATGTGTTTCTGAACGCTCAATGACAAATAGTTCCCGAGATACAGCCCATCTATAGCCTTAACAGAACACCCGGTATACTTCTTCCATATCTCGGGAGCTTAAATATTTTTGCAATATATGACATAGACCCGTATATATATATATATATATATATATATATATATATATATATATATATATATATATATATATATATATATAATGTGTGTGTGATCGAAGGTTTTCGGACATCACGTGTATGTGCTGAGTCCCTCTCAGGACTATAAGGCAACTGACGTTTCGGTGAAATCTCGTTCACCATTTTCAAAGTTCACTGTACGGCGTCTACGAGCGAACTGACGTCCGCGACTCGGGTGCTGTCAGTCCCGTGTGTACGTTGGACGCGTTCGTTCTCCGAATGGTTCTGGCCAATCCGGTTGCGAGACTTGGTGCGCGTCATCGGTCCTGTTGCTAGTGTTTGGGGTTGCGTTACCGAGTTGTAATCTGTTTCGCTCCTAAATGCGATGGCTTCCCTTATAAATCTTGTGGACAGGTTTTTACACCTCGATAGCATTTTTGTTCCTGAGAAATTTATCTTATGTCCTGTGTTTGGCCTGTGCGGAAGAACTTGTTTTTTGCTTAACAGCGTTTATATGTTCGTCTCTTCTGGCGCTTATTTTACGGTCGGGTTGGCCTGGGTCAGATGAGCTGCATTTTCCGCATGGAATTTCGTACACTCCATGGTTTTCTGGAGGGACTCTTTCTTTAGGTGTTGGCAAGAGATCTTTTACTTTACGGTCTGTGTTGAAAATGGTTTCAATGTTGTGTCTCCTGTGAACTTTTGCAATTTTATCTGTGGTGTTCCTGACATAAGGAACAAAACCTTTGCAGCTATTCAGTTGGTTGTCGCGATTTTTCTGGGGCCAAGTGTTTGTTTGTTTTAGAGCCTTGTCTATATGTTCTTCTTTATAACCGTTTTTTGTTAGGGAATCTTACAGTATGTTCATCTCTTTATAGTAATTTTCTTGATCTGTAAGGGACTGCGATAGAAATGCAAGTCATTTCACTACTGCAAATAATTGGGCGGGGTGGTGATGTGAATCGGCGTTGAGGTATCTGTTGGTATGAGTAGGCTTTCTGTAGACAGTGTGCGAAAGCAAGCCATCCTCGTTTCTTTTCGGTAGTACATCTAGAAACGGCAGTTTTCTTTTCTGTTCTATCTCCACGAAAAATTTTATTTTTGGATGTTTACTGTTTAAGTGACTCAGGAAATTTTTGAGATTCTCCTCTCCATGCTGTCAGATAACGAATGTGTCATCTACGTAACGTAGCCACAGTCCTGGTTTGTGTGAAGAGGTCTCTAAAGCTTTCGGTTCGAAGTCCTTCATAAATATGTAGGCGAGTGCAAGAGATAGCGGCGATCCCATAGGGGCTTCCTCGACTTGTGTATATATGGTCTGCCTTCATAAGTAAAATATGTGTTATCAAGCTAGACCTGTCTATATATATATATATATATATATATATATATATATATATATATATATATATATATATATATATATATATATATATATATATTGTCGTATTAGTCAACATCTTACCGCCATCCTCCGGCCAGATTTAACTTCAAATATAAGTTCCGAACATTAATAAGTAGGACGACGGGTGTCTGGGAAGGTACCAACTAGAATCCCACTGACGAGTCCTATAGTTGGTACCGGGACGAAACACCCACATTTTTAAAAAAAGAAATTCGTAATATACATTAACCCGATTGAGACACGGCAGGTCTTTTCTACGTTTTCCCTGCCAAATAACCCGATGACGACAAAATAACCCGGAAAGAGAGACCAATAGAGACAACCCATATGAGAGACAAAGAAAGAAAACCGAAGGTGCTTGTAATGTAGGAGTATACAGGGATAAGTCGATAAATAGTAGGCCAAACTATCTCCTATATTACAACAATATATATAGATTTTTTGAAGTATCGATACATCCAACATTGATATGCGCTATTTTGTATCGATATATATATATATATATATATATATATATATATATATATATATATATATATATATATATATATACTCATATTGGAATACGTAGATTTCGATATACTATAATATTGCACGTTCCCATATAATCAGATCCGATTCCACTACAACTGTTAATTATATTGGTCAAGCGGTCCTCAAATGCGTTTTTCCGACATCAGATATCTATTGTCGTGAATTTGACTATAGAGGCAGTGATGTAATTTAACACTTTTTAATTGTATAAGAAAGAAAAGAACAGGGATACACTCGGCCATCTTAATGCTAGAAGAGCCGCATCAATTTATAGTACCAACTAGAAATGCTTTTTATTTGCAGCTAACCTTTATTATTCTGTTTAGTAGTCCTTAGTTCGTATTTGCGGAGAATCACTTATCTATCTCTGCGGACTCTCAGCCATTTTGTTTTGTTTTTATGATTATTTTAACGACACCTCCTATAAAAAGTATCGTTATGAAATATTTTATTAACTCGTAAACGGGGGCACATGCAAACTGTGTTATTCACAGGTAAAAATAAACAATTTGTTATTACACTTGCAAAGGCGATATTACAAAACAAGAACAACAATATAAATGATACTGAATGTACCAATATTTAAAATATCGATACTTTTATACCAATATATCGGTCAATCAATATATTTTTACTCGATATGTATCGATACACTTGCAGATATCGCCCGGCCCTAGTGTGACACTATTAATAACATACGAAGCACAGAGTTGGATCCTAACAAAACAAATACTCAAAAGGTTGAGGACAACACAAAAAACCATTGAAAGAGCAATATTGGGTATTTCCCTAAGCGACAGAAAAAAAATGAGAGGATAAGACAAAGGCGGATGTCACCGATATAAAAATTACACAACTAAAATGGAACTTTGCCAGGTATAAAACACGAATTAATGACGGTAGCTGAAACAGTAAACTTATGCAGTGTAGACCCAGCGAGGAAGATGAAGGCGGACAATGGGCTACAGTTGTCATAAGTTAAAGATATGTTCAATACTGGGGCCTTATCCTCGAACTGGGGAACGTGAAGGGAACGATGAAAAGGTGGCGAAT
Source organism: Diaprepes abbreviatus (assembly GCA_034092305.1). Lineage (NCBI taxonomy): Eukaryota > Metazoa > Arthropoda > Insecta > Coleoptera > Curculionidae > Diaprepes > Diaprepes abbreviatus. Next base: position 565,442 of record JASJET010000307.1, read on the forward strand.
GTGTACTCTTGAGGCGTTCATCATTCATATCCTTGTTCGCCCGGTGGTGATTGATGCGGCCTTGTTCGCCCGGTGGTGATTGATGCGGCCTTTCTAGCAAGCGAACGGTGAAACATGCGCAAATGAAATGTCAGCCGCTAAATGACATATTTGACGATTAGTATTAAAAAAAAAACAATTTTATTTTTGGTTGTTCAAAATAACTCGTCATTAAATAAAGTAATATGTTGACGAACCGTTTCTTTAAGACGTTTTATTTTTTGAATCAATAGTTGAAATGTTAATTAGGTGGTACCCTGATATTTTTAATATTTTCAAATTTTTAATTAAAATATCCTTAGAAAGTTGAATATGTCTCGAAAACGTTAAGTATATTTGGGATTACAGACATATAAAATTATTGCAAGAGATTCTGTTCATAACTCAATTGTATGAGCGTGCTATTTAAAAATGTTTTTCTACGGCTAGTTCTGTTTATGGATTTAACATAAATACTTGTGTTCATAACAGCCGAGTATCTTCGTTTTATACAGTCAAGTCTAACATAATTCTTTTCACGACGCAACTTATAATAAATTTGAGAAATAACAATTTGTAAGCTATCCGAAATCTTTATTTAAATAAGGAACAAATTTTATATTTAAATAATGTTAACTACAGCATTTAACTTAATTAGACTATGTTAAACACTGTACTACACTACAATTAAATAAATATTTTAATTATAATTTATCGGGACATATAAATATGAACCCTACAGAACAACGAATGAGGTCCTTCAGCATAAAAACCTTATTTAGGGTACATTTGATCTTCAAACCTCTACAAATCTTTATAAAATAAAAAAAAACTATATTAAAAGTTGAATGTGAGATCTGCCAGTATCTTTAACGGTCGTCTTCTGTCTGGCCTGTGGTTTCGGTCCCTGGTCTTAACAGTTTCCGTATCATTATTCAAGTTTCAGGTTTTCTTTCGAATTTAATTGTCAGGACAGAACGTCTTGCAGTAAGAGGCTGGATATCTTGTGAATTCATATAATAAGTAACTGATTGTATAGTTTCCGTAGTGGATTCGGATGATAGCTTTTAGTCATACTACGTAGAGTTGTAATTTCCACCGTTTCAAGGTTCATCAATGCAGGCTTTCTGCAATTACTGCATGTATTCCAGTTCACGTCAATATATTACTTTGTATATGAGTTACTGTTTTTCTTAATATCCCTTTTTCTTTATATATTAGAATCCTAAAGTATTTGGCACTTTGTATGCATTTTTAACAGTTCTAGAGTGTCAATTTAAGATAATTTTGTGGTCTATATTTACACCTAAACATTTGACTGATGGCTTGGTCTATATTTCTTGGTTGTTAAGTGATATGAAATAAATTTAATCCAGGGAAAGTACAAATAGTTTAATGGCAATCAATAACTTCACAACAATAACAACAACAACACTATTTTTTTTTTACTTTTGACGATTAATTTGACGCATCAAAACTACTTTTTGTCCAAGATGGCGACAAAACATCCTACGGACATTTTCGGTCTGACAGCTCAATTCAATCTGTCATCCATTTTATTTTTTAAAATCCGCGGGTTTTAGCAAGTTCATTGGCAACATTGCATTTTCAAGAATACTGCTTTTACTGTCAAAAGTATGAAGTGACAGTTCACATCGCCATTCACATCACGCTTTCGAGAATACGGGCCCTGGGCACAACAAAGACTCTTTAAAAAATGACGAATTATCTACAATTACAATGAGACCATATACTTACATCTCATGATTTTATATTACATATAAAAAAAATATATAAACAAATAATAAATCTGGATAATTTACACTCTATGCCTCAAATCTCAACAAAACAAACATTAAATTAAAAAAGCGTCGAAGTGGACACTCAATATAGGATTATGATACAGTCCTCCCAATGCAATAAAATTTTTATCATATTATTAGTATCGTACGTGACCGAAAGGAAACATTGTTCCCCCTCGTTTCAGAAACGAGTCACCCAAATCCAGTGGAAGAACGCTACGACACGCGTGGATACCGCGTTGCCAAGTCGCTTCTTTAAAATAATTTCAAACGATGCTAAATATATGTAAAATCAGTGCTTTAAAATAGGAGTTTTGGGTGGGCAATTTCGATCTCAACTGTTGAAGTTAATTATATAGTGCGTCCTCTACTTCGTGCACACAATCGATTACAATTCAGTTAACAACTTTTGAAAAATTCCTGAAATAGTTACGTCAACTAACTTATTAAATAGGGTACTATCCAGGCGCGGATCCAAGGGGGGGGGCGGTAGGGGCGATCGTCCCCACCCCCAAGAGCTTTGAGTTCAGGAAGCTAGATCCAATTTTGCCTCTAATACTATAGTTTATTCAAAAACTAGAAATAGTAATAAATCATTTTTTACCCTTTTTTTTCTTTGCAGACTACCTGTGTTCTTTAGTCCGGTGTCTTTGGCAAAATCTGTTAGAGCCGTTTTACACACACAAGAATTATAGCCAAAATTTATCTGATAATTATGTTGAAAATTTTCATAAAACTAATTTGCTGTTTTACACATCAAAGAATTATTGTCAAAATTTTGGTGAAAATTTTCGGCATAAAAATATAGAACGTGTTCTATATTTTTATGACTAAAATGCAGAAAGTGCGCGAAAATCGACGCAGAATAAAATATGTGAATTGACAATCCGCGTTTAGTAATCAACCTAATCTCAATGTTTACTCATTGTTTCTTGCACAAAATATCCCTTATTTTGTGTTTTTTTGATTATATATGTTTAGAAACTTTCATATTTATGACATTTTAAGGTTATTCCCCGATTATTTAACTGCTTGAACGTCACATGTTATGAAAATGCGCATGAGCACCGACAAAATTACCACCAAAATTATATTCAGATTTCTTGTACGTATCAAACAGGGTGATATCTTTTGTGTATTACCAGAAATTTTATTGTTGCAGTAAATTTACAAAAACTTATAATATTCAAGTATAATTAGATTTACGACAGTCCTCAGTTACCTATGGTACTGGAGCAGGTACGTTAGAGGTTTCGGTAACAGTTTTATTACTCTCTCCAGATCCTGTATAGAGTATAGGAATGTGTATGCTTGCGATCGCCCCTCCCCTTCCCAAGAGCTTTGAATTCAGGAAAATAGAACCGATTCTGCCTCTTATACTAGGAATGTGTATGCTGCTGGCATCCTCCCCCCCCCCTGTCGGCAACTTGTTTTTTCTTGTGATCGCCCCCCCCCTCTCCAAGAACTTCAGATTTAAAAAAATAGACTCGACTCTGCCTTTTACACTAGAAATGGGAATATTGCTGGTGTACTTTTGTTTATCACCGCCGCCCCCCCCCCCAAAGAGATAGGCTGGATCCGCCTCTGGTACTATCCTTGGCACATTTAGCCTTTGAGTTTCCAAGAAGCTGAGTTATGCCCATTCGAAGTCCCTCTTTACCCATTTTTTGCATATTTTCAAATAGTAACCAAATGTATAGTTTTAGCTCCATATGAAAAAGGACTGTCTTCGCCTTGAAAAGACGATTGTCAGTTTAAATATGTGGATCTTTTTACATCACCAATCGTGATGATTTTTGGGTAAGTTTAAACCCTCATAGAATCTTGATTTTAATTCTTTCTTGACTGATAATGTTATATTTTTTTTTCATTTGGAAAGGATCTTCATTTCATATTTTGAAAAACTCAGAATGGTTAAAATGAACTAGAGATATCAGCCTTTGAAAGTAGCTCTGTTTTCGAAAATTTGAAAACTGACTTATTTTCAAGAAACTAATGCAAAAAATTACATCTTTTTATTTTAAATTTTAGAGTCCTAATTCCTCAGTTATATGCTTCTTGAAAAGACATTTCGAACTAGTTATTACATATTTTTAATACAACAAAGTTTTCTTAGTTTGAAACATATATTGACATATCTATGTAACGTTTCGACTGAAATTTCCTTGGCCTTTTTCATACATTGTACATTCAAATACTGCAGAAAATATTACGATTGAACATCCTGCTATTATAGATATTAATCGAAAATTAATCCTATCTTAATTTGAACTCTAACAACATCAAAAAAATAAAACAAACGGAGACAAAACAATCACAAACGCTCTAAAATTATAAGTTATACTGAATGGAAGGTTAACTTTTTTCAATAGTATTTTTACTTTTCTGTATTAATAGATAAGGATAATCTACTTAAAGGTGACCAAAGGGTGGCTGTTTGCTAAAATATGTGGATAGTTTATATTTAAATAAATTATTATATATTTTACTTAATTAGCTCGTGTCAGTTTTTGAGTTTACAGCGTTTTTATTTTTTTGAATTTCTATCGTCTCCTAGAATTCTCGTTTTTTAAGAATTTTCAGTTTTTAAAATTTTGATCTTTTCGAAGTTAAATGTATAAGTAGTTTCCGTCATGTGATTAGTTAGGGCTGTTTTATTTTTTTTATCAAATTTATTTATTTTTATATATTGGCTTGTTTGCCCTATATACACCGAATTACAGTTGTATGGAATTTCATATACGGCATTACTCTTTTTGTCATTTGGAATTTTTGTTTTTAATTTGGAAAAATTGTTTTTCGGTAAGTTATGAGATTTGTGACATATAGCAATATTTTCCTTTTTAAATATGTTTTGTATGTTATGCAAAAGCTTTGGGATGTATGGAAGCGTCAGATATTTTTGAGTATTATTTTTGTTTCCTTTTATGAAATAACTACCTTTATTATAAAATTTGTTTATTCTCTTTTTAAATATTGACTCAATTAGGTTATTTGGGTAATTATTTTTTAGAAGTGCTTCATTTACTTTTTTAATAGCATTTGATCTAAATTTAGGATCAGTTAATTCAATTGCACGATTGGCAAGACTAAGTATCACAGCTTTTTTTGGGATAAAAACAAACATCTTGATTATGTTTTATAAATAAAAAACAATATTATATAAAAAATTCGTGGGATTTTAAAAACAAATTAAAGAATATAAATTTACCTAACGACTATATACTAATTTCACTTGATGTAGTGTTTCTTTATACAAATATTCCTTTAGAGTTGATAAGACAAATTATTTTAGAAAATTGATATGAAATTAGAGAATTCACCGATATGCCCTTAGATGAGTTTTTGAAGCCATTACTTTAACCTTAAGCTTAACATATTTATATATAACAAAATTTTTTATAGACAAATTGAGGGATGCACAATGAGTGCTGCCATTTCAAGTGTTATCGCACAAATAATGATGAAAGACATCAAAGAAACAGTTATAAAACAATTAAGCTTCTCTATTTCATTATTTTATAGATATGTCGACGACTGTATAACTGCAGTGTTTAAAACCGAATACAAAAACATACTTTAATCTATTTAATAGCTACAATAACACACTATAATTCACCATCGAAATAAAACGACAGAATAAAATTAATTTTTTAGACCTCAGTCTGCACGATACTAAAAACAAAATTAAAACGGAAAACTTTCTCGGAGGTTTTGGGATCGTTGAGCACGAATCTGTAATGACAATTTCAATTTTCGAATATCCAAAATGGTGGATAATTTGGAAAATTAAAATTCTCATTCGTGCTCAACGACCCCAAAACCCCCGTGAAAGTATTTTCAGAGCAAAATATTAGCGTTAAAAAAATTATGGTCCACCATTTTGAATCCACCATCTTGAATACTGTAAAATTAAAATTTTCATTACATATTCACACTCTGCGACTTCAAAAATCTCAATTGGAAACAATTATACAGAATCCGAAATGAGAGGATTGTACTCCAAAAATATCTACCATCTTGGATATTGAAAAATTGATATTCTCATTACAGATTCCTGCTCAGTGACTCACAACTCCCCAAGTAAGTATTTTTAAAGCAAAATATTAGCTTTCAAAAAAATTAAAGTCCTCTATTTTGAATCCGCCATCTTGGATATGGAAAAATCGAAATTCTCGTATTTTCTGAGCAAAATACCACATTTAAAAAAATTATGGTGCACTATTTTTAATCTGCCATTTTGGATACATATTAGAAAATTAAAATTTTAATTGCATATTCGCACTCTACAAGCTCAAAAACCCACGAGTGAGTAATTTTAATCGAAAATAGTGGATAGAAAAATGGAAGCTTCAAAGGGATTTCATTAATAATAACTTTTTCTCCATTTATTTTCGGTTTTTTGAAATTTTCAGGATGATCTGATTTAATGAAGTAATTTTGCCATGCACCATTTGAAAGCTTGTACTTTTCTGATATCTTTGATATTTTTTTGAAAATTTTTTTATCAAATAGAAAATGGGCACAGCAGGGGTGTAACGTTAGGAAATAATGCCCCATATATATATATATATATATATATATATATATATATATAATTTTTCTCTTTTTATATGTATCACTTCTTTGATGAACAATTTGTTGTAATTTCTGTCTGTATCTAAAATGTTGGTGTTTGTTCATGTTTATGTAAAGATGTCGATACGTTTTTAGTATACTTGTGTCCATTAATTCTATTTTAAATATACTGTGTCATCACGTCACGTATTTTTAGGACAGTTTAGGCATGAAATTGAATATATTACATTAGATCTTTTCTTGGATGAAACGTTACTTTTTAATTTCGTATAAAATGATCCCAGTAAATTATTCGCTTTATGGCATGCTGTTATGTTATGCTTACCCAAAAAATATATTTTATTTTTTTCTGATAATTGGTTTATATACGGTAATGCAATGAAAGTATTTTATGTTGTGATGTTATTAATTTACCGGCTTATATAAACTTCGACAAAATCGCTTTCGGGGGCCAATATGGGGGTGCTCCATGCCTTCAAAATGTGTGCAATTTTCTTTGATGATACATCTTACTAATATCTTCTATATTCCGAAATAAAAAAGAGGTAGTTTTTCCTTATTTTAGAAATATTTATTAATTTAGTTTCTGAACCGGGTTATATAAACTTCGACAAAATCGCTTTTTGGGGCCAATATGGGGGTGCTCCATGCCTTCAAAATGTGTGCAATTTTCTTTGATGTTACATTTTACTAATATCTTCTATATTTCAAAATAAAAAAGAGGTACTTTTTCCTTATGTTCGAAATATTTATTAATTTAGTTCCTGAACCGGCTTATATAAACTTCGACAAAATCGCTTTCGGTGGCCAATATGGGGGTGCTCCATGCCTTCAAAATGTGTGCAATTTTCTTTGATGTTACATTTTACTAATATCTTCTATATTCCGAAATAAAAAAGAGGTAGTTTTTCCTTATTTTAGAAATATTTATTAATTTATTTCCTGAACCGGCTTATATAAACTTCGACAAAATCGCTTTTTGGGGCCAATATGGGGGTGCTCCATGCCTTCAAAATGTGTGCAATTTTTTTTGATGATACATCTTACTAATATCTTCTATATTCCGAAATAAAAAAGAGGTAGTTATTCCTTATTTTAAAAATATTTATTAATTTAGTTCCTGAACCGGCTTATATAAACTTCGACAAATTCGCTTTCGGGGGCCAATATGGGGGTGCTCCATGCCTTCAAAATGTGTGCAATTTTCGTTGCTGTTACATTTTACTAATATCTTCTATATTCCGAAATAAAAAAGAGGTAGTTTTTCCTTATTTTAGAAATATTTATTAATTTAGTTCCTGAACCGGCTTATATAAACTTCGACAAATTCGCTTTCGGGGGCCAATATGGCGGTGCTCCATGCCTTCAAAATGTGTGCACTTTTTTTTGGTATTACATTTTACTTATATCTTTGATATTTCGAAATAAAAAAGAGGTACTTTTTTCTTATTTTCGAAATATTTATTAATTAATCCCGGCATCCGCTTCTATCATGTCTGACATTATCGCGTTCACGGGTCAATATGGCGGTTTTTAGTTTGATAGAAATGAGACAACTTTTTCTGGAAGTATTATCTTTTTAATACCTTTGATGTTTCGAAATAAAATAGGGAAAATTTAATGAATTTAAAAAATATTTCATGTAATCCGTATCTACTGGTTCGTATGTCGATGGGCGTGTGGCTGCATCGACGCAAACTTCAGTTACATATTAATTTTATGTTTCTTGTTCCTGTTATAATATAAATAGGTTCTTTGTTTAATTATTTTTTTATAAGGAGTTCGGGAAAATGGTTAATTATGAGAGTTTCTTCTACTTTTTTTAGTATTTCTGGACAAAATTCGAGTGAAAATAATTTTATAGCTCGATCAACTAAACCAATTTTGACACTATTTTTCTGTTTATTCGGATGTTTAAGAGTTAATATTTAAATAACGACCCAATCAAGTATCTTTTGTGTACCATTTTGTATGAAGAATGTTTATTTATTTTGTTTCTATGTATAGTTAAATCTAATAAATTTATTTTTTATTCTTTTGCAATTTGTAAATTGTATTTTTGGGTGAAAATTACTAAAGTATTGTGATAAGATATCAAAAGAGAGGCCGAACTTTGTCAATTAATGTTATAACTTCAAACCCATGTCGATCTTCAATAATTTCAATTTAAATAATACAATTTCTCATATCGTATACTAAATATCTTGTGGGAACATACAAACTTTATCCGAATTCAATGCACCCACATACTGGTTTCTTTTCACATTTATAAATGAATTAACCTTGGGATCAACTCCACAACAATATCCCTAATAATCATCGTGATAATAACAAAGACCAAGAATAACGATCACGGACGATATATCGGAGACAGTCGAGTCGAGATAACAATGGCGAAGTCATAATATTTCTTCTTTTATGGATTATTACCGAGTGTTTTGTAAATAAGTACTTGTCATTCATTTATTCATTAATTATCGCATCAGAACCGGCGTGTGTGACTCCGTACCATCAACCATTATACCTTTTTTCAATAACAAATTTGCAAACAAAATTCATAAAAAAAGATTCAGCCACACCTCAAATGATATAAAATGAAAAATGTTAATACCAGGGTGGCTGTAAATATGTCGGGAATAACAAACAAAAAACAAATATTTATCAGACTACACTGTTAAAAATAACCTTAAATTTGTTTGTTTGAAGGTTGTAGACAATGTTGAAGATTGACTAAAATGTGGTTGTCGGACTTGCATTGCATTTATTTATATTTATTTTTACGACGTTTCGATTAGGTTGTATCTCTCATCATTATCAAGTATAAACTTTCATCAGTTTATACTTGATAACGATTAGAGATACAACCTAATCGAAACGTCGTAAAAATAAATAAAAATAAAGGCAATGCAAGTCCGACAACCGCATTTTACTTAAATTTAATGCTAATTTAATGTCCATTCTACATTAAATTTAATGATTGTGTACTTTAAATCGTGAATAATTTATATTTACTTTGAAATAAAAAAAAATCATTGAAATTGAGGCGTCTCCCTTTTTACAGGGTACGGCAACGGATGCGTACGGCAGCTCAATATGTCGGAGGCTAGGTTCGTATCTCTTTTAGAGATAGTTGTGCTCTGCTTTGATTACCCAATAGGCGCCACCTGTTTTACATTATCTGTGTTACTTACCTAGTGATTAAACAGGAAAACACATAGGTATGAGGAATGATTTTAAATTATTGACGGTTGGTGTATAGCTCCACAATGAAACGACTTAATTAAAACAAAATAACAATTCCATTTTATTCCCAAAAAAAATTATTATGTACATAAATTAGAATGGTGCCTACAATGTTTTTGTACTCTCTTGATAACTATGGTTGTTACCTCGTTTTCAAAAGTTTGTACAAAATTTGGCCGCAAATGTTCTAGAACCTTTAATTGCCAATAACGTAAGTTTTATAGAGTTATCAAAAAGTTCTTACATGTTATTATATCACATTAAAATATATTTATGTTGCTTTGTGTGTATTCAAAAAAATTGATTTATAGCAGCTCCAATTCTTTAACTTCAAGTTTTCTCCTACCTGGTCTATGCTATGGTACCTCTCACTTTTTACGCTGTTGCTAGGATTCCTTTTGTGTTATGGATGAATGGAGGATTCACAGGGCCACTTCCAACTCACCAACCAAACGCAGGGTAAGGTTAAAATAGGCGTGGTCACAAGGACAGGAAAACTAGGGCCGGAACCGTCAGAAAGCCTTGACAGCAATATCAAGATGAAAAGAGCGAGATGAAGCCCAAAGATAAAAAAGAACTGGCTTCAAATAGCCCTGAAATAAAATGTTGTTTTTACCACATGTTCGTAAAGATAAGGGGCAAAATCTTACCTCATTGATTAGTGGACTTTTAAAAAAACACTTGACCGTCCGCCCTTTCAAAGCTAGTGGCAGGATTGGTCTGCTGCCTTCGACGGTTCAACAGTAAAGGAAACGAAAATAAAAATCTCTCTTGCAACCAGACGTGACAAATCTTAGGGATATTTGTATTTACTTTTGCCAACCTTATTCTCAACCTGGAGCACTCTAACCTAGTTCCGAACTTACACTGACCACCAGGTAATACATCAAATATTGGCATGCCATGGAAAATTATCAAAGAGAAAATTATGATCAAACAGTCCAAAGTTACTAATCATGATTAAAACAAAGTTCAAAAAAAATTGCCACAAATTCCGTACTGCATACTCAACCTTAAATGATCGGTCTCGATATGCCGTGCTCGTGTCAACGAATCGGGAATACATCCTCACATTACCGACTATAACCTTATACTTTTAATACTGAAATGGAATGTAAATAAATGAGAGTTTATTAAAAATAGAATATTTTACGACTTTTAAATTCAAACCAAATAATGTGATATATAAACTACAGCAATTTACAAACAAGACCAAAAGAGTTGTGAACCAAAAAAAAACAAATTCCATGTTTACTATTTTAAATTACGGGATAAATAATTAAATTTAATCAGGTAAAAATATACAAATTATCTCATATTACTAAAAACATGTAGCATTGATGCCAACTGGTAAATTTAAATGCTACAAAATATCAGTTCGTTGTACATTAAATTTAATTAAATGGTATCTCAAATTTCAATAAAGTAACCAAAAAGATATTTCAACTTCTGTGCATTAAAACTAATTCATATATACCCTAATACTAAAGGAATTTACATTATTATTCAGTATACATTGCATGAGATCCCGGGAGATGGCGCAACTTGTATTGAACTTCTTTTTTAGTATGATATAAGTTGCTTAAAGGACTCAATTTTCTTATAGCCCCGTACTGACGGGAACCAGTGAGTTCGAAACTGGTCTAGATAGCGGACACTACCTATAGAAAAAATGTTCACTTTTTCCTGGTAATTTCAAAATTTCTTGAACTCGTATTAATTAGAGATACGACTTACTAGTTGAAAAATCGATTTTTTTAATAATCGATTATTTTGAACTGTGAAATAATCGATAAATAAAAAATCGATTTTAGTAAAAAAATAATCGATTTTTCAAAAATCGAATTTCAAGGACACTCCTAAATAATTACAGTTTTATTGAGAAGTACTCTTTGAGATCTAATGAACAATTTAAAATTATAACAAAACCCTCGAGATAAAAAATTAACATTCAAATTTACTTACAAAAAAACTTATTAAAGAAATTCACTCATTAAAAAATGATAGTGCCCCAGGTAAGGATGGTATTAGTGCTAAAACCATTAAATTTACACATTTAGAAATAATTAAACTTTTATCACATATTATTAATCTTATTTTTAATACAAATAAAATACCATCTTATTTTAAACAGTCAATAGTATCTCCAATTTATAAAACAGGACCCAAAAACAGAATAGAAAATTACCATCCAATAAGCCTAATAAATAACTATGCAAAAATATTTGAGAAATGTTTAAAGGATCGACTCGTAAACTTTCTAAAAATGAATGGCATTTTATCGGGGAATCAGTTTGGCTTCTCAGAGGGAGTATGTACTACTGACGCCATATATGGTCTGTGGATTAAAAGGTCATTGCCGTGTTCATAGACGTAGCAAAGGCTTTTGATACCGTGTCCCATGAAAAACTTCTGGAGATCCTGGAACTCTATGGAGTGCGGGGCAGGGTATTGGAAGTCTTTAGGAGTTTTCTTTTTAACAGAGAGCAGTTTACAAAGGTCAATGGCTGCCTTAGTGCGCCGCGAAGAATTCGGATTGGTATTCCACAGGGGGCCATTTTGGGACCAATACTTTTCGTAGCATACATTAATGTTTTGTTGGGCATCAAAATCAATGGTAAAATTTATTCTTATGCTGATGACACGGCCATTCTATTCTCTGGTGATACTTGGGATGAAGTAAGATATAATGTAAAGGAAGGTTTTATGATAGTGAAATGCTGGTTGAATTTTCTAAAACTAACTTTAAACATAAAAAAAAAACAAATTATATTGCCTTCTCATTGACAAATCCATCTAGAAAGCATTTTGACACCATTGTGGTGAATGCGAGTACAGGGCTCGAAATTACATCTGTATCACAGACTAAATACTTGGGGGTTATTATAGATCAATTTTTAAAATGGTCAGATCATACTGAATATTTATCAAATAAGATCCGTAAGCTCATTTATAGATTTTATTTGCTGAGAGAATTCTTAAGTGCAAAACTATTAACAGTTGTATACAAATCATTAGTTGAATCACTTTTGAGATATGGTTTAATTGTGTGGAGGGTACTTATAAAGGTAACTTAAAGACACTTATTGTTGTACATAAATATATCTTAAAAATTATCTACAAAAAAAAATAAAACCTACCCTTCACACTTACTATTTAATGAGAACACATGCAGCTTACATTGTTTATATGTACAATTAATATATTTATATTACCATAAATCGAATAATTTGAAGCATTTCATTAATCATAACTATTCAATCAGGGCAAACATAGGTAAAAACTTGATTATACATCGAAATAGAAAAACTATTAATTCAAAATTTATTGACTATTTAGTCCCTAAGTACTACAACATTTTACCAATAAGAAATACGTAGTATTAAAAGATTAAACCTTTTTAACAGCAAGTGTAAATCATATATTGTTAAAAATTATCAAATCATCAAAACAATACAAGATGGCTAGTGGAAAAATTACCATATGGGATCTTAAATGTAAATCTTCTTTATACTATAAATTCAAGCAAATAATCATTGTATGTGTATGAATAAATATATTAGTATGTAACTGTGTATGTTACGATGTATATACCTGTATGGGTATTTTTGTGTTGCACATACAAATGCTCTTGCATTTAGGTGCATTATATAATAGGCCAGGCGCGGATCCAAGGGGGGGGGGGCGGTGGGGGCGATCGCCCCCCCCCCCCCAATAGCTATGAGTTTAGGAAAATGGACCCGATTTTTCCTCTTATACTAGAGTTTATTCAAGAACTAGAGAGAGTAATAAATCATTTTTTACCCTTTTTTCTTTGCAAACTACCTGTGTTCTTTAGTCCGGTGTTTTTAGCAAAATTTGTTAGACACATATATTTTTCATAGGAATGGGTTAGAAATTTTATAATCAAAAATGCCGGTCTATAATAATAGACTAAAACAGGATTATTCTCTCAAGAAATTCTAAGTTATAATTTAAATACTTACAAAATATCCATTGTCAAAAATACAAAAAGTTAAACATATATAAAAAAATAAATTCGTCCATATAATAATAAAATATTATTGGGTTTATCGGTCATTTTACTATTATTAAAAACATTTTTGGGGTATTTGACGTTTCAGTTTATTAATTTCTTAATCCATCTGCAGAATTACAATTAAACACTGAAAAGGGATTCAAATGTAATTACTTTTTTTTATGTTGTGTTAAAATTAGACCTACTCATTTTTATTTCTATTGTACTGATATCTTAATTTAATTTACTTTTATATATGGAAATACGATAGCCCCAAAAAAAATAAGATAAACATGTTAATTCTACACGCTTAAGAAAAAGACACAAATACAATAATAAAATAATAAAAAACTTACGGCTAATTAGAATTAAATATATATAAAATTAAAGAGGGGGACACACTAAAATAAAAATATATAAAAAAATAAAAAAAACATATAAACAACATTAAACAATAAAATACCACAAAAACAAAAATTTAAATAATAAATTGTGTTTACACTAGTAAACATTACATATCTAATTCCTAATCAAAGTCAGTGAAACTATCTTCGCTACAATTAATAATAATTGGTTCCTCTATCTCACCGATTATGAGATCGAGTTCTCACATTTTGTTTTATTCTTTTATTATATGGATTTTTCCCAATTTTCCGCAGTAACTTTATTCAAAAAAATCTTTCAAAAGTTTAGTTAAATTATTAATTTTATTAATTGTGTTATTTCTAGCAACTCTACCTTTTACTTGAGAGAGATATTTACGTCTTCAACGGATAGTTTCCGGACAATTTATAAGAACAGATTTTCTATCTGGTTTTTTTGCAGCAAAAATTAAGTTCTCTGAGTGATTTCCAGAGATTAGTTCTTTTAATTTCAGATAAGTCGCGATCTTCAATGATTTTAGTTAGAATTTTGTAGATGGTTGGGATCTGCTTCTCATAATAAAATGTATATACAACCCCTTTAATTGCAGTTTTCATCTCTTCTTCCAACGAGGTTTTTCGTTTGCCTGTGATCGAATGTGGCTTGGGAGTACTAACAATTCCAGTCGTTTTTTCTCCTTCAGTATTCGGTACATAGTAGATTTTTCAACTCCTGTCATGTTGGAACATATCTCAACAGAGCTTTTACCATTATTATCTAGATATTGATATCTTAAGGCATCATAAACATTCATCGTAATAAGTTTTTCGTTGAGGAAAAAATGCCCTGGTTTAACGATTTTGGAATAAATATAGAGGTGAAAGCCATATCTTTTGGGTATCTCACTAATCTCAAATAATATATAAAAACAAGCACAAACAAGAAAAATCACTAAGAAAAAACTGTAAGTTGTACTTTGCTCACTGACAGAAATTAAATTAAACTATCAGAAATTCTATGTTGCAGTAAATTTATATAATATATTTAAATATAATGAAATATAATTAGATTTACGGCAGTTCTCAGTTACCTGCGGCACTGGAGCAGGTACGTTAGAGGTTTCGGTAACAGTTTTATTACTCTCTCTAGTTCTTGAATAGAGTATAAGAGTCTGTATGCTTGCGATCGCCCCCCCCCCTTCCAAAAGCTTTGAGTTCAGGAAAATAGAACCCATTCTGCCTTTTATATTAGGAATGAGTATGCTGCTTGCATTCCCCCCCCCCCCCTCCCCCGTTGTCAACTTGTTTTTCTTGCCATACTGTACTTTTGTGATATCACCGCCCCCCCCCCCCAAAGAGAGAGGCTGGATCCGCCCCTGTAATTGGCTATACTAAATCATAAGCTATTATAACATATGTAAATGTATAATGTAATTTAAATTTTTTGTTGTAATAATAAATAAAATAAATAATCAAAAAAAAATAAAATATTAAAGAAAAATCACCACAATTCCTGTGAAAAAAAATTCAAAAATATTAGTTTGGGCAACCGTTTTCCCAGTATTCGATTTCTGGTTTTCCTTAAAATGGTACCTGCTTTTGAAAATAACCGTTCCGCGGAAACCAGGACCAAAAGGTGCTTACACGCCAACTGAATGAACTTAGGGTAAGCACCTTCATAGCTTCGCCAGACCTCGAAAGGTTCTTTTTTCAAGTCGATCAAGGGCAAGGCTATATACAGATTTAATTCTGATGTAGAAGAATTGCTGAGACTTGCAGTACTAGCTACTAACAATTTTTTTTGTGATTGCCATATATTTTCTTTTTCAGACGATGTCGACATTGAATTTTCCGTTGCTCGTTCTTGTGTTGGTTCTCGGTTTTCTTCAGTGATAGTCCACTTGATATATTTTAAGATTTTGGTTAGAACAGCGCCATCGTCCAAGTGTAATTTTAGAATCGGGGATCCAAAAATGTGGCCATTAAAAATAAATGAACTTTTTGAAAATTTTCAAACCTTTTTTTTCATTACGCTCAACAATGATGTTTTTACGGTATCTGTTGTATCCAAGTATTCTCAAAGGCATTTTACCAAAGCAATGGTTTTGCCTTCGCTAACATATTGTTAGCTGAACATTTCTTCGGTTACTTTTTCAAATGATTTCAAGATCTTTGCAATTTCTTTTAACACGATTATTTCATTGTCTTGAATCATGGGTGGAGCATCAGGGTGATTTACTAATATGGCCCCGACAGTCGCACTCATCGTTACAAATCTTTCAATCATCATGAATTGCGAGTTCCATCACGTGCAAAGATCTCTTGCCTTCTGATATATTTTGAGTTTTTCTCAGTTCATCTGCTCCAACTCCACTTTGGTGAAACCATGTTACAATGGTACGGACCTTTTCCAGGAACGTTTTTATTTCAGGCATATTAAAGGCTTGGTCTACAGCAAGGTTTAATATATGGGCTATGCATCGAATGTGCCTCGCTCATCCAAATGTCGTTTCAATTGTTTTGACAATATTTGCACCATTGTCAGTGGTGATAGCAACAATTTTCTCATCTCGCATGTCCCATTCATTGAAAATACGTTATAAACCGCTGGCTGGAAAGTGGTTCGCATGCAATGTTGAATGAATTTATTTTAAAATATTCAAAAAAAGTAAACTATTACGCCCATATAACTTCTCAACTGCAAGTACTTCCATTCATCAACGGTTAAACATATGTAATTCACAGATTGTATTTTTTTTATTACTATAGCCTTTTTCTCTTCATATTTTCCATCGATTTCTGATGATATAGTTTTTCGGCATGGAAGTTTCAATAAAGGTGCAAGCAATTTTATTAGTTTCTTAAAATCCTCTCCCTCTACCACACTAGAAGGGAGACTATCACGGCAAATCATTTCAGCTATTGCATCAACAATCTGTCTATTTTTTTGTACCACCCGATCCATAGTCCAACATTTTTGAAAATGAGGCTTCTAATGTTTTGAAACGTTTCTGAGTAGCTGTTGAAGTTGAAGGCTCATTTGTAGGTTCTGACGTAGATGGTCTGACAGGTGGAAAGTGAGACGTTAAGTCCGTAAAATCCGACGAATCATCGGAATTCTTCAGGCAGAGAATATGAAAAATATATATACAAACAGTTTATTTCCTGCAAATATCGCTCTGGTCCTCTCTCCATACGCGTTTCGATCACTTCATGATCTCGTCAGTGGAGCTGTATCGGACCGAGAGCAACATTAGCAGGAAATAACTGATATATGAACCATAAATTTCAAGGTATGTCGGCAGGATATTACACCTGCCGTCTACCAACTTCGATGTCAGACTGAAAAATATCGCCAGTCGAACGACATCTATGAATCAACGGAGTAAGGTAAAATTTTTAAACAATCAAACTTTCAGCCGTATTTAAATAGTTTGTTATATAAGTAGTTCTCCTTTCAGGTAGAGAATATGAAAAATATGTGTACAAACAGTTTTTTTCCTGCAAATATCGCTCTGGTCCTCTCTCCATACGCGTTTCGATCACCTCATGATCTCGTCAGGAGAATTACATATATAACAAACTATTTAAATACAGCAGAAAGATTTCTTTATTTCTTACTGAAATTTTGATTATTTAATAATATTTATTCATTACAAAATCCAAAAAACTTGACTATTCACTTTAAAGTTTGGTAAACAAATATGTTTATTATTTGACAACCGACGGTCAAGTGAATAATTACAAATAATATAAAAACTAATACAGAAAGAACAGTTACCTCTTTCCGTGCGTTGGCGAGGATGACAGAATGTTTTCGTTCCATGTGCTGTTTCAAATTTGTTGTATTACTGCAATTTTTCAACACGTTTGGACAATATGTACATATGGTAGTTCCTTTTTTACTGTTTATATCAAAATATTGACGCCCACAACTTTTTTATGTCACACTCAATCAAAAACGCACAATCACAAAAAAAACACCTAACACAAGTTTTCTTATTGAAGTAAAGTGATGAATTTCAAACAAAACGGTGTCGTTAACATCTATTCAAATGTTCAGGTAACATCTTCGGAGATGCTATGCCAGCCTCGAAGCGTATTATGTCGTATTACTTCCTCAACTGAAATATATATATATATATATATATATATATATATATATATATATATATATATATATATATATATATATATATATATATATATGGCGTTGGTAAAGATCGGGTTGTGCAAGAATCTCAATTTTTAATTAATCAATTTTTTGGTTCGTATAATCGATTATTAAAAATCTATTTTTATACATTTTATAGACATCTGTAGCAACTTCTCTATTGGATGAATTTTACGAAGAAGAACAAGAACAATGTATTTCTTTTCTCTCAGGAGACTACGTAAATATGTCATTTGACGGGTACTAAAATGTCCACACGAGCCTGTATTATGTTCAACTATAACAACAGAAGATGGACGAGCATTTCCCTATGAAACTATTGAAATCTCATACTTCGAAATATTTAACGGAACTTTGTTGTGATGTAATTTCTTTATGTAAACTAAAATATCAATTTTACGCAAAATAGTTCGTGACAGACAACG
The DNA here is from genome assembly GCA_034092305.1 of Diaprepes abbreviatus. Lineage (NCBI taxonomy): Eukaryota > Metazoa > Arthropoda > Insecta > Coleoptera > Curculionidae > Diaprepes > Diaprepes abbreviatus. Next base: position 584,062 of record JASJET010000307.1, read on the forward strand.
TGGCGAGCCTGACTGGCACGAGAAAAAGTATTGAAGAAAGAACCAGTTCTAAACTTATAACCTAAGGTTGCTCGGCACAACTTTTGAACGCGTTCAGTGTTCTAATCTCGTAGAGTAAAGATCCCTGAAGATGTCTCGTGCAATCGTAGACGAAACGTCGGATAACAATTCCAATTTAACACGATCTAAACCCAAGAACCATGATTCTCAGGTAAGTAGATGTTTTTCTAGTGTCTGTGGTAGATTCACAAAATTCATTAATTTTTAAAAGAATATTTAAATTTTAACGGCAATATATATATATATATATATATATATATATATATATATATATATATATATATATATATATATATGAATGTGGTATCCCTTTTAGTAACGTCTATTTAGATGCATGCCTAAGACCCATCCATAAGAATTGGAACCGTATTAACCATTGCAACATTGATGAAGAATCCTTTATGGAACTAATCACTTTCTTATTCAACTATACATATTCCTCTTTTGATGGCAAATTTGACAAACAAACTTTTGGCACTCCTATGGGAGTATCCATCTTTCCTATCTTGGCTGCATATGTGATGGACGACCTGTTGGACACAATTATTCCAGTTCTCTCTTTCAACCTACATTTTATAAAAAAATATGTTGATGACGTCATACTACCCCTTCCAGAGGATGGTATCCAGGAGATAACAGAAACCATTAATAGTTATGACCCTTACATACAATTCACTATAGAAAAAGAAGATAAGAATCACTCAGTACCTTTCTTAGACTCCAAGCTCATACGTTCCCCTGATACCACAATCATAATAGACTGGTACAGAAAACCATGTATCTCAGGTAGATTCCTGAACTACAACTCGTACCATAAACAGTCAACAAAATTGAATTTAATCAAACAAATGAAAAACAGGGTCCTAAAAATCTCCTACACATCCTTTCATAAAAAAAAACTTAAATATACTCTTACAGCTATTCACAGACAATTCCTATCGCTCAGCATTAATAAAAAAAACTATTGTTTAGCACGTTATCATCATTAATATTAACAACTAATAGTGATCATAACATTAACACGTATACTAACAGAAATGTATCGAATAATGCTCATTCAACGATAACAGAAGGAATTCTAACAAACACAGTTAAATTCACCTCGTTACCATATATCAAGGAGATAACACCCAAACTTTCAAAAATTTTCCCACAAATAGATAATATTAAAATTGCTAACAAGTCAGCACCTACAATAAGCTCTGCACACTCAAAACTTAAAGACAAAACACCAATTAGTTTTCAATCCAATGTTGTTTACACCGTTCCTTGTGCAGATTGTGACAGGATATATATTGGCCAAACTTCGCAATCACTTAAAAATAGAATTACATTACACCGTAGCGATTATGTACAACATCCTGAAAGATGTGCACTTGCTGAATATGCTAACAACCACTTACATAATATGGATTATGGTCAGTGAGGATACTTTCAACTCAATCGATTATTGCCAAGAGGCTTTTCTTAGAGATGGCCTTTATCTCACAAGAACCGAATAGCTTAAATAAAAAACAGATATCAAACATTTGAGTGAAATATATTCGTATCTTTTATCGTTGACTTTACAAACATTACTAACAATTATAATTACAGTTTTCCGGTGTTAATAACTAAATAATAAATTCAGTAAGGCTGACTTTATTCCATAATTACCTTATTTTACAATTTCACCCTAATAAAACTTAATAAAAATAATTATTAAAAGTGGACAGCCCTGCTGACACCTGACAATTTTCCTATCCCAAGAATTTCAGCATGGCTGACCATTTACTGCATAATTACCCTTAAATGCAGTTACATCCTAACAAAACTTAAAAATTAATTGGTTAATGTTGGCAGCCCTGCTGACAGCTGACAAATTTCCTAACCTCATAATTCAAATTTCATTTTACAATTACATGTGACTCGGGAAGGAACTAACAAAAATAAGTTGTTGTAAATTGGTCTGTGACCCTAGTTTTTATTCTCTTTTACGAATGTACATTGTCATAAAACCATTTAACATCTTAGTGAACAACCTCAAATAAAGATATAAGTTATTTAAAATTATTGGGGATAGGTATCTTACTAATTTCCCTTTTTTTGTAACTATTGTAGTCTCTCTGACGACGAATATGATAATAAAGATTTTCGAAAACTTGGATTAACTTTAAAGAGTACTCTTTCACTTGCTGCACACCCCAATATTAACTAGTCAGCAACGACTACCCCCCCCCCTTCTCTCTCTCTCTCTCTCTCTCGCTATATATATATATATATATATATATATATATATATATATATATATATATATATATATATATATATATTTGTCCAATTTACTTATAAGCCTAACTAAACGAAAACCAAAGTTATTACCAGCTTTCTGAGAGAATTTGTCCGATCAGGGAAATAAGAAGAACCGGCCCTCGATGGGATGGCATTAACGATAAGGCGTTGACCTTTACCGATCGATTTTCAAATAAAAGTCATTATTGAGGTAAGGACTGATCATTAGAATGGCGAAACCAAAGAGACTTGCCAACTGTGCCACTTTTGTTACCCTATATCTAAATAATGAGGCCTATAAAAGATTTATTGCAGTTTAGGGGAGAGAGACAGAGATAAAATTAATGGGGAAGGATGAAATTATCAGCTGGGGTTCGATTTTACGTGTTCAATTAGCTAGAAAGTTGATTATAGGTTTTTGTGACACACCGGGTTTGGTATTTGATACGATACAGGCAGAAACACTAAAAGGTTTTAAGTATGGATAAATCACTGAATACAGCTTTAGTCTGCTCGAGCCGCTTTATAGAGGCAGCTGAAATGGCAACAACGCAGTAAAATCGAAGTTCTATGGTAATTTATCGCTACAAAAGCGGAAATTTTTTTAAATTCATTTGCAAAAAACAAGGTAAAAATTCGTAGAATGAAAACTAGGAAAAAATTTCGATACTTACCTCCTATTTTGAGGTCGTAGAACATGATTCTCGGTTTTTCCATAATTTTTCTTCAATTTTGCGAAAAACAGGAAAAATCATTTTTCACTTTAGGTTCAATTTTTTTCACTAAATCGTGAAACTTTTGTTACAATTACAAATTCCACACTGATAGAAGCCTCTATATTATAAAGGGTGTTTTCTATAGAGGTATAGAACTTTTAAATGGAATAAAACAAAGATGAATTTTTTAAATTGACATGAAATTTACTTTATTCGAAAGATAACCTTCTGGCATTATAATTTAAATATGACTTCTGGCATATGACCGTCACGGCTGGCTCGGGCGTAGTCTAATCTGGAGGTCCAATTTTCGATGACTTTTTCCAACATTTGTGGCCGTATATCGGCAATAACGTGGCAAATGTTGTCCTCCAAGTGATGAATCATTTCGGCCTTATCGGAGTAGACTAGCGACTTCACATATCCCCACAGAAAATAGTCTAGGGGCGTTAAGTCGCACGATCTTGGAGGCCAATTCACGGGTCCGAAACGTGAAACTATGCGGTTACCAAACGTTTCCTTCAATAAATCAAATGTGGCACGAGCTGTGTGACTTGTTGCGCCGTCTTGTTGAAACCACAGCTCCTGCACATCGTGGTTGTTCAATTGATGAACGAAAAAGTCAGTAATCATGGCTCTATAGCGGTCACCATTGACTGTAACGTTCTGACCAGCATCGTTTTTAAAGAAGTACGGACCAATGATTCCACCAGCCCATAAAGCACACCAAACAGTCAGTTTTTCTGGATGTAACGATGTCTCAACATACACTTGAGGATTATCATCACTCCAAATACGGCAGTTTTGTTTATTGACGTATCCATTCAAACAAAAGTGAGCTTCATCGCTAAACAAAATTCGCTTATGAAAATCGGGATCAACGGCAATCTTGTTTTGGGCCCATTCACCGAATCTACGCCTTGCTAGGTGATCGTGTGGCTTCAATTCTTGCACGAGTTGGATTTTATAAGCACGCAAACCAAGATCTTTCTGCAAAATCTTCCATAAAGTGAATGGACACATATCCAGTTCCTGTGCACGATGGCGGATAGACTGATTCGGGTCTTCCTCTACGCTACGCTCTACAGCAGCAATGACTTCTTCTGTACGCACTGTACGACGTCTCTGTGGATGCGCATTATCATTTAGAGTCAATGTGGTGCGAAAACGTTCCATAGGTAATCGAATTAATTGCTCTGATGGACGATTATGTTGACCGTAAAATGGACGTAGTGCGCGATACGTATTTCGAACAGAACCATGATTTTCAAAATAAATTTGCACAATTTGGAAGCATTTTTCAGGCGTCAGTCTATTCATGTTGAAATGCCAAACCAAACTAAACATGAATCACTTGACAGCTGACAAAATGGCCGCCAGTTAAAAAAGTGTTGCCAATTTAAAGTTTTATACCTCTATAAAAAACACCCTTTACAATAATTCAAAAATATGAACTTTTTTATCAAAAAAAATCAGGAAAATTAGCAAGACACAAATTACAACAAATAAAAGCAAAACGGCCCCTGCCAATAAATAATAGCTTGCATAGTTGGGATAAAGATGACGCTCGTGTTAAAACGGGCGATGTTGCCAGACTGCACAAACGATTTCTTTGAAATTCACATATAAAAACACTAGTGCACACTAATAGAAGCATGTGTATTATATAAAAATTTATAAATTTGCATTTTTTTATCGGAAAAATCAAGAAAATTATCAAAAACAAACAAAACCAAAATTGCACCCACCTTTAGATTTATCCTGAGTAAGTTTAGAGGTGGGAGCCATTTCCGTTTTGTTTGTTTTGATTTATTTTTCATAATTGTCTTGATTTTTCCAATGAAAAAGGTGCACACTAATAGATGCATCTGTATTATATAAAAATTCATAAATTTGCACTTTTTTATTGGAAAAATTAGAAAATCAGGACGTTCTAAACCCACATTAGTATCAACCTGTAAATTGAGAACTAAATTAACTTACCCATTGTAATAACCCTATTTTTATTTGGACTACCCAGAACTTTGTTTCGATCAAATGCTCCGATCGATCCGAGAGCGAGAAGCATGTGCTATAGTGCATGTATTCATTTCCTGTACCAAGTCCCAATATCTCAATATTGGAATTGTTTTCTTTTAATTTTTTTTGCAATAATTAACATATTCCGTGGCCAAAACACTAGTTTATAAGGCAGCAAATCACAAAAAAAAATCAAATTAATAAGTTTTGAACTCTTACAAGAATAAAAAAATAATTTTATTTATTAGCAAACTGGCAACAATGGAAAATTTTATTTATTTTCAGGAGCCAATTCTCTCCGATTCCAACGCTCCAGGTCATTATCCTGTAATTTTTTACATAAAGTTTTGTTTATTTTACATAATACAAATTACAAAAATATCGTGAGCAAAATAAAGCTGATCAATTAGAAGGGCTAACTTTCATAACAACTACACAGGCCTTTTAGGGAATCTTACTGTAAAAGATGGATCTTTTAGAAAATACATTATTTCTCGATTTTATCTTTTGCGCCATAACGCAAACGATGCACAAGTTTGTCCGATCTCAAATAGAAATCTGTCTGCAATTTAGTAGAGTCTACACGTTCATCATGACACATATATATATATATATATATATATATATATATATATATATATATATATATATATATATATATATTGTGTAAGAAATTCATATTAAAAATGGGAAGTCCAAAAACAGGGAAATATATATATATATATATATATATATATATATATATATATATATATATATATATATATATATATTGTGTAAGAAATTCATATTAAAAAAGGGAAGTCCAAAAACAGGGAAATATTTTTTATTTTGTGTGTTGACACATTACTCAGAATCAGTTAAATTTAAGATCAGTTCATTTCATTGCAAATAGTCATGTGCATTTTCGACCTTTTTTATGGGGTATTGGCCAAAAATAAACCAAAAAAAAATTTTACCGCGCATTTTTTGGATTAGTTTTAAAAACATGTATAACTTAGACTGTGGGTACTTTTATTAGGTAGTTTTTAATATACAGGTTATAACAGAAAATTTTTCGTTTATGACATATCTCATTCTTTTTGCTAATAAATTCTGGATGTTTCTTTATTCACTATTAAACAATCTTCAGAAATTTTCGAAGGTCAAAAATGTATTAATAAAAAACTTTTTTTAATTGACTGAAAATCCGAGGCACAACTGTAGCTATAAGTTAGGTTAGTGTTCACTTTGTACAATAACATTTTCTTTTTCAATAAAACTAATGTTTAACTTTAGGGCTTTTTTATTGTTCAGATTAGGGAAAATTATGTTATTACAAAAAAAAATGTCTTTTATTTAAGATTATTGTTTTAAATTTATTATTTGATATTTATTAGTTCATTTTCTTTTCTTTTTAATTTTTTGGTCATTTATAGAACAGTTTTCTTCTTACTGGATTTGAGATGTTTCGGTTGATTTACTATTAAACCATCTTCATAAATCTAAAATTACACTTTTTAATAAGAAAAATAAGGAAAATGTCATAAATATAGGGTGTAAAACGTTAATGTACATTATCAAACTAAAACAAATTTAAATCTAATACAATTTTAAAAACTAAACCAATTTTAGTTTTAAATTTCCTTTATTTTTAAAATATTATTAGTTTTAAATATGGTTTAGTTTGGTAAGATGCTTTGACGTTTTACGTCTATATTTGTGAAATTTTTGTTATTTTTCTAATTAAAAAATGTAAATCTGGATTGCTGAAGATGATTTATCAGGAAATAAGCCAAGAAAAAGAAAATAAATTATATTTCAAAAACGGCCAGGAAAAATAATTACTATATTTATTAGTATTACTTCAATAGAGTAAAACAATTTTTGTTTTCATAAATAAAAATGCCACAGTTCGTGTAATGTTACTACTATGCCATAAAATTGTTTTTGGTATTTAAATCTTTGTTTTATTACATACAGGGTATTACGGAAATAGCGTAATATATTTCAAATTTTAAATCACTACACCTATACAGTATACGCCTATATAGTAAAGTGACTGTATATGCACAGACATTTCTCCTGTCATTTATCTTAAGTATAACAAATAAAAAAAAAAGAAATAATAGTGAGGAGAAAGAGATCATAGAGATAAAAATTATATACATAACTACAAAAAATAAAAGGCAGAGAGAGAAAAAATATTTCAGAAATAAAAATAAAATTAGGACCTGTATCTCCAAAATTAAAAATTTTCGGATAAGTGTTAATAAGAACTTCTTTTTCATATTTTTAGTTGTTGAAGATTAAATTTCCTTTGCAACTTTTAGAAACATCTTGTTAAAATGCTTATTTTTCTACAACTAGACGCTAATGTACACTTTACCTCACAAGTACGGAAATGATGTTTAACGTTGTAATAACAGGTCTTTCCATAATAACCACATCAGTAATTTTCAATTTTTTCATAATATCGGAATTTCATAAAATATTTTTTTTATATAGTTTAGCAGGTAAAAATGTAATCATTGACTGAAAAATATTATTAAATTAGCTATATAAGCTACGGCAAAATATTCGCCAAAGCAGTACAGAAATTTAAATCTTTATTCCAGATTATTTTTAAAATGTAGTTAAAATAACATGACATATGTATTTCTACCTTATCTACAAAAACCATACCTCGATTACTCAGACTGTCTGTTCTTAAGAACAAGGTTACCGGTATTCGTGGAGGTCAGATTTACCACTATACAAATTTATTAAATATACATTTGACTGACGTATGATGTATAATTTTATCAAGAATTGGTCAAAATGAGGCTCCGTAAAATTTCACGTTTATTTGATTAATTATAACATTTTATGGTCAATGACAAGTGTTACATCGAATTGCAAATTGGCCTCCGTATATCGGAGCCCAAATTGTCGTGGAGGCCACTTTTATATATATATATATATATATATATATATATATATATATATATATATATATATATATATATATATATATATATATATATATATAAAATGATGAATTATTATGGGTATTGTTGACAAAGGTTTCAATATTTGACACCTAAAATATTGTCGACTATCCCTCAACGTCAAGTTTTCCCCATCTAATGTTATATTGGAAAATTCTAGTTTTTCTTGATTTGGGGACATTTTAATGACACTAAGATCATTTTTGTTCAGCTTATATGCTGTTTTCAGTTCATTACAGGTTGTTATGTCAACACAGATACATTAGTGTTCCTTCTTTGTGCCGGAAATGAAACTAGATCGTAATCACCTACTTTATACATAGGTTCTTTGAGATTTTCGTACCTGAATCTGAATTTCCTTTATTCTCACTGATATTATGATAATATATTTGTAAGACGTTTCGCTGTCATTCAGCCGCTTTATCTTTTTTTTTTAATACCTCAGAATTCTGAAACATTGTTATTTATTACCGATGGAATTCTTTCATAAGAAAACAATATCATTGGTGATGACAAGTTTCCAGCAGCGTTCGCAGTCATTAACATTGCAAGGTATTTTTTTCATCGATGTTGTCTCCTGTTTTGACAAATATTTCATTACCTTTCAGATTTAAATAGAAAATGCAGAAATATCTGCATTAAAAATCAACTTGGAATTATTTAAAATCTCTCCCAAGTTTTTATATATTTATACGAGTTTTGACTTCTTCAAAACATTGTTAGAACTTCTCTTTGGTCAATGGAACTCTACTGACGGTTTGTATTTCGACTTCTGGATTTCGCTCAAAAAGACTCTATTTTCGTCCAGGGCCGTCATCTTTAAAAGGAATTTAGTTGTAAGATTTTTTTTATCATGATGGTAAAAAAGCTTCTTTACCAACGGCAAAATCTCTTTAAACCACTATCAATATCCAAAGTAAAATTTTTCTCTTAAAATAGACTCTGATCCAATTCGTCTGACCCATGTCACCTATTCTTTTAATCTGCTAATTAGGCATAGTAAATCCGAAACGCCAGTAGCTGACACTTATATGATCCAGTATATTACACCGTATCATCTATTGGTACAAGAGCAAAAAAAATCTTTACATTAATTTTTAAAATAAATTATATTTCGATTATAATTTGTAGAAGATATTTAGCCCCAAAAAAAAATAACACCCAGATTCACTAAGAAGGTTTAAGACCTAAACTCGATCTAGTCCTGGAAGTTAGATCTTCTAGTTAGTCAGCTTGTTTTTGCTTATGATATTGTTATAATTTGTATCAGATATGTTAAACATAAACTCTTATATAGGGATATTGAGAATGAGAACCTAGAGATAAAGCCTTAGAATCGGTAAAAGAAATAGTTGTCTCCTAAAAATAAACAATATTTTCCATTTTTGGTGGTCTGGTATATATACGAACGATTTTTTTCCTGTATTTTTAAAGTTCAAAACTTGTTTGACTTATTGTTGTAATTGTCTATTTTTTGTATATTTTTTATATTTTAGAATGCATAAAAAAACAAAAAACGCATATATTTAATTTTATGTTTAAGAGGATATTCAATTTTTGATGACTATTAACAGGATCGAATACTTAATATTTTTGTTTAAATTAGGCTGGTGTAAATGTGGCTCAAATTTTCTATATCCGTTTTGTCGTTAACAGTGTTTTTATCTTTTTTAATTTCTATCATTTCCTGGAACTGTTTCACTTGAAAACGGCTAGGGTTAACTACTAGCCGAAACGTCGTGATATTCAACAAAAATAAAGACAATGGAAGTCCAACACATATCTACTGCTTCACAATCAAAAGAATGTTTTTCGTCCTGTGTTGTTTGTTTAACGCTGTTGAGGCGTTTTTCGTATATTTATGGCCATTCAATCTGTTCTTTAGCATTTAGCTTGTCATATCTATATATTTTTTTGAGACAATTTGTGCAGAGATCGAATATACTACATTTGATTTATTCATGAGAGGAGTTTTACTTTTTAACCGACTTCTAAAAGAAGGAGGTTCTCAATTCGTCGACTATGTATTTTTTTTTTTTTTTTATGTATGTACACCGATTACTCCGGAACGGCTGCACCGACTTGAATAAAATTTTTTACGTTATGTAAAGGAGGTTGCTGCGGTGGTCCCATATTTTTTTATACGAAATTTGTGCAGTAAAATCCAAGATGGCGCTTACAATATGGCGGCCAAAAAAATTAATTTTGTCCGATTTTCTCCAAAATTGGTATGGAGGAATTTTCGGGGTTGTACCCAACGAATTTGAAATTATTTTTAAAAAATTCAAAATGGCGGATCCAATATGGCGGACAAAAAAATTAATTTAGTCCGATTTTCTCCAAAATTGGTATAAGGGAGTTTTCGAGGTGCCACATAACGAATCTAATATTATTTTTAAAAAATTCAATATGGCGGATCCAATATGGCGGACGAGAAAATCAATTTTGTCCGATTTTCTCCAAAATTGGTACAGGGGAGTTGTCGGAGTTGCATATGACGAATCTAAAATAATTTTTAAAAAATTCAATATGGCGGATCCAATATGGCCGACAAAAATACTAATTTTGTCCGATTTTCTCCAAAATTGGTATGGGGGAGTTTTCGGGGTCGCATATGACGAATCTGAAATAATTTTTAAAAAAATCAATTTGGCGGATCCAATATGGCCGCCAAAAAAAAATTTTTGACCGATTTTCTCCAAAATTGGTACGGGGGAGTTTTCGGAATCATATATGACGAATCTAAAATAATTTTTAAAAAATTCAATATGGCGGATCTAATATGGCGGACGAAAAAATCAATTTTGTCCGATTTTCTCCAAAATTGTTATGGGGAAGTTTTCGGGGCCTTCCATTTACGGAAAGCTGATTCTTTAGAATCAGAAATTATTTTTAAAAAATTCAATATGGCAGATTCAATATGGCGAACAAAAAAAATCAATTTTGTCCTATTTTCACCAAAATTGGTACGGGAGAGTTTTCGGGGTCACACATGACGAATCTAAAATTATTTAAACAAAATTTAAATGGCGTATCTAATATGGTGGATAAAAAATTAATTTATTTTCTTTAAATATCGATATTGGAAGGTGTTGAGGCCTATATTACCAATCTAAAATTAATTTGAAATTTAAGATAGTGGATTTTCTATGGCAGACTAAATATCCGTTTGACCCGATTTGATTGGTATTTGGAAAACTCTAAGAACTAAAGAATTTTTAGTGGTTCATTTTCGGATGATTTACAAATTTGGATAAAATTTGTACTTTTTTGCCACTTTGGAGTCATTGCGAGGTACACTAATCTCGATTAATACTTAGTTCAAATAATTCATGGATATCATAATGAATTCTAAAACTAAAAATAGAAAAATTAAATTTTTATAAAAAAATTGAACCGACTTCTAAAAGTGCGCTAAAAAGTGAAAAATAACCATAAATTTTTATATGAAATTGAACTTTTTGAAGTCGGCGCCAAATTATTTGTAAATGAAATAAATAACTACTAATATATACAAATTATGGTAAGAAAGCAATTACAAAAAAAGTATTTTAAATCTATTTATGCAAATCACATTTTGTCAAGTATTAGTTTAGCGCCGACTTCAAAAAGTTCAATTTCATATAAAAATTTATGGTTATTTTTCACTTTTTAGCGCACTTTTAGAAGTCGGTTCAATTTTTTTATAAAAATTTAATTAAATTAGTGAACTGTGTATCTAATTTATTATGAGACCTGTGGCATACGATAATTTCATGGTTTTTCAAAATGTGTTTTATTTTTTTCTGACAGCTCACTAGTGCAAGGTAATGCTATATATTTTTGCTGTTTATGTTCTATGTTTCTTGTTATTAGGTTATTATAAAATTTATATGTTCATTTATTAATTATTTTGTTGATAGTCTTTCCATTGAAATTATTATTTATTAGTGTCTTTTTCACTTTTTGCAATATTCTTGGTCGAAATTCTGGAGACGTTAGAAAGATAGTACGATCAGATACACCGATTGTAACACTATTTTTTTGAGTTTTTGAATGATTAGAGAAACAGTTTAAATATCTACCTGGTGTACCATTCAGTTAAAATTTTATTTTTTCTGCATATAAGTGTCATATCTAGAAAATTTATTTTATACTTATTTTCTGTTTCGGACGTGAATTGTAATTTTTCGTTGAAAATATTAAACTCTTGGAGAATTTCATTTATTTTATTTTGTGGCACGGCTGCTATGCAATCATCGACAAAACGTTTGAAAAATATTATATTAAAATTTAATTTTTCTAATACTTTTTCCTCTAAATGACAAGCCAATTGCTAAAGAACAGATTGAATGGACATAAATATACGAAAAACGCCTCAACAGCATTAAACAAATACACACAGGACGAAAAACATACTTTTGATTATTACAGTACCATAATTAAAAACAAAAAATTGCAGATAAAGGAAATGATAAAAATTAAAAAAGATAAAAATATTGTTAACGACAGAACGGATATAGGAAATTTGAGGCACATTTATACCAGCCTAGTTTAAAGAAAAATATTAAGTATTCGATCCTGTTAATAATAATCAAAAATTGAATATCCTTTTAAACATAAAATTAAATATATGCATTTTTTTGTTTTTTTATGCATTGTAAAATATCAAAAATACATAAAAAATAAAACATACTCGCATTCCATGTATCCTCAGTACCTAAATAAACAATATAAAGGTTGAAATTCATTTTTGATTAATAAACAAAGTGTCAAGGTGTGGTACCGGTAAAATTAAATATTTTTTTGAAAAATGTAAATACCGCTTTAAAGTGTTTGTTTGTTTTTTAAAATTGTAGATATTTTTTGTGTGTCTTTTAATTATATAAAAAATATTTTCAGGAAGGAAAATAAACCAAAAATTTTGAAAACGCCTTAAATAAAGGGCGAAACGTCAATTGTTTGTATTTTTTGTTAAATAAAGAACCTAAACCCAAGAAAAGATTAAAAAAAAGTGTATATATATATATATATATATATATATATATATATATATATATATATATATATATATATATATATATATATATATATATATAAATTTATAAATTTAAATACAAAACACCACAAACAAGCCTACTCTATTACTCAATATAATCCTATTGCATCTAAATGGTTAGTATGCAAGTATGCGTTACTGCAAGTAAAAGCGCATCAACTGAACATACCTTACTGATTGCGAATGACTATCTAAATACTAACCCAGACAATCCAACAAAACCTCATTAAAGAACACAAATGGAACAATACTAGTTTTATCTCAGGCTAAGTCGTGAGAGACGAAGTTATGCAAACATATCCGCCAATAATAAACAGTTGCATTTTCTTTCTTAAGGCCAAACGTACAATAGAGTTTTTTTATCTGGCGGATATTATATCCGCAGCTTGCTAAATATGCGTCACGCGCTAGCGGGTATACCGACTCTCAAAAAAATTCTGCAAATGCATGTTATTATGAATTTCTATGAGTTAGAGATGAGGCAATTTCTTCTGATTGCGTTTTATCTTCCACAAGTTCGCGTCGGGAGCAGTATGTGACCACGACGCACAGTGATGCGGAAAATTGTCCCAAAGTAAGCAAAATAATGTCTCTATTCAGGATTCTTGCGTGATGCAGTTGCTTAGAGTTATTGGTGACGCGATGCTTATGCAGGTGCATGTCTTCGGAGGCTCTCTACGTAGACCATTATTAAGTCAACTTTTGAGAGGTCTACACAAGAGTCTATTGCACCGATTTCAATTTTGAAAAATGGATTTCAAAGATTCGCTAATAAAGATATAAACTCTTGAAAACTAAATAAATTTTTGCAGGAAGTTCAAATTTTAAAAAATAGAAAGTTTAGGCGGAGGATGGAGTAGAGCTACAAAATTTATTGCAATTTGTAAGTAATATTATTAGACAGCTTATTAATATATAAAAAACGGTTCACTTTTGTCCATTTTAAATGTTATTAGTTATTTACTAGACGATTTTGGGTTTTGAGTAGTCGCACGCTATCTTTAGACTGTCGTATTATATATATATATATATATATATATATATATATATATATATATATATATATATATATATATATATCCACAAAAAGTACATAAATATTGTTATAAATCCCTAAAAATATTTTTTTTTAAACTGAAGAGCGGTGCACTTATGGTAAGCGCGCAATGAGTGGGAGAGAGATAAGAGTATAGAGGCGACTACCTGTATGTCTCAGTAGGCCTCTTCATCGAGTGTACACACGGGTTAAAGCGAGAGAGGCTTTATGAACTTTATTACTACGGAAACGGAATACTTGAAATAGCAGAAGCATCTTAAGGAATATAATAGAAAATGCTTCTCATCTCGTCACTAACGAAAAAAATGGTGTGTCATGGTTTTTTCCAAACAATTAGGCGCAAAAATCGGGGAAAACCGCGGAGAACATGCGGGAAACTACTCCATAGATTAAGTTATTACGAAAAAACCTCCGAAAATAGCATTTTTAACAATTGTTAATAACTTTTGAAATATTCGTGAAAAATTGTTCACAACTTTATAAAGATAAGAGTATAGAGAAAAAAGGGGCTATCATCAATAAATTCTTATATAAAACACGACACACCTGAGAACATTTTTAAAAGGGCAAGCCAACCTTCATTAATACATACACAAACAACACAATTATCACTACCAATTCAAGACAACAAAGCGGTTCAACAATTTACCTACATATCACTTCCCTTTATTGAAAACTTAACTTCTAGACTTTAAAAGTTTTCCAAAATGGAATCTCCAATAAAATTGCTATTAAATAAATCAAAACAATTGCACTACTCTAGAACTAAAACACTTATCTCACTAAAAGAAAACTGAAACATTATTTATAAGATTTCATACCTTAACTGTGACCAAGTATACATAGATCAAACTTCCAGAAACCTTTCAGGTAGAATAAGTCCCCATAAAAGCGATTGTAATAGAGAGTGCTTTCTTGTGCTCTTCCTGACCATGTTTCAAATAAGGGTCATATGATGAACTTTGAGAGACCGAAAATTTTAGCAAAAGAAAATAATTTTCATAAAAGAGTTTTCCTAGAAATGGTTCACATAAACAACGAACAACTTTCCATGAACAAAAGAGGAGATATAGAAAACCTCAGCATAATATATAAATACTTGCTGCAACTAGAAAGTAGCAGAAATCGGTCCCCTACAGTCCAATCTTTTCCGTCAGATACCGTTTAGTTACTGTTCTAATTGTTATTATCACACTTGTACAACTGGTTGATGAGTTTACTTTCTTGATTTACGTTACGACTAACTTAAGTGATAATGTCCATCCTTTATCTACTTTTCATGTAATAACATAATACTTTTCAAGAACCGTTACCTTCGTCCAAAGAAAGATTACCAGTTTTTGTCAATTAGAACCTGAAGCATATTAAGGAACCTTTTTTAAACAATGATATTTCCGTTCACAGGTCATTACAAAAAATTAGCTTGAAAAAGTCAGCTTCATTTTTGTGTTCAATCAGTAAAAATACTTGTTTAAACCGCTTAAAGTTCATTTTGAATTTTTTTATAGAAATAAACACAAATGAGTTCAAATTTTTAAAATAAAAATTAAGTACAGGCAGTCCTCGTACTTACGGCATGTTAGGTTCTCGAAATACGCGACGTAAATCGAAACGAAGTAAGTCGAGATATATTTTTTCATATGTTTACATATAAAACTCAAGGGTTAGGTTCCACAAGGACTCAAAATTAAAAAAAAAAATGCATTTATAACAAAATTTATGCTTTATTATCAAAAATAAGTTCTTAAAATAATTGTGTACTTATGAAATTGGTAGAAATTTTTGGTATATGTGTGTTATTATCTTTAATAATAATAATAAAACTTTAATAATCAAAATATGTAATGAGAAATAATAAATTAAACTTCCGGCTTAAAGAAACTATCAATTCTAGATTGCTTCGTTTCTTTCTTCTTGTTATCATACAGGTCTTGGTAACACGGATAGGCCCCACAAATTTTGTTATTAACATTAAAACTTCTCTCAAAATTAGGATCATTTTCTTCAAAAATTTTCATGGCATTCTCCAAATTTACAAAGGCTATGGAAAGTTTTTTTAATGTAAGTTCTTTTTCAGTGTTACCAATAGAAGATGCTATTTTTTGTGACTCGATTGCTTCCTCTTGTACTTGTGCCTCTAATTCAATAAGATCTTCATTAGTCAGTTCTTGCGAATGTGAGCATAACAGATCATCAATATCATCAGCAGTAACTGCAATGTCAGGCAAATGAACAATGTCAGTTGTGATCTCATCGATATTTGGTTGATCTGTAGATGAAGAACTTTCAGATGGCTTTAAAAAATATGGACATAACTTTTTCCAAACTCCTTTTAAATTGTTGGGTTTTACCTCATCCCGTGAAGCAGCAATATTTTTTACGCATTGCAACATATTATAACTTTTCCAAAAATCTCTAAGCTCTATTTTTTATTAGCCTTTACAGCCTGTGAAAAAGTTCTCCTAAGATTATAGGCCTTAAAAGAAGCAATAACTCCTTGATCCATGGGCTGCAACAACGAAGTCGTGTTTGGAGGCAGGAACGAAACTTTGATTTAAAGATCGATATCGGCAAAACGCACAGGATGGCCGGGAGCATTGTCCAAAATAAGTAAAGCTTTATAAGCCAAATTATTGTGTAAAGAGTACTGTTTCACTGCAGGTATGAAATGCTTAGTAAACCATTCTTCAAAAAGTACTGCTGTAACCCATGCCTTTGGATTAGCCTTCTATATGACTGGAAGAGTATTCTTGATGTAATTTTTAAGAGCTCGCGGATTTTCAGACCTATAAACCAAAAGGGATTTCAATTTGAGATCACCTTCAACATTCGAACCCAATAACAACGTCAAACGAGTTTTAGCCGCTTTAAACCAAGGCATAGATTTCTCTTCCTGCGATATAAAAGTGCGAGAAGGCATTTTTTTCCAAAATAAACCAGTTTTGTCCACGTTAAAAATTTGTTTAGGCGAATAGTCTCCACTTTCGATAATTTCCTTTAATATTCCAGAAAAACTCTGAGCAGCCAGATGATCGACACTAGCAGCTTCTCCTTGCACTCGAATGGTATGCAACGAATATCTCGTTTTAAAGCGCATGAACCATCCACGATCGGCAGAAAAAGATTTCGTTTCTTCACTATTATTCTCGCCGCGTTTATTTTGCAGTATGTTGATGATACTGAGTGCCTTATTTTGAATAATAGCCAAACTAAGAGGAACCCGTCGCTGAGTTTGATTTTGAATCCAAGTGTACAAGAGTTTTTCCACTTCACAAATTAAAGCATTCCTTTTTCGTATAATAGTGCTGTTTAAAGAGACGGAAGGTAGAGCTGTTAGGAGTTTTTCTCTATCTTTCAATATTGTCTGTACAGTCGTGCGTGATAAATTAAGTTCTCGTCTAATAGATGAAGTCAAACAACCGCAATCTTTGAGTTTTAAAATCTTAGATTTAACCTCCATCGTAATTGTCTTTCTTACTCTCTTCTTTAAAAAACAAATGTATTACGTCTCGATTGTCCATTGTTCATAAACTAACAAGAGAAATTCGTCAGTGGCATGTGCGGGGTAATCCCCGCTCGCCGCCGCGCCCTGTCCGCCTAGACGTTGGCCTTGCGACAAGTGAATTCTCCTATGCCGAAAATCGAAACAATTGACGTATGCTTGAGGAATAGTGTCAAAACATTGTTCGACGTAACTCGAAACGACGTAAATCAAAACGAAGTAAGTCGAGGACTGCCTGTATTGCAACCTTAACGGTTGAAATTGGATCAGTTGCGTTAAAAGTAACATGAAATGTGATAATCTGCAAAATATCAGTCAGAAGCTGAAGCGTACTGAGAAACCTATGTTGGAGGGTAATTAATGAATATATTTTTCTAATTTTCTTTAACTCATTTTGATTTTTTTTATCCAAACAGACACAAAAAAGTGGCTTTTCAATGTAAAAAATAGGGGTTGCAACCTTTATAATCCAAACAGCATCAATTAATTGCACATTAACATCAGAAGTAATATGCAATTTGTTTTATTTGCAATTGAGATATATTGAAAAATCCATTTTCGAGGGTAAACTTTAGGGACAGATTTAACCCTCTTAAAGAGTTTTCCATAAAAATCCTTTGTCTCTTATTTACGTTCCTTGTTAGTGACGAGCCTTAGAGTCGCTAAGAGAAATAGTTATCTGCCGGGAATAAACAAAATTTTCCATTTTTGCCGGTTTGGTAATAAAACAAAACGATTTTTTTATTATTTTATTTCAAGGTTCTAAACTTGGTTGACTTATTGTTGCACATGAAATTTAAACCCTTGATTATCGACTTAGGCTAGTTTTATAATTAAACCATAAATTCGAAGGTTTATTTTTAAATATTCGTAAGACTTTGTACCAAAAAGCATCTCTTATCTTTCAAGCAATTCCAAAAGTTATCGCCAGTCCAATGTCAGTTACATTTTATATACAGTTTTAAATTATTTAATAAAGCATGAAATTATAAGGTTGGTTATCTAATGGTGTATTTCTTACATAATTTATTACAAATTAAATAACGGTTTAACCTATCTTTATTCATATATAAATAATTTTTTGAAAGGAAAATATGTGGTTGTTTTTACGAGTTTTTAAAGTAATAATTATAAAGTGGTTTCAAAATAGAGATAAGTTTCACTCAACCTATTTAGTTCACTTCCTGCGAATGCCAATACTGATGTCATAAAATTGTTTAAAAAATAAGTTTTCATAGTGGTATGTGGAATAAGTTCTCTGGTAATTTCGTTAGTAGTGAGAATGATAGATATATTTTTACTTGCCTTTTTTGGGTTTTTTAATGCTTTTTTTACAAAAGTAAAATTATTCAAAAAAATTCTGTCGAATCCTGCGATGATGGGCATGAATCAGATGTCAGATCTAGTTTATTAATAGCTGTTTTGGTTAATAATGTCGATTTTATTAAGAGATGGCATCACTAATATATTTGTTGGTATTTACTAGTGACATCTATTGCGTTTCGAAAGGTAAACATAAGCCATTAAAAGCCAGTTTAATATACATGGCATACCATTTAAATTTTGACAGCTTTAGTATAAAACTTTTTTTTTGTGTAACTATGTATAATTCACAATAATTTTAAAATGCGGTTTCAATAGACCTACACTTTCCTTATTAAAAGTATTTTTTAACATATTTAAGCGTTATCTGTATATATAAAAAATGTGGTGTGCATATATATATATATATATATATATATATATATATATACATATATATATATATATATATATATATATATATATATATATATATATATATATATATTGTCGTAATAATACGGAATAAGTCTATAAAAATCTGAAATACAAATTTCAAGTAATATCCTACCGTCACGTTCCGCCCGAAAAAAACTTGAAATACAAAAATCAAATATTCATAAGTACGTCAACACAGGGTGTCTGGGAAAGATGCCAGCGGACCCACTGATGAGTCCAACAGCTGGCATCGTGGACGAAACACCGCAGTAAAATTTTGAGTCAATTTTTCAGTTTGTATATCGTAGTTGCGACCTACGAATACAACAATATATATATATATATATATATATATATATATATATATATATATATATATATATATATATATGTATATATATATATATATATATATATATATATATATATATATATATATATATATATATAATAAAATAGAATAAAATATTGGCGAAGCGGACGTGAAAATTTGTCAATCTACATGATTCTCGTATTAAAAAGTACGGAGCACTCCAAAATATGGAAAAACTCCGGGTCCGACAGATGGCGACAGCGCTGTTTTGTCCTAATATGGGACTCGTCAGGCCACCGCAGTGGGTACAAACCATCATCTCGCCTTTGCATCATATAAAGCTGAATTTATAATCAAAACACAGCAAATAAGACGACAAAGGCGAGATCTCGATGGTCCACTTGATAATACAAGAACCACACAGATTAACAAAGTTTGTAAAAGAACCGTCATATGGTGGCGCGACGGTGAATTAAAACAGAAATATGCAAAATCGAGTACACGAAACGCGCTGCCCAACGGATAGGGGTCGCATTTTTTCGGTACTGGCAAGCAAGCCTACCGCTATTTAAGCAGCCAAAGCCACGTGCCGCACCAAACGATCCCACCATGAGAGCATCGTTTAGCGTGTTTAAAAGCCAAACAAGTAAATAAATATGTAGATAAGTTTTTGTCCGTGTAATTTAAAATAAAATAGAATAAAATATTGGCGAAGCGGACGTGAAAATTTGTCAATCTACATGATTCTCGTATTAAAAAGTACGGAGCACTCCAAAATATGGAAAAACTCCGGGTCCGACAGATGGCGACAGCGCTGTTTCGTCCTAATATGGGACTCGTCAGGCCACCGCAGTCGGTACAAACCATCATGTCGCCTTTGCATCATATAAAGCTGAATTTATAATCAAAACACAGCAAATAAGACGACAAAGGCGACATCTCGATGGTCCACTTGATAATACAAGAACCACACAGATTAACAAAGTTTGTAAAAGAACCGTCATATGGTGGCGTGACGGTGAATTAAAACAGAAATATGCAAAATCGAGTACACGAAACGCGCTGCCCAACGGATAGGGGTCGCATTTTTTCGGTACTGGCAAGCCAGCCTACCGCTATTTAAGCAGCCAAAGCCACGTGCCGCACCAAACGATCCCACCATGAGAGCATCGTTTAGCGTGTTTAAAAGCCAAACAAGTAAATAAATATGTAGATAAGTTTTTGTCCGTGTAATTTAAAATAAAATAGAATAAAATATTCACGTCCGCTTCGCCAATATTTTATTCTATTTTATTTTAAATTACACGGACAAAAACTTATCTACATATTTATATATATATATATATATATATATATATATATATATATATATATATATTATAGTTGTTTTTTCTCTATAAGACTGTTAAAGAAGGATCAGAGAGTTTATTTTTTGCGATTTCCACCAGTCTCATTGTCCATACTAGTTCGACCGCCTAATGGTTTCGTCAGTGGAACCGCAAGGAACCAAGAGCAAAATTCACAGAAAACAACTGTTTATCTAAAATCTCCATTTCATAATGTGTCCGTAGGATATTACCCGTAGAATTAGATGCCTGACTGTAATCACCAACAGTACAAGAGTAAAATAAAATACTTTTTTGGTATACTATATAGTTCAAAATATTAGCCATAGTTAGTAAACATAATTTATTAAATCAATTATGTATAGGTGAATGCACCCATTCCGCTTTTTTACAATTGTTATATTCTTTATTTCTCGACCTACCCTATCCTATGGAATGGAATTTTATCAACTTGGCAAAATGCGACTATATGTAATTATCATAATTAAGTTTTTAATTTATATCTAAAAATACAATTAATAACTTACGTAATACATTTGTCAATATCATTCAGGAAACAATTCAAAACAGAGCTGTACTAAGGAAAATATGGACCCTATCGGAACAAAAATTAGATGTGGATTTTGGGGTCCTACTTTTTCGTGGTAATAAAAATCATCTAGTTATATTATGATGCTTCTATCAATAAAAAGAACTACTTATACGGACCTATTTCCTAAATATTAGGTAGTTTTTTTTTATTGGGTGAAAATACATATTGGTAAGTTAGAAATGTAGAGCAAAAGAAAAAAATTTATTTTAAGGGGGAAGTCTGGGTAACTCACAAAAGTTATAAGGGAAGCCATCGAAATTGCAAAGAGGCCCAACAACTGAAATAGCAGAGATGATAGCCAGCGAGTGCCTAATACTTGGAAAAATCTGCTAACAAAACATCAACCAGGAGTACTTTGTAACGAAACAGATTACAACTCGGCAACGCAACCCCAAATACTGGCACAGGGCCGATGATACGCAGCAGGTCTCGCAAGTTGATTGGCCGGAAAAGTTCAAGAATACTATTGAGAAAAAAATTTAAAATATATATATATATATAATATATATATATATATATATATGTATATATATATATATATATATATATATATATATATATATATATATATGTATATATATATATATATGTATATATATATATATATATATATATATATATATATATATCAAGGAAAAAGCTAACTAAACCAGGATGGTTTAAGGCATATGTGTGGGACTGCAGTCAGAAGGACGGTTGGCCAGAAAAGAACACTATTTTTTGTTAGTGTCTAGCTTTCAAGAAATTTTATTTCCTTTATCAGGACTTCTACAACAGAGAAAATAACCTTCCTCAATTCTATCCTTATAAAATAAAAATAAAGAAAAAAGACCTACCAAAATGGGTACATATGAAAAGTCAGGTTTTGTTCAACAGATACAGTCATTAGCACTTAACACTAAGAACACATAATATGAAAAGAAATATTTTAAAAGGCAAAATTGATCTACGTCATTTTAAGTTCAAGAACGAAATTGACAGTTGAGGCTAAAAGCCCGTTTTAATAGGTTTTACATTGCCCAAGAACAAATAATCGTTCTGGGAGCGGAGGTAACAGTTCGTAAAGAGTACTGTTTTTAAAATTGATTTGTTTTAAGAATTTTTGCAATAGATAGAAGAAATTTTGACCACGGGATTGGAATTAACATCATAAGATAGCAAAACACTTGAACTGTTAAAAAAAAGTATTTAAAACTCTTAAACACATACAAATGCATGTCACCCATGCAAAGTCCCAGGAAAGAAGTCGTTTCGAAAAATTAGCAAAAAAGAACAGATGAAATTATTGTCCACATCGCCAAAAAAAAAATATATATATATATATATATATATATATATATATATATATATATATATATATATATATATATATATATATAATATTCGTAAGACGCTTGAATAGTAAGAAAAATGACCCAAAGTATACCATTACTACCTTAAAATACAATAGGGGAAGTATACTGTGAGGTTACTAACCTTCGTACGGCACCAACGGCCTCTAGTAAGTCTTAGAGAATTCTTGAATCAAGCACCAAACAAGAGTTAGCTCAGTAAAAAAATAATTTCAAGCAAATTTAGTTACATTACATAATAAACTGGCCATCATGGAGTCCTGACCTGAACCATATAGAACACTTTTGAGGTGACCTCAAAAGGGGATTAAAAAGAGATAAAATTACCAGTATAAATGAATTATATAAAGTAGCGCAGCACAAGCACAAGGGGCTTGGCTGTTATTCAAACCAAAGGATCTCCAATGAAATATTGTTTTTCATATTGTTTCTAATCAGTTGTCCACCACCGAATGTTTGTTGTACCCTGAGCTTATAAAAATCTGCTAGAAAATAATTATTCAAAATGACTTTATTCATAAATTATCTACTACAACTGTCAATATTTTCAATGGAAAGTTCCACATAAAAAAACGAGACCCTTAAGCTTTCTCGACTTGCTAGAACTTTCGACAACGTCGCATATGAACAGCTGCTATAAATAATGATGATATTGATGACAAAGATATTTATATTGGGGAAAATCCGCTAATTATACACCAAAAACTTTGCAATCAAGAAGATAATATGGCAAGACTATATCTTATCTTCGCTCCTGTTTAATATACTCTGACCAAATATTCCAAAAAACTCTAAAAGATATCGAGCAAGGTGCCAAAATGAATGAATAGTCATCAAGATTCGATACGATGGTTTGTTTGCTAATGACATCGATGAACTGCAAGTGTAAGAGAACTATAGACTTCAGTTACATATATCAAAGACGAAATGGGTATTTATAAGTAATAGTTAAACCACCAAGACCGCTTATAATAAAACAAGAAACAAAAGAATTCGTGAAATCTTAGAAATTAAGCTGGATAATGATCAACAGAAAATGGAATCAATCTATTGAAATAAGGTCACAAATTGAAAGTAATTTGTAGTGTGAAATGAACTTTAATCAATTACATATTTCTCATTTTGTTCAATGATCTTTTGACATCTTTCTTGCAGATTCATAATTCTGCAAACATAGAAATTTTGGTCCCTCTCAACAAAAACCTGAACTAAATATAATTTAAGAAATTATCATTTGTAAAAGTTTTTTACCTTTTAAAGAGTTTCGCAAGCTTCGGAATAATTGGTAGTCAGATGATGCCAGGTCAGGGCTGTGTAGGAGGTGCGACATCACTTCCCAACCAAGCTCCAATAATTTCCCACTAGTTTCTAAATATGAGTGAGGAGTATTGACAATTATTTTGGAATTTGGTAATTCTGGCCATTTTTCTTCGATGGCTTCATCCAATTTCAATAGTTGTTGACAGTAAACATTTGAATTGATCGTCCTGCCTCTTAGCATTATCCCAAAATATACAACAGCTTTATAGTCCCACCAAATTGACAGCATGGCCTTTTTTGGATGCATTTCAGCTTTATATATGGTTTGTGCTGGTTCATCTCGTTTAGACCATGATCGTTTTCGAATGATGTTACTGTAGTTGACCCATTTTTCACCATCAGTGCAAGCCACATTTTCTAAGGCAGCAGGTAAAGACGCACCTGTACGCCTCATCATAGAAACAATAGTATTAGTTTGTTTATCATGGCCTTCTTGCCAAAAATCACTGAAACTGCTTGATATTTGGAGTATTTTGCAAAAATCGTAAATAAACTGAAAACTGTTCTAGACAGGTATGAGGACACCCTATATGGACAGATAGGGAAAGTTCTTACCTATCTACTGAATTAATCAACAACGTAACATCGTATTTGAAAAAAATTAGTTCTTTAACTTTTTTGAAGAGCTGAAAATTTGTTACTTTTCCACTTCCCTGTATCTAAAATGTCATTCTCCGACAATTAATTATCGAGCCCAATAATATCTAAAGCCACAACCGGAATTCCGAATTTCACTATTTTATTTCTGAAACGATATTAAATTTTAGACAACACTCTGTTAGAGGTCAAAATTTGGAAAAAATATTTTATTTCTTAAAACCGGTAAAACCGGAAGTCGCACAAGATCGCTGTTACTTGTATCTAAAGCAGGGGCGGATCCAGCCTCTCTCTTTGGCGGGGGCGGTGACATCACAAAAGTACATTATGGCAAGCGAAAGCAAGTTGTCGACGGGGGGGGGGGGGGGGGGGCACCGGAGATATTCCCATTTCTAGTGTAAATGGCAGGGTCGTGCCTATTTTTCTGAATTTGAAGCTCTTGGAGAAGAGGGGATGCCAGCAACATACACATTCCTAGTATAAGAGGCAGAATCGGGTCTATTTTCCTGAACTCAAAGCTATTGGGGGGCGGCTATCGCAAGAAAAACAAGTTGTCAACGGGGAGGGAGTGTCAGCAGCATACACATTCCTAATATAAAAGACAGAATCGGTTCTATTTTCCTGAACTCGGAGCTCTTGGGGGGGGGGGGGGGCGATCGCAAGCATACACATTCCTATACTCTATACAAGAACTAGAGAGAGTAATAAACCTGTTACCGAAATCCCCAACGTACTTGCTCCAGTACCGCAGGTAACGGAGGACTACCGTAAATCTAATTATATTTAAATATTATAAGCTTTTATAAATTTACTGCAATAATAAAATTTTTGATAGTTCATTTTTATTTCTGTCAGTGAGAAAAGTACACCTTACAGTGTGTCCTTAGTGATTTATCTTGTTTGTGCTTGTTTTTATTTATTATTTGAGATTAGTAAGATACCGAAAAAATATGGCCTCCACTTCTATATTTATTCCAAAATCGTTAAACCAAGGCATTTTTCCTCAATGAAAAACTTATTACGATGAATGCTTATGATGCCCTAAGATATCAATATCTAGATAATAATGTTAAAAGCTCTGTTGAGATGTGTTCCAACATGACAGGAAAATCTACTATGTACCGAATACTGAAGAAGAAAAAACAACTGGAATGTTTCGTACTCCCCCATTCGATCACAGGCAGACGAAAAACCTCGTTAGAAGAAGAGATGAAAACTGCAATAAAAGGAGTTGTACATACATTTTATTATGAGAAACAGATCCCAACCGGCAACAAAATTCTTACTAAAATCAATGAAGATCGAGATTTACCTGAAATTAAAAGAACTGAGCTCTGGAAATTACTCAGAGAACTTAATTTTTGTTGGGAAAAACAAGATAGGAAATCTGTTCTTATAGATCGTCCGGAAACTGTCCGTTGGAGAAGGAAATATCTCTCTCAAGTAAAAGGCAGAGTTGCTAGAAATAATACAATGTACAAAATTAGTAATTTAACTGAACTTTTGAAAGATTTTTTTGAACAAAGTTACTGCGGAAAATTGGGAAAAATCCATATAATAAAAGAATAAAACAAAATGTTGAAACTCAATTAATTGAGCGACGATAGCTTCACTGAATTTGATTACGAACTAGATACGTAATGTTTACCAGTGTAAACACAATTTGTTTTTGTTGTATTTTATTGTTTAATGTTGTTTATATATTTTTTTTTTATATTTTTTTATTTTAGAGTGTCCCATTCTTTAATTTTATATATGTTTAATTCCAATTAGCCGTAATTTCTTTATATTTTATTATTATATTTGTGTCTTTTTCTTAAGCGTGTAGAATTAACACGTTTATTTTATTTTTTTAAGCCTATCGGATATTTCATATAATAAAGGAAATTAAATTAAGATACCAGTGCAATAGAAATAAAAGTAACTAGATCTAATTTTAACTGTAACATATAAAAATTAATTACATTTGAACCCCTTTTCAGTGTTTAATTTAAGAAATAAATAAACTGAAACGTCAAATTTCCTAAAAATGTTTATAATTAATAATAAAATGACCGATAGCCCCCAAAAAAAATTTTAATATTATATAGGCGAATTTATTTTTGATATATGTTTAACTTCTTTTCTTTTTGGCAATGAGTATTTTGTAAGTATTTAAATTGTAACTTCGAATTTTTCGAAAGAATAAGGCTACGTTTTAGTCTGAATGTGCCTAAAACGGTTTTTATGCCAAAATTAAAAATAATAAAAATACAATTGTGATTTGTGTTAAATATGTCAAGATTATCTGTATTTTTTACTGTATGTGAATTATTAAGAAATCATAAGAAAAAAAATAATAATATAAAAACTTTTTATTTTAAATTTATTACCGAAATAATATTCTATGCCATAAATACTTAGTGATAAAATAAACCTCTTTCCGACGCCTATGACAAGGATTAAAATCCTTTTTAACACTTCCAAATGTCTATTGTTATCCAACCCAAATAGCCCATTAGTATAGACCAGTATTTTTGATTATAAAATTTCTAACCCATTTCTAGGAAAAAAAAAAAAATATATATATATATATATATATATATATATATATATATATATATATATATATATATATATATATATATATCTAACAGATTTTGCCAAAGACACCGAACTAATGAACACAGGTAGTTTGCGAAGGAAAAAGGGTAAAAAATGATTTATTACTCTCTCTAGTCCTTGAATTAACTATAGTATAAGAGGTAAAATCGGGTATATTTTCCTGAACTGAAAGCTCTTGGGGGGGGCCATCGCCCCCCCTTGGATCCGCGCCTGATCTAAAGGGGGAGTCACCGAAAATCCTAATATACAAATTTGTAGGATTCAGATCGCATAACTACTCGAGATATATCTATTGAACGGTTACTGTGAGACACCCTGTATAGTAGTGTTTAAGAACAATTTAGACCCTAAATATTTGATTGTGTCGATTGTTACGAGTTTATATATTTTTATAGGTAAATAAAAATAACTTGGTTATTAATAAAAATGTTCTAAACTTATTTTTAAGGTTCTTTAATACTTACCAATAAAATAAATATTTTATGTTTTAGTTATAACGCGGGAAATGTACATGTGTTGTAACGCCAGTCTGCAACGTCCGGTCCGCAATGTAATAAAATCGTTGCAGACGCGGACACTTGGCGTTGTTGACTTGGTTTTGTACCGTTTGTTCGGAAAACCTTGGAATTAATCCACATATATTAATTATCCTTAATCATTTTTTCATTACGTAAGACTTAATTGGTTTATGTTATTGTTTTTACGTGTTTATAGAATTTCATATTTCTGGATGAAAACGAAACAAGAAAAAAACAATGAAGAATAGAGAGATTAAGAAAATGTTGGAATAAGCAGTTCTTAATACTAAAATGTGGTTGTTGGACTTGCATTGTCTTTATTTTTGTTTGTTTTTACGACGTTTCGATTAGGTTGTATCTCTAATCGTTAACAAGTTTATACTTGCATTGTCTTTATTTTTGTTTGTTTTTACGACGTTTCGATTAGGTTGTATCTCTAATCGTTAACAAGTTTATACTTGATAACGATTAGAGACACAACCTAATCGAAACGTCGTAAAAACAAACAAAAATACAGACAATGCAAGTCCGACAACCACATTTTAGTCAATCTTCAACATTGTCTAATACATTAAGAAGAGAGAGATAAAAAAAAGAAAAAATACAAACTCTGAAGAAAAAAGTTTCGCAACATCTTTATCAAACGTGTCCTATGAACATTAAAGAAATTAAAAATGTCAACAGTTCTAAAAATAGATTCCAGAAACAGGGAAAATATATCAGAGAAAAAAACTCCTAAACCAGAGAGAAAAGGAAGGTTGAAGAAAACTTTATAAAATTAAAATAAAGGCTAAAAGCGACCAAAAAAATGCAGGGAAAAATGGAGAGAAACAAAACATAATTACAGATTAAGATGAAAATTATTAACAGGTTTAATTAAAAGCGCCCCAACTCAGATACTGAAGCTGAGAACAATGTTAATGATTCGCTTCTATTAGGAAACAATTAGGAAACTTAAAACGACTGATACAAAAACATGATTTAGTGTCACCACATGCAAAAAATTTTCAATATGATCATTCACAATACCCTTCTGTCAAAATCCATGGTTAACACCCAAAAATAATAGTCCAAATCAAAAATTAATTTCACCAAAGCATTCTATAAAAAAATTAAAAGTTATATGAATTTATTAAATCAATTTAAGTGATTTAAAAATAGAGAAAAAGTAGAAAAAAAAAACACAATAAAATTTTTAGCAATAGTCTAGTAAAAATTTTACAATATTTATGAATTTTAGATGTTTAATAGCTAAAGTGTAAAAAATAATATTAATAAAAAATAATTTTAGGTGCAGCTTTCAAAAACCTAATTCAAGCAAAATTATTAGAAGTAAACTCGAGTCAGCGTGATGCTAAAGATCTAGAATTTGTTAAAAAGCTATATACAAACTTCATATATATATATATATATATATATATATATATATATATATATATATATATATATATATATATAAGAAAACTCAAATTCATGGGATAGCGGTCCTAGGGCTGAATGAAACTCTGTTTTTTACAAACGCCAAGCTTTCGGAAGTATTTTATTCCCTTCTTCAGGGCTACAATATAGAACAGTTCTGTTGATCATAATTTTAAATTTTACAATTTATGATATTTAATAATAAAAAGAAAATGATTCTAAATTCAAAGACTTACGTGCAAATTGAGTCCATTATGGCTCGTGGAAAATGAAACGGAAAATTCATGTAGAAACCGTTGATTTTTGCATAATTATCACATTTTACTGTTACATGGTTTTATTTAATTTTTAAACACTAATATTTAAATCTACTTTATGGGTTATTTTGGTTGTACTGAGAGTAAGTTAATCTGATAAGAAAATCCTTGAAACACACTTTTTTTGACGGAAGGGATATGTCAGAAATGTCTAATTTTATTTTAGCGGCAATTTTGAATGTGGAATCATTATGTTTTACAGGAACTGTTATTTTGATTTTAATTTTCAAGTTGTGTATTTAATAAAATTATTATTTTATATATATACTATTGATGAGATTTATGATTATTAATGAGTAATTGTGATTATTTTTTATAAAGTATTATTATATTTAAAAATTGATGTAATTGTAGGAAAGTATTAAGAAATGATTAATGAACATTATTATGTAGAACAAAGAAGGTTAGAAAACCGTCTCCCAACCTTTCGCCTTCTAAACATTCAAAATTGTAAAATATCTATTGGCGATATAGTTGTTATAGGTTAGTGACAAATATGCACTTACGTAATTTGCGGAAGATTATGGAGAAACTGTGAAGTCAAGAGGCTGGGAGGCTCGTTGTCTAGTATTACTATTATTTAAGGTGGACAAGAGATGAGAGTAGATTACACTAAGATTTTTAATATATTTTCTTTTATTGATGCAGTTATCATCCATGGTAGAAATTTATTTGGATGATAACTGCATGAATAAAAGAAAAGATATTGAAAATCTTAGTGTAATTTACTCTCATCTCTTGTCCACCTTAAATAATAGTAATACTAGACAACGAGCCTCCCAGCCTCTTGACTTCACAGTTTCTCCATAATCTTCCGCAAATTACGTAAGTGCATATTTGTCACTAACCTATAACAACTATATCGCCAATAGATATTTTACAATTTTGAATGTTTAGAAGGCGAAAGGTTGGGAGACGGTTTTCTAACCTTCTTTGTTCTACATAATAATGTTCATTAATCATTTCTTAATACTTTCCTACAATTACATCAATTTTTAAATGTAATAATACTTTATAAAAAATAATCACAATTACTCATTAATAATCATAAATCTCATCAATAGTATATATATAAAATAATAATTTTATTAAATACACAACTTGAAAATTAAAATCAAAATAACAGTTCCTGTAAAACATAATGATTCCACATTCAAAATTGCCGCTAAAATAAAATTAGACATTTCTGACATATCCCTTCCACCAAAAAAAGTGTGTTTCAAGGATTTTCTTATCAGATTAACTTACTCTCAGTACAACCAAAATAACCCATAAAGTAGATTTAAATATTAGTGTTTAAAAATTAAATAAAACCATGTAACAGTAAAATGTGATAATTATGCAAAAATCAACGGTTTCTACATGAATTTTCCGTTTCATTTTCCACGAGCCATAATGGACTCAATTTGCACGTAAGTCTTTGAATTTAGAATCATTTTCTTTTTATTATTAAATATCATAAATTGTAAAATTTAAAATTATGATCAACAGAACTGTTCTACATTGTAGCCCTGAAGAAGGAAATAATATACTTCCGAAAGCTTGGCGTTTGTAAAAAACAGAGTTTCATTCAGCCCTAGGACCGCTATCCCAAGAATTTGAGTTTTCCTTTCTATCTAACTAGTCGGTCAAGAACTACTCTTCCCCTTATATATATATATATATATATATATATATATATATATATATATATATATATATATATATATATATATATATATATTACGCGAAGAAAATAGTGCTGTATTAAAATTCAAAGATTCAAGTTTAACTACTTATTGCTACTTCAGATGTCACTTGAATCCAACTGTTCATTGATTGCAATCACCGAAACCTAGAGGGTAATGTTCTAAACAGCGGATTATTCAGCTTAAAATACATTGTCCCACGCCGAGGTGATAAAGATTTGGCAACAATAAATGTCAGCCGTGGAGTTGGAATGCTGCTGGCAGTATCAGATGAACTTAGTGCTATACAGTCGGATCTGAGTGAGGTGAGTGACAAGAGCCCTCAAACTGATATTGTTAGCAGCAAGATTGTAGATAATTTTAGACCATTATGTATTATTGTTACGTACATTCCGTCAAGTATTGATGTTGATATTTATCAAAAGTTCTTTGAATCTCTTGAAGATCCTACCTTTTTCCTTGGGAATAATGTTTTATTAATTGGCCACTTTAATTTAAATAAAGTCTATTCGCAGAGCCTATCAAGTGAAACCAGGGTTTAGAGGTAAAATCTGATTTTTTAAACTTCGGCAATTTTAATCAGTATAATGATAGAACAAATCATTCTGGATTTGGTTATAGTGTATAGATTCTCATGAATGTGCCTGAAGATATTCACTATCCAGTGCTCTATACTGATATTGATAAAACTTCTATTTAATCAAAAAAAAAGTTACATAATTTCAGAAACGGATTAGAGAGCGTTGATTAATTGGTCTGATATCAGCGGTTGTCGTTCATGCGGTTGACGACGCCTGCTCCTAAGAGTTGCGATAAACGGAGACATTGATATGGTCTAATATACGTCAATAGGTGCAAAAGAATGAATTTATCTGATCCGACATAGTTCAGGTAATTTCTGTCTTCAAAAGCAGTGCTATGGCTGTGCCTGGTATCGTTAAATTTAGAAATCAGGAGTATTCTAATATTGAAAATAGCAAATACAATTTCTTAATTAATTTTCAACATAGCGCTGGGAATACTTACTGAGGAGGAAAGGTAGATAAACTCATAAAAAAAGTAAAAGGTAATATATAAAAAAGCAAGTGAAAGAAAAAATTCCACTCAATTAAATAGATACCAATTTGAGCTTCTTGAAACCACAAAGCTTCTTGCACTTTTGATTACGTTTGGCCCCACGTTGGGCGCCAAATTGTTATACTGGTATTTCACGCCAAAATCTCACAATTAATGGAGAAGAAATTCAATAATTAATTAATAAAAACTAAACAAAATCATCAGACGTCAGCTGAAGTGGCAGCAAGAAAAATATCACACTCCTATGCCGAAGGGTAGCCAAGCTGACGATACACACTCCTCCAGATGCCCATCCTGCAAAGTATGATACCCAAGATAGAAAAATAATATAAAAAAAAAACATAAGGGTAGGCAATAATTTAATATTAACAAAAGATTATGGTAATTAACTTCTAACTGGTAATCCATCCTTATGTTAAAGCAACAAAAATCAATAAACCAAAAATATATATAAACAGAAATAAATAGCCGATACTCAAAGGTAGACAAACTCATAAAAAAGTAAAAAGTAATATCAATAAAAATAATAAGCAAGTTATCAATCAAACAAATTCATAAAAGGTAAGCAATCCAGTAAAATTCATAAGACAAAGAAAATAGTCAACTTAATTAGACACCAACTTGAGCTACTTGAAACTATTTGCACTTTTAATTACGTTTGGCACCACGTTGGGCGCCAAATTTCCGCACTGGAATTTCACTCCAAAACTTGACAATTAAGCGAGAAGAAATTCAATAATTAATTAATAAAAACTAAAGCAAAATCATCAGACGTCAGCTGAAGTGACAACAAGCAAAAATACCACACTCGTATGCCGAAGGGTAGCCAAGCTGATGATACACACTCCTCCAGATGCCCATCCTGCAAAGTATGATACCCAAGATAGAAAACTAATGTAAAAAAAACATGATGGTAGGCAATAATTTAATATTAACAAAAGATTATGAATTAACTTCTTACTAGTAATCCATCCTTATGTTAAAGCAACAAAAATCAATAAACCAAAAATATATATAAACAGAAATAAATAGTCGATACTCAAAGGTAGACAAACTCATAAAAAAATAAAAGGTAATATCAGTAAAAATAATAAGCAAGTTATCAATCAAACAAATTCATAAAAGGTAAGCAATTCAGTAAACTTCATAAGAGAACGAAAATATTCAACTTAATTAAATAGATACCAACTTGAGCTACTTGAAACCACAATACTTCTTGCACTTTTGATTAAGTTTGGCCCCACGTTGGGCGCCAAATTGCTACACTGGTATTTCATGCCAAAACCTCACAATTAAGTGAGAAGAAATTCAATAATTAATTAATAAAACTAAAGCAAAATTACCAGACTTCAGCTGAAGGCTAATAACCGTGACAGTAAGCAAAAATACCTCGCTAATTCCTATGCCGGAGAGTAGCCAAGCTGACGACACGGACTCTCTCAGATGCCCATCCTGCAGAGCAGGATACCCAAGATAGAAAACTAATGTAAAAAACATAAAGGTAGGCAATAAGTTAATATTAATAAAAGATTATGGTAATTAACTTCCTACTGGTAATCCATCTTTATATTTAAGCAACAAAAATCAATAAACCAAAAATATATATAAATAGAAATAAATAACTAACACGCAAAGGTAGATGAACTCATAAAAAGAGTAAAAGGTAATATCAATAAAAATAATAAGCAAGTTATCAATCAAACAAATTCATAAAAGGTAAACAATTCAGTAAAATTCAAGAGAAAAAAAATCTAATACACTGGAGCTACTTGAACCCACAATGCTTCTTGCACTTTGACTACTTTAGCCCCATGTTGGGCGCCAAATTACTACGCTAATATTTCACGT